>CM053772.1:217228733-217251903 GCA_028658325.1 Potorous gilbertii
GGGGAGGGAGGGATGGGGAGAAGTTTGAACTCAAAGTTTTAGGAACAACTGTCAAGTATTGTTGCTCCTAGGAAAAAAGAAATACAGGTAATGGGGAATAGAAAGTTATCTGGCCCTACAGGACAAAAGAGAAGATGGGGACAAGAGAAGGGAAGGATGATAGAAGAGAGGGCAGATTGGTGATAGGAGAAATTAGAATGCTCAATGTACTGGGGTGGGGGGAGGGGACAAATGGGGAGAAAATTTTGGAACCCCAAATTTTGTGAGAATGAATGTATAAAGTTAAATAAATAAATTTATATTTAAAAAATGAAAAAAAAGAAGCAAGGATGTCAAAATGGAAAAGGAGGTCCAAATGCTCACTGAAGAGCCTCTTGCGGCCTGCTGCCTCTGCTGCTGCCTCCCGAGGGGGCCCCGGTCATGGAGACACCCAGCTCCCCTCTCAGCCTGTCCAGATGTCTCTCTCACTGACCTGTGCGTCTGTGGGTGGAAGGACCTTTGTGGTCACTGGAGATTCCATGGCCACTGAAGCCTTCTCATATCTGCTGGATCTGTTCCTCTCTGTGTTGCCCAGCCAGGGCAGGGCTGGGCTCCAATTCCAGCCGGTGCGACAGACCTTTGGGATCGATTTTTCAGGGCTCTCTGGAATGAAAATCTCCACTCTGTTTCTGCAAGACTTCCCCTTCTGCAGAACTTGTTGGGAGTTCTTTTTACAGGAGATCCATGGGCTTGGGTTCGGAGCTAGCATATGTGAGTCTTTCTATTCTGCCATCTTGGCTCTGCCCCCCAACATCCCTGCTTTTTAAAGCATTTTTCTCCTTATTGGCCTTTTGGCTTTCTTTTACCATTTGGGTTAGTCTATTTTGAGGTGTTATTTTCTTCAGTATTTTGGGGGATGGTTTCCTTTAGCAAGTTGTTGACTTGTTTTTCATGATTTTAATGCATCATTCTTCTTTCTCTACCCAAATTTTCCTCTATTTTTCTTCCTTGATTTTCAAAATTATTTTTATTTTATTATTATTTTGTAAAAAGTTAAATAAATTTCTTAAAAAAAAAAAGAAATTATCAATGAAAACTGCTCTGATATTCTGGAAATACAGGGTAAAATAGAAATGGAAAGAATACACTGATTTCCTTGTGAAAGAGATCCAAAAAGAGAAACTGTTAGGAACATTGTGGCCAAATTCCAGCGTTCCCAGGTCAAGGAAAAAATATTGCAAGCAGCTAGAAAGAAACAATTCCAGTATTGTGGAAATACAATTAGGCTAACACAAGATCTAGCAGCTTCTACATTAAGGAATCATAAGACTTGGAATATGATATTCCAGAAGTCAAAGGAACTAGGTCTAAAACCAAGAATCACCTACCCAGAAAAACTGAGTATAATACTTCAGGGGAAAACTGGTCTTTCAATGAAATAGAGGGCTTTCAAGCATTCTTGATGAAAAGACCAGAGCTGAATTGAAAATTTGACTTTCAAATACAAGAATTAAGAAAACCATGAAACGATAAAGGAGAAAGAGAAATCATAAGAGACTTATTAAAGTTGAAATATTTACATTTCTACATGAAAAGATGACATTTGTAACTTGTATGACTTTTCCTAGTATTAGGATAGTTGGAGGAAATGATATATAGATAGATGAATGGATGGATGGATGGATGGATGGTACAGGGTGAATTGAATATGAAAGGATGATACCTAAAAAATAAGATTAAGGGGTGAGAGAAATATATTGAGAGAGGGAGAAAGGGAAAGATCAAATGGGGTAAATTATCTTATATGAAATAGGCGAGACAAAGATTTCACAATGAAGGGGAAGAGGGGGGAATGAGAAGGAATGAATGAACCTTACTCTCACCAGATTTGGCTTAAGGAAGGAATAACATATGCACTTAATTAGGTATGCTGTCCTACAGGGAAGTAGGCACAGATAAGGGGAGAATGACAGAAGAGAGGGCCGACTGTGGGACAGGGTATTCAGAGGCAAACATTTTTGAAAAGGGATCACAGTAGAAAATAAAATAAGTAGAGGCAGGATAGGATGGGGAGAATATGGTTCATCTTTCACAACATGACTATTATGGAAGTGTTTTGCATTACTACGCATGGATAACCTATATTGAATAGCTTGTCTCCTCAGTGATGGTGGGTAGGAAGGGAAGAAGGGAAAAAATTTGAAACAGTTTAAAAAACAAATGTTAATTTTTTTGCGTGCCCCTGGGAAATAAGATATACAGGCAATGGGATATATAAATCTATGGAGAGTCAGACTAGGGGAAGGGTAATTGGAATGCATGAAATCTTAGGGTGGAGGGAGGAGAGAGATGGAGAGAAAATTTGGAACTCTTTTGGAAATGAATGTTGAAAACTAAAAATAAATTAATAAAAAAATTAAGAAGTGAAGTATTTTTTTTTCTTGTAGACACTTCCTAGAATTAAATCCCATGATACTACAGGCCACCTGGCTTGTTCTGGACACTTTACACATACAAATGCAACATAATATTGATTAAAATTGTTAACATATCATAAGAGAAGAGGAGAAGAGGAGCCAAGATGGCAGAGTAGAAAGATTCACATATGCTAGCTCCAACCCACAGCCCATTAAATACCTGTGAAGAAGAACTTCCAACAAATTTTGGAGCAGTGGAATCCACACAATGGAGTGGAGGGGATTTCTGTTCCAGAGAGACCTGAAAAACTGACACCAAAAGTCCATCACGCACTGGACCAGAGCAGAACCTAGCCCTGCCTTGGCAGCGTGGCACCAAGAGGAGCATATCCAAGCAGGCTTCAGGGACAGAATCTCCAGTGGCTGCGAAGGTCCCTCCAACCACACGTGCAAATGTTAGTGAGAGAATCTTCATGGCTGGCCAAGAGGGGAGCAGGGTGTCTGCATAAATCAGGCCCCCTTGGGAGGTAGCAGAGGACAGGGGCTCCCAAAGAAGGCAGGAGCTCAGATCCATTGTTGAAGGTCTCCGCATAAACCCTCTGAGGAAACTGAGCCTGGTGTGGCAGCCCTGCCCCCACCCAAACAGCTGAACTTAATCTCACACTGAATAGCATCCCTGCCCCCACTGAAAGCCGTGAGGCTGGGAAGAAGCATTTGAATCTCAGACCCCAAGCACTAGCTGGGTGGAACAGGAGGCGAGGTGGGTGTGGAAAGGAATCTCAGAAGTCAAGTAACTGGCTGGGAAAATTCCAGGAAAAGGGAAAAACAATAAGACCATGGAAGGTTACTTGGTGAACAGGTATCTCCTCCCTTCCTTTCTAATGAGGAAGAACAACGTTTACCATCAGGGAAAGACATATAAGTAAAGGATTCTGTATCCCAAACATTCAAAATAAATATTCAATGGGCTCAGGCCATGGAAGAGCTCAAAAAGGATTTTGAAAATCAAGTTAGACAGGTGGAGGAAAAACTGGGAAGAGAAATGAGAGAGATGCAAGAAAAGCATGAAAAGCAGGTCAACATCTTGCTAAAGGAGACCCAAAAAAAATGCTGAAGAAAATACCACCTTGAAAAATAGGCTAACTCAATGGGCAAAAGAGTTTCAAAAAACCAATGAGGAGAAGAATGCTTTCAAAAGCAGAATTAGCCAAATGGAAAAGGAGGTTCAAAATCTCACTGAAGAAAATAGTTCTTTCAAAATTAGAATGGAACAGATGGAGGCTAATGACTTTGTGAGAAACCAAGAAATCACAAAACATATCATAAGAGAATCAAGAGTATCCCAGGATACTTGTTATAACTTGACCAACACACCTACTTTTTTCTCAGAAGAGTTAAATTTATTTTCAATATTCAGAAATCCTAAGAAATTTTCTTCTATAATTTCTCATGTTATTTTGTTTGTTTTCAACTGATCATGTTCTTCTGGTAAACTTGTGATCTGTAGGTTTTGTTTTCTATGAATCCTGTCTTTGTGTTCCATATGTTTTTCTTGTATAGAGATAATGTATTCTTTTAACATTATTATTCTTTGTTTGCTTCTTCCAGATTACTTTTCAATTCTATATATCTACTTTCCCAATTATTTGGTTTTTTTTCCTATTTATTCTTTGGAGAGACTTCTCTCACTGGATATAGATTTTTTTCTTTGCTCTTCCAATAATTTTTATTACATACTCTGTAAATTATACTTTTCCTACACATCTCTTTTGAGCTATGTAGAAATGTATTACTGTGGTTCCATGATTTCTTGAAATTCCATAGATTCCTCTGCCTCATATTCATTTTCTTTGTCTTGCAATATTTTTTTAGAGATGTCTGAATTTGTTATTTAGAGATGTCTGGACTTAAGAGGAGGCATTTTCTCTTCTCTTATTAATATCTTCCCAATTAATTTATTTGATTGTACTCAAAATTTTTAAGTGAGTTTTCTTCTTCTTGTTTGAAAATTTCAGTCTTGTTTTCCATCTTTCATTTCCTTATTGCTCACTTTCTGACTCTTCCACTTTTGATAATGGATCCCCCGAAATCTAAACCTCAAAGCTGTTTTAGGGATCTCTTAAAGTGGTTTTGATTTTTCATTTTTCTTGGTCCCTGAAAAAAGTGATTTCTGGGGAGACAGAACTGCCTCTAGCTAGATACCAGGGGTCTTTCACTTGGTCCTGGTTGAACTCCCAGAAATACACTATTATCCTACCCCATTTCAATATCTCCTTTTGTTCTCTAGCTGAGTGCTTGCTATATAACACACTGCCACCCCAAACAGATAGATCACCCTTCTACTTTCTTGTACTCACCTGCCCAGGTTGGGTTTGATTCACAGAGTAGAGATCAGCTGTTTGTTGCAAAGGAATGGTGGGATGAAGGCAGGAGAAGGGAAGACATGGTAGGAGCAGCAAGAGTATTGCTGAATGTTTCCCAGCTCATAAACTGATGGTGTGGGTTGAGCTGCCCTCTAGAATTTAAGGAATGGTGGCCAAGGAGTGCGAAATCTTTGAATCCAGAATCAGGGATTAGCCATCTTTGCTACTGATTCATCAAGTTGTTATGTTAGACTTCTTTTGGTCTGCCTAGATAAATATAAATGTACATGTTATTTTGGGGAGTTTTGAGAATTCTTGAAGCCTGAAGAAAACGTGTAGTCCTGTATCTACTTAGCCACCTCAAAAATTTTCTTGCCCTCAAATGCAGATTATAAAGCATCCCCCTTCTAAAGAGACAATGGAGACAGATGTCGCATTTCTCCAAACTATTTTCATTTTCAGTGTAGAAGAATGACAGCTTCCACAATTGCATACTGTCAAATAGAACTTTGCAGTTTAGAGTGTGCTCATGTACACATTATCTCATATTATCTAAGAGCAACATACAAAAGATAGGGACTTTTACCATTTTATTTGCTGATGTGAAAAGAGAGGCTCAGTTGAGTCAAATGAGTTGCCAAATTTTACACGTGTATCCTGTGATCATACTGCTTTCCCCCATGAGAATATAAATATAATCTTAGTTATTGTTTTAAAGAAAATTCCTTTGAACTAGATCCATTAGCTATCTCTGACTAGAGCATGCAAAATTTGGGAAATACTTCAGAGAATGTCCTAGCAGAGTCAATAAACCAGTTCCATTCCCTAGACTTTAGAGAGGTGAGACAGGGCTGACTTAATATGCAGTATCTGAATTCCAACCAAATATATTATGTATTAATACCAGAATTCAGAATTGTAGACTATGTGTTCTAACAGTACAAAAATTGAAAATGAATTGGAAAAGAATACACAGATATTACACAGGTAGAATATTCAATCAATTAGTGTGTCCAAAAATGGAATACATTGCCTGTGGAAGTACTGAATTTCCCATCACTAGAGGTATTCCAGAAGATGCTGAATTATCACTTGTCAGAGGTGACAAAGAGGTCAAAGGCTATGGATGATTATAGCTTTGTTTTCTTCTAACTTTATCATCCTATGTTCCTGTGATTTGACTGCATGATTCTCTTTTTTCATATCTAGTTTGTTATTATATATTCAACCACTGAGAATACTTCTTCAAAAGCAGAAATAAAATCAGTAAAAGCAATAGATGCTTCAGGTTAATAGTTTAAAAATAAGAGAGATGCCTTTGAAAGTGCCATTGTACTAAATCATTCACTATGATATGATAACTAAGACCTTCAAAGCCAATCCATTTACTAGCCATCAGCCCTGAAAGTCCAGTTCAGCCAAAGAATTCCAAACTTTACAATGCCCAGAATCAGGAGATGTAGGGGGCTAGAGTCTGTCTACTGCAGCTTCTGGATTATAATTTTTAAGGAAAATCTATCAAAAAAGATTATACTGTGGATATAGCCTATAAACACAACTATAGGAGATCTTAAGTACTAGTGTACTCTCTAGAGAATATGATGTATCCATGAAATAAAGATACCTATGACATAACCTAAAATGACCTGTGTACCAGTTTACCCTGGTCAAAGCATATCTGGAGGATTGTGTTCAGTTCTAGATGCCACTCTCGAGTAAGATCATTGACAAGCATATCTTTCAAAGAAACATGAGCAGAGTCTTCAGTGGAAGGGCAAGGTGGCTTTGAGTGGTCACATTTAAGTTTGGATCATCCTGGGTATCACTGTTTCTTAAAGAAATATCAAAGAACAGTTGAAGGAACTGGAATTGTTAGATATGTGAAAAGAAGACAAAGAGAGGGAGGGCACGATAGTTATCAAATATTAGAGAGATTGTCGTATGGAATTAGGCTTTGTTCCAAAGTTTAGCATAGCACTTGTATTGTAGTAAGCATTTAATACATATTAATTGACTGACTGACTTTTTGCTTGCCTCAGAGGATAGAACTAGGAACAACAGATAAAAGTTGTGAAGAAAATAAAAATTGCTATGTACAGAAAAATAATAAATGAACCAAACAAAATAACTTCTAACAATTAGAGTGGTCAGAAAGCATAAGGAGTTGCTTCATTAGGCAGAAACTAGGAAATGTGTTTGTCATGGATACTATGGAGAGATGTCTTGTTTAGGTAGAGTTAAGACTAAATGACTTACAACAATAGTTTCAAACTCAAATAGAAATGGAGCCCCCAAAAACATACAGAAGGCACCCTGTGGACATTGACTGATTTAGAAAATCACATTATCTATATTCTATTGTATTCAAATTTTGTTAATTATTTCCCATTTAAATATTTAAATAACATTTAAATGTTATTTAAGCCACACCTGTGAGTGTTGCTGGTTGCGTGTGGCTGCAGGCAGGCTTTGTGATACCTTTCCTGTAAGATCTCTTTCATCTTTGAGATTCTTGGTTTCTGAAAAGAATAATTTGATTAAATATTGCCCTAGGTCCAATAATACCAAGCAGAGGTGCACATTCATCCTAAAAGTCAGTTCCGTACCTATATCATATTAGGAAAGAACCAAAAATTTTCATAATGATGATAACATTCATTTGGTATTTAATAGAAAAAATGTTATGACTCTGAATGCTACTACTAACAATGAGAATGATGTAGCACTTTAGGGTTTGTAAAGTATTTAATGTTACATCTTATTTAATCATTGCAGCAACCCTATGACTTACATTATCGTATTTGTTTATTACAATAACTCTGTAAGGTAGACAGTGCAAGTAGGTTAATAAACCCACTTTGTTTGTAAGAAAACATCTCTCAGCTATTCCTGTACTATTCATATTCAAAAGGGATCAAAGGAAGGAAAAAGGTCCTTTAAGAAAGAAAAAGATCTATAGTAGCTTCTTTTGTGATGGTAAATCTTGAAGCTAACGGAATGTTTATCAGTTGAAAGATATTTGTTTAAGTTGTGGTACATGAATATGATGGAGTATTGTTATGGTATAAGAAATGTTTGAATAGCTGATTCCTGAAAGACTAACAGGGCAAGAAGAAGAATTTGCACTATAAAATCAATGTTATAAAAATGAGCTATTTTGAGGACTTTAGAGAAAAATAAAATGAGCAGAACTAGGAGAATAACTTATACAGTAATAAAAACAAAAACTTTGGACACTGTGAAAACTATTTTCAATACAATAATCTTTCATGATTCCAGAAGACATATATTGTTATATGTATTACATATAATGATGCATATAGATGTCTATATATTTATAAATGTGTATATATTTCTACACATACATATATATGTATGTGTATATTTATATGTATATATACATATATATACCTATATATAAATACCTCTCTATGTCTCTATCTCTCTCTATATAATATATATGCTTATTTTTTATATATTGCCATTTGGGGAATGTATTTTGCTTGGTTATATAAATTTGTTGCAAATATTTCTCCCCCAAAAGGGGACAGTAGTAGTAGGGAGAGGAAATAGATTTAGGATAATTTTTAAAAGGGTGAGTAGGGTAGGAGGAGTACCACAGATATGAGAGTTTACATGCCTTTTATATGAGGTCATTTTATTATAAATTTTACTTATTTTGCTTTTTTACAAGAAGTTAGAATAATCTGTAAATGTTTATAATATGTGACAAACATACATGAATATAATTTTAAGAAAGATAAGAAAACTGAATCTCAGAGATGATGACAAAACCACTTGAAAATATAATTTAAAAGTCAAACTCTTTCTCTCTTTCTATGCACACATGTGCTCATATACAGGTATGCATATATAAATAGAGAGATATGCAAATATATATATGTATGTGTGTATAAATATGTATGTATAACAGCATTTATACATATATCTATATGTATGTATAATAGCATTTAGGATGCACACATATATAGGAATATGTGTATGAGTGTGTGTGTGTGTGTGTGTGTGTGTGTGTGTGTGCATATGTGTGTGTGTGTCCTCTCTTGGTTTGCTACCTTCTCATGGCAGAGAGGCTTGTATAGCTCAAAGAAACTGTGAGCTACACCATTCAGGGATACCCAAGACAGAAAGGTCACAGTAGAGAGGTTGTAGTGGTGAGTTCTGACAAAAGAAAGGAAATGGCAAACTAATCCAGTGCCCTTGACAAGAAAACCCTATGGACAGCATTTCAGGAGATAGTGGATGACAGAAGAGTTTGTCATGTTGTGATCCATGAGGTCATAAAGAGTAGGACATAACTAACACACATGCATACATACACATGTATGGGTATGTAAGTTTTTATTGGGTGAGAAGCAAAGGCATAATTATGGAAATGTTTTATCTTTTTTTTAAATTATGTGGCATGTTATACAAAAGTATTAAAAAATAGTGCCCTGATAGTGTTCAGACGCAGAATTCAAAACAATCAAACAAAAGTGACTTGGTATAGCACAAACATCCCTAGCTTGAATATTATGGGACCCGGTTCTCACAGGATCTTGAAGAAATTTCCCAAACTCTTCGTCTCCACAGTTCATTAGTTGTAAGAAGATTCACTTCCCCCACCTCACTGTCTCAGAGAGAGGCTATAAAAGTCAGTTGTGGCTAGGTCCATGGAAAGGCTTTATAAACCATGACATGCTATATAGACATGAGTTGTTAATTTGATCACACTTAAACAGTGATTGGATATCTGAACAAAATCTAATTATTGCTATTGTTTTGCTTATACATGTGGGCTCAACATTATGGCATGTTAGGAAGATAAATCTTTTCCTGGCCCCTGCTGATTAGATGTATCCAAATCAAACCTGATACAAGTTAAACAGGGTTGATACTTCAAAGTCCCCACCAAAAACCCCCTGTAATGCCTCATTGTGGGGCAGAGATAAGCCTGGCTTCTAGAAAGTTGTGTTAGTTCATGAAAAGTTCTGGTCAGTCTTGCTCATCTGCAGAGGCTCTAAACATGGGTCCCATTGATAGGAGGTGTCTTTGCTGTTTCAGGAATAGCCTAGTATATCAGTAAGCACCCCAACATACACAGGGGCAGGGTCTGCTCTCACAGGTTCTTAGATATGCATTCATAAAAAGAAAGGCAACTTTTGAGGGATTAACAATCATTTTAAACAAACATGTGTCATTTCTTTAACCATGCACATATCATTCACCTATTTCAGGGGAGTTAGCACCCTGAACTTCAAAGAAAATACAGAGAAATCAAAAGATCAACAGACATAGCTTCCTCTGCCTGAATTTGACAGGCCCAACAGTTATCAGAGAGGAACACACTGACATCTGGGTTTTCAAAACTGGGGAACTCCTTAAATTGGTTTCCCAAGGTCCTTGCCTGACCAAACATTTCCAGTCAGTAAAACTCAAAGTAAAACCTCAACTCAGAGTATTTATACCATTTTTAGAGCCAGAGTGCATCACAACCCTTGAGCACCAGTGCCTCATTCATAAACGGTTTGGGTGTTCCCACAAATCTTTCCTAATCAAACTCCCTTTAATGGATAGACCCATTAATGGGTGGGGAAGATCTATAATCACATTAAAATAATTAACAATACAGATACATACACTGTTTCTAGTTACAGAAACTTTTGTTTCTGTACTTTATCCTAGTAAAGACTCTTAATTGATAAAAGCAAGATTCAATCAGAGGCTCTTGATTAAACAAAAATAGCCAAAGATCCTATTTTGCTTGCTATCACACTTAGTCAAGAGCTGAAAGCCTCATCACCAGACTATGAGGTCAATATTCATTTTGTTTTTGTTCTTTCCTTGAAGTATATATTCATAAAACCCAGATACATACAGAGGGAATGTGTTGTGTGTATCAGGGGAGGGATGCTCCATTATGAAGAAAACCCAGTTTTTTAAGAATATGTGATATTCTCCCTAAGCAAAAGATCTACTTACTCAAATTTTTGTAGTTTCTCCTGAAATATTGCGAATCTCCCAGCTCTTGAGAGCTATAAACTTCCAATTTGGCAAATCATCTTAGTTGCCATCTTTGTATCTCCATTTTTCCATTTATAAAAAATGAATATTTCTTATATACCCATCTAACAGGCTATTGAAAAATGCAAATGCATAGCTACAAATGAAAATCGTAATGTATGTAGTGTTCTGGTCTAGTCTTTCCTGCAACTTGCACACATTGGTTGTGTCTCCTGGGGCATCAATACTATAGGTAACCTTCCATCTACTCTGTATGTATCTTGTATGCACCATTTGTCTCTCCTACTTAAATGTATGTTTCATGAGTCCAGGGATCATCATCATCCAACATCATCATTGTCATCATCAATTAAACACAGTATCTGGCACACCTGTAACATCAAGGGCCACAACATACCCAGGAGGGCCCGCTGTACAGGTTCTCAGACCTGCTTTTCTAAAGGGAAAGTAATTTTTGAAGGATCAACCATCCACTTTAATCAAGCACAAATATCATTCACTTAGTTCAGGGGGAGAAGTTAGTACCCAGAACTTCAGAGAAAATATAGAGAAATAAAGATCACCAGACAGAGCTTCCACCTCTCTGACCATAAGCCATACACATATAATTACCAGAGAGAGAAACACCAACATGTGGGTTTTAAAGGTGGGTAAGAAGGAAGGCATGGCTCCTTAGCAGCAGTGGCTGCTCAGAGTCTTGTCTGGCCAAACATTTCCAATGAGTAAGCCCCAAAGCAAAACCTCACCTCTTTTCAGAGTCAGAGGGCATTTCACAACCCTTGAGAACCAGTTCCTCTTTAGAAAATTTACAAAAGGTATGGGCCTCCCCTATTCAAGCTTCCCTTAATGGTCAGACTCATTAATAGGTGGGGAAGATCTTTAACTCTCATTAGCATTACATGGTAAGTATTTAGTAAGTAAATAAATGCTCATTAAATTATGCTTACTGAATTTTCAGGAATTTTTTTAAAACATGGGAAATATTTTCCAAATTCCTTGAGGGCAAGGTTTAGGTTGCTGTTGAACTATTACAATATGAGGGAGTTACAGAAGGTACTACTACTCTAATATCATAGATAGGAAACTGACAGCTGGAAAGGTTCTTACCCAAGCTCACAAAGTGAATATGTAGCAAAGTTGGAATTTAAACCCATGTCTTCTTATTAGACATTCAGTACTCTTTTTGTTATACCATACATATACAATTTCAGGAGACCCTCTAGGATTACAGTATTTTTATATTTCCCACCAAAATTCTTAAGTTCTTTTATTTCCCCTCTTAGAAAAGTCAATACTTCTTCTTACCCAGCTGAATATAACTGTGTTGATCATCAGTGTGTCTGGGCTCTGTTCTCTATTAGGAAATTGATAAATTAGCCCCACAGGATTATACAGATCAAGGATCACAGAGTTGCAAGATATGAAAGGAAGCAGAAATGGTGACATACTGTTGCTCTTTGAGCAGATATGAAAAAGCTCTTCCATTTATTTGACAGACACTGTAGGGAGCTGGTCATTGGCTAGTAGAAGGATCATGCATTCTTCTGCTGGCCCTTAGAAAGCCAGGGACCTCTTCAGATAGAAGACTATCTAAGGAGTCAGCAGAAATGGCCTTCTCTGGGAGCTGAGTAAAATTGGTTATGAAAGAAAAATCCTACTCTTTATGGAGAATCACTTTTTGCTACTTCTTTTGCATCTCTTCCTGAGTCCAGTAGGGAGCAGATTTCTCCCTTTCTCTCCTGTACTAGCAATGGTGTCTTGCAGTGAGAACAACGTTTTACCACCAGAGAAAACGTTTGGAGATTGGAGAGAAAGAGAACTGTATGTGAGCAGAATAGTCAGTTGGCCAATATAACTGAACCACAGAGTGTAAGGGCTGGAATTATATTTAAGAAAACTAGGAACAAGAAGCAACCAAATAGCAAAGAGATTCATGTCAAACAGAGGGTTTATATTTCATACTGGCGGTAACAGGGAGCCACTGGAGCTTACCAGTTGATATGGTCAGATGTGTTCTAGGGAAATTATTGGGGCATTTGTGTGGAGGATGGATTGGAATGGGGAAATACTTGATGCAAGGAGAAAAAAAAAAGGAATATATTGCATTAGTCTAGGAGAACTGATGAGGCTGGTGGTGAGGAAGTCAAGTCTTTGAGAGGGTAAATAATATCTCCAAGGCTACAAGGCTGGTAATCCCCAGAGTAGGGATTAAATGCAGGTTTTCTGAGTTAAAGTCCAATATTCTTTCCACTATTTCTTGTTGCTTGTTAAAAATTTGAAACAGATACAGTATGGACTGACGAATTAGAGAAGGAAAACAATAGACTGATAAAGTCACAATGTCAAACCAAAAGTCTGTTCTAAAAAAAAGGTCCCTAAAAAGTGACAATAAATTATGAATAGAAGTTAATGATTCCTGAGAAGTCAGTATATGATAATGACATGAGCTGGGACAGTGCACTCCTCTAACAACTACTCTTTGGTGCTCTTGTCAGAGATAGATTCCCAGGGGGGATGAACCATATTGCTGACCCAGTGTGGCAGATATGACCTTCTTATGTTCACAGCAACCCAAATCTATCAGCTAAAATTTTGTGAGAAATATCAGGAAAGAACTGACAAGGGAAAAAAAAGAAAGAAAATGTTCAGATACCCTGACTGCCCTACATTTCAAAAGCTCAGTTAAAAAGAAATTGGAAGGGTCAGCCTATTCTAAAACCTGGAGACAAAAGAGGTATAAGTTTTTATCTAGTTCCAATAGCATCACCCATTGACATGTCAGTCCTGACATTAAAAGATATTGGATGCATTAGAAACTAGGTCATTACAGGTTTTCAGGTGGAGGCTGGATGGCTACTTTCAAGGGATGTTACTGAATGGATTCCTATTCAAAGAAGGGTTAGATTAAAAATAATTTCTGAGATACTATCCACTTCTGGTTGCATGTGATTCTATGGTGTCTATCCCAGCAATGACAAGAAAGCTCCCAATTTGGTAAAAATCTCTAGGATATTAAAACCAGAAATAACCTAAGATATATTCCAACAAGCATTTGTTATCTTCTATGTTCAAGGCATTTATCTAATGCTTTACATGATGAGAAAAGTAATGCAAGTGTTAAAAATTACTTTCTCACCATCAAAAACATACAGTCAGACATGAGATTTTAACCTATATCCTTCAACATCAAGTCCTGTATTCATTCTATTATGTAATATTTACTCTTCAGTGTAAAACAAGAAGCCCTGATTAAGTACCCACCATGTGTAGGAAATTGTAAATGTCATATATTGGGGCACATGGAAAGTTTAATAGTGCATATCCCTTACCATCATGGAGCTAGTAATGACAGCTCATATAGCCAAAATGCTTTAAGGTTTACAGATCAATTTCTTCGTCACTGCCTATGATATAAGTTAGTATGAGTAAGATTCCTATCCCTATATTACGGATGAGAAAACCTGGGATCAGAGAATGTAAATTATCACTGTTCGTACAATAAATGTGGGAGGTGAAATGAGAACATCAGCCTTTTGACTTCAAGATCACCTACCATAATGCTTGCTGCTTACAAGTCGGAGATAAGACACATGCAGAAAAGTAAGTTTAATAGCAGGTACAATATTTAAGCAGCAGGGTGGCATAGTGGATAGAGTTTACGACCTGAAATCAAGAAGACCGGAGTTTAAATCCTATCTCAGACACTTACTGGCTGTGTGACCCTAGGCAAGACACTTAACCTCTTTCAGACTCAATGATTTTATCTGTAAAACTAGGATGGCACTAACCTCTCTGGGTCATTGTGAGGATTAAATGAACTGACATATACGAAGCATGTTGTAAAATGCTAAAGAATATGGTCAGTACAGGTCTGTGGTAGAAACTCATTCAAGAAAATAAAAAGGAGAGAAAGATGATCTCTGGATGTGGGAAGGGGGTCAGGGGAAACTTCATGGTAACGGGTCATTTGAGTGTGCCCTTGAATGATGAGTAGTATTTTAGCAGTCTTGGCCACAACATTCTCTAGGTTTTCTCAGAGATGTCACGAGCCATTTAATGAGATCTTTATTTGTAACAGGGAGAGAAGAATCTGACTTTTCTTAGTCCCACTTTATAATTTGAGAATGTATTTCTATATTCTGATGTCTAAAAATAAGGCATGCATCTAAAAGAGGAGTTTAAAGTCCAAGTGCTTGCATAGAGTCAGCTGGCCAATTTCTGTCATATTTAAAGGTATGTCAGCACTTCTAATTTCATTCACATTTCTAAACAACAGCATTTTTGTTGAATTTACTATCAAAACAAATGGATTTAAATAAACACAGAGACTTAATTATGCATGGCCTCTAATGCAAATATTACATTCCATTCTCCAATTAATAATGGATCATCCAGACACCTACTTTTGGTCATCAGTTTGTTTCTTTGTAGTATTCCAACCCCTTGCTGAGTTCAATCGGTCAACTTGCACTGGTATAATGGATTAGGAACCAAATGAAGAGAATCTTAACTTCTCCAGTCTGGTACTGGACAAAATCCTGAGGGCTTGAGCCTTCTAATAGTGGTGCTCTTGAGCTTCTAATCTAATGTGATGCACACACAATAATATCAGAAGTGATAACAAGAGACAATATCATAGATCTGGAACCCGATCTCAACTGCTACCAAAGACAAAACAAGAAAAAGGAGAAGGAGAAAGTGGAGGAGAAGGAGAAAAAGGAGGGCACTTACATATTCTGCTGTCAATTTCCATAGAATATGAGAGATGGAAGGAATCTAAGAATGTAGAACACGAAATATAGGAGCTAGAAAGAAATGTTAGAACTGTAAAGACAACTTAGAATGGTAGACCTGAGTAGTGTTTTAGAACAGAGAACTTGGGGATAGTAAAAATAAATTAGAACTTAGATCATAGGATTTAGAGAAGGAGAAGAGGTTATATATTATCTATTGTCAAGAGATACATGATTAAAATCAAGAACATGCCTGAGCTTGGATGGAAAGGGAATGTGTGTGTGTCTGTGTGTGTGTATGTATATGTCTCTCCAAAACTCTAATGGAAATTTTCTTTGATTATATGTATATCTATCTACCTATCAATCATCTATCTTTATCTCTATCTCTATCCAAGAAAGGATCCATAGACTTCACCAGATTGCCAGTTGTCACCCTCACAAAAACTTAAGAATATGA
This sequence comes from Potorous gilbertii, assembly GCA_028658325.1. Classification (NCBI taxonomy): domain Eukaryota; kingdom Metazoa; phylum Chordata; class Mammalia; order Diprotodontia; family Potoroidae; genus Potorous; species Potorous gilbertii. The sequence goes on from CM053772.1 coordinate 217,244,713, forward strand.
CTGCAGCCTTCCATTTTATAGACAAAGTTTCTGAGACTAAGAAGATTAAGCAAATTATTTTTACCTAAGGATGCACAGGTCACAAGTCATGTATTCCTGGTTTTCAAGTACAGTTCTGTTTCCAATATGCCTGCAGTCTCTATGCTGAAGTATGAAGAAATTTAATATAATGCCCTCACATTAAGAATGAGAAATCTAAGGTTAAGAGAAGTGACTAAATCATAGAACCTACAAGTGGCACAGTCAATTAGATCACAGGAGTCCTGCGTAACAATCCAGTCATCTTTCCATTGTATGTACTGCCTTTTTACCTCTTTATGTGTATTAGGAGGTAATTTCTTCCTTTCCATAAGGTATTATTTCATTTTTATAGTGAAGACATTTATAAAGAGGTTACATTAGTGTAAGGAATATATATTTAAAGAAAAAAATGACTATTCAATTTTAAAATAAAGAACTAGCGATTTTGCTGTTGTTCATTCTCTTTTCAGTCATGTCCAACTCTTTGTGATCCTGTTTGGGATTTTCTTGGCAAAGATATTGGAGTAGTTTGCTCACTTTACAGATACACTGAGGTGAGTGGAGTTAAGTGACTTGCCCAGGACCACACAGATAGTAAGTTATCTGAGGCCATATTTGAAGAGGTAAAGACAAATCTTTTTGGCTTCAAGTCCAGCACTCTATCCACTGAGCTTCCTAGCTGCCCATGATAAGTGGGCATATTTATACCCAAGTGACATTTTTGCATGTGACATTATCAATTTCTTTAATTATCAACCCAATACAAATATTGTTTAAAAAGCGTGACAAAATACCCAATATTACAAAGGTATTTTATTACATAGGTATAATTAGTAGCTACTGTGTAGGACTTGCAGATAAACAACTATTATCTTAGAGGTTTGGAGGTTTGGAAGTGACAGAGGCCTTGCTGTCAATGGACCTGAGATTGAGACTGGATTCTTATATTTACCAGTGCTATGACTTTAGACAAGATGTAAAACCTCTCTGAAAATTTAGCTTTCTTGTCTGTCAAATAGAAATAGTAATGAGTGGGGGAGCAGTGGAAAGAATATAATATATAGGCTCTATTTTGCTGAGAACTGGGCTTAAGTCCCAGCTTTGGCACTATAGGAGCAATGATTACAGTAACATCCATACTTTACATTAATACAGCAATTTATGGTGAACACAATACAGACCTCACCAACAGTTTTGCCAGCTACGGTAAGTAGTGCCACTGTTATCAACTCCATTTTGTCAATGAGGAAAAAGCCCGATTGTGTGAGAGTCTTCTTCTTTTTCATTTTGTTTGTTTGGTTTTTCAAATTCATGCATTTATTAAAAACAGGAGCTTGGTCTAAATATAAATGGAGCTTAACCCAAATCTGAAGAGGCCCATTGACAGAACAAATAGAAGCAACAGGTTACATGTGAGGGAACGAGAACAGTAGAAGAGGAGAGTGAAAAAGGCTTGTCCTTAGAAGTCAAACACCAGTGCATCCTGTCTGGGCAAGACTCAGCCAAATCTTAATCACCCCTCACTTCCCCTTCCGTATCTCACTGCCTGTTGAAGGATGTGAAAGGGAGGAAAGAATTGATTGGGCACTAGGAAGAGGAAGAGACAGCAGGGTCAGGGTAGGTTGCAGGATTTTAGAGTTGGAAAGAATGCTTAAAAATCATCTAGTTTCATTCCCTTCATTTTGCAGAAGAAATTGATCTGAGTGAATAGTGAGAGAATTTGATTGGTGCATTAAAACTAGGAATAGGCAGACTTGACCATCTCTCCTTTGAGACGTTCCCGTATTTTGTACTCATCCCATCTCTCCTCCTCTTCACCTGTGAAAGTCTTAACCTATCCTATCCACAACTTTAACTTCATCAATAGTACCAGTCTCAGAAGATAAACAGAGATCACAATAGTTACCAATATTGGAGTAAATGTAAAACAAAAATTAATAACAAGATCTGACAACACAGTCTGGATCTCCTTCCTGTCAAAGGAAAGAAAAAAGGGGATCGGAGAGAGCACAGCTTAATAAAGAGAACTAAGGCTGCCTGAGTGCCCATCTGTCTCACCTCATTGAGGGAGAAAGGTGCAAGACCTATGTCCACCATCTTCTGCTAAGCTCTAGTCAGATCTCTTTAATACCTCGATAGACATGACAATAATTCCTGACAATTCAAGCTTCAAATACAAGAAGATTCTTCATCTCCCAGAACACATACATCTCCCAAATTGGAAAATGTCTCTTGATATCACTAGAGGATAGGTGTAGGTGGGCAGTCAAGGATAATTTTTCAGAAATATACTGTAGGGGACTTGGTCACAGACCCCAAGGCACTGACTGAACTTGTCTTCATCTTTTTGGCTCCGGTGAGATATGGCTTTTTTCCCTCACCTCTGACCAGCAGGACTGACACACAGTTCAGTCCCTGGAAAGAGACATCTGTTCAAACTTCCTGACCAGGTCTGGATACTGTGGAAGAGGACATGTGTTTGGGGAGTCCTGATGGGAACACTGTTAAGATGAGGTTCTTCCTCTTGGGTTCAAGGGAAGGCTGGCAAACCTCACAAGATGGTGAGAAATGATCTGACATGTGCATTTTGACCTTTTGCCTTTAACATGTGTCTCATAATCAATTTGACCTTAAACCACTGCCTAAAAGGCTTTAAAAAGACTGTCTTTTTTTCAATGACTTGGCAAAAATCATAGCAACTCATACACTCATACATATTCCCACAGGCACACTGTAGGGGTAGAGGGGAGGATGGCTACAGAGATAGAATAAAAAAACGTTCAGTAGTCAACTTTCAGCGGCTCTATTTATAATAGGTTCTAGGTTTCCTGACTGGTGGGATATGGAGTACCTTCAGGCTAAATCTCAAGGTAGGCACTTGGCTAGACCATGTGGCTTGACTAAGGTATAGCTAGCATCCTCGACTGGTTATACCTAAGTTGGTAGCCATGGCACCTGGGTAACCATTTTGCTTCTAGAGACCTTAGGCATGAACCACAATAGTTGAAATGGTCATCACCACATTCCTGTGTTTAGCATATTGTATACAAAAAGTAGCAGGAACCTGTAAAATAGAGAGCAACTGTGAGCACAAAGAGTTCACAATGGGGATTGTTCAGTGCCCATAAAAGTATTGAAATCATGCAAAAGCGGGGGAATATTCAAAGGCAGCTTTCAAACATCAATATTTTTCCTTTTTTTTCTACCCACTCAATTTCTTGCCAGACTCAGAATGTGCTAAGCAGTTGAAGAAGCATGTCCCACATCAAAACTTTGGACAGGGTTGTTGGGGCCTGCCATATATTTCACCTATGGCATCCAGTAAGGGAAGGTAAAGGAAGCAAGAGAAGGAGGAATCACCCACTAGAAAAGGAAACTGCCATCATCTGAACAAAGGGCAGCCTGATGGATAGAGAGACCAATGTATGGGGCACAACATTTTCTTTACAGAGCCAGGATCAGGACCAGGACCAGAGATGAACTCACAGAGTCTGTCTAAAGCATCTCCCATCAGAATTCTAGGGACAAGAAGGGCCTCACCTCTCCCTATTCCTCTAAAGATTTCTTGTCTTTATCTTTTGAAAATGACTTTTCCTTTGGGTCCAAGTAAGGTGCACCTTCTTAGAGGAAATCTTTCTTGAACCCCACAGCTAAAAGTGATCACTTCCCCATGAAATACTCCTCACACACTTTGCTTAGTTGTCTCTTGGACTTCTATCATATTCTCCCTGTTTTCATACTTCTTTTAATTATACTTATTTATATATGCATGGTATCCCACCCCACCCTTCATTAATGTGGATTTTTAAAAGAACTATGTTCCTTGTCTTCGGAATTCCAGGACCTAGCATGAAGTCTTTCTCACAGTAGACAGTGAAAAATTTGTTGAATTAGATTAAAGGATTTTGTGACTGTAAAACACTATAAAATTGTAAGCTATTATTTTTGTTTTATAAATGTCAATTTTTCTTCTCACGCTTTCCCTATTCATAGCACAAATTGGCAGAGGTGGAAAGGACACTATTCAGCCCATGACTTTCTCTATACAGGTCATGGGATCACAGATTTAGATCTGAAAGGTATCTTAGCTGCCATGAAGTCCAGCCCCCTCATCTTACAAATGAGGAAACTAAAGCCCATGGTCACACAGCTAATAAATATCTGGATCAGAATTTGAACTCAGATCTCCATGTCTCCACATCCCGTGCCCTATAAATTGTGCCACCTTGCTGGTTCATGAGGAAGTTGAGGCCCTGGGATATTATGAACTTTGTCAAGGTCACACTTAGTGGCTGAGGCAGGGCATAAACTCAGGGCTCCTGACTTCTGGTCCATCCTTATTTATACTCCAGGCTTCCATATGAAAGACTGGACTGGTTCTAGACGACTAATACAGGAGACTGCATGATAGATGCTAATGTGAGTGAGATGAGCTGGGCAGAAGGAACACCAGGGGAGGCAGGTGGTGAAGCTTCAGAATTAAAAATGCTTAACTGTCTACAACCATTCTGTCACTGGGGGAATGTGTTCTGACACCCGAGAGAGACGGATGTGGGGAGATGGAAGCTTTTCACTGCTTCCTGTATATTTTGAACTTTCTTCAGAGCTGGCCTGTGGACAAGACAGCTTTGCATCATGCTTTCATTTGTCTGACTGCCTTTTTCTGCCCTGCTGTTAGAGCCTCAGCTTGAGGTGAGCTGCCCAGGCACCATCATAAAAATAAAGAAGATGGGGGCAGCCATTCCCACCCAGCCACAGTGACAAATGGAGCCCTGAGGAAGGTGGAGGCCAAAGGTGTCAGGTCACAGGCAGTTTTGCAAGGCTCTCTTGTCTCCCTATTGTTCTAGCTGCACCAGCCTGCACTCAGAGAGGCTGCTATGCATGGGGGCGATGCAGGCCTGAAACTTATAGGCAGCTGTTTCCACCCCCAACCCCCCTCCCCCACCACACACACACATACACGCACATACACACACACACACTCCTCCTGTAGCTCCATTAGAAATTTGTGTAAAGGACAATGTCCTTGACCTCTGTCAAGCTGCCAGAGACTACTCAATCTTCACAGTTTCCTGCTTGTCCTGGGTTAGAGAGCAGAAAAGGAAACCACACCTATTACTAGATCAGAAACTGGGAAGAAGGATAAACTGGTACAAGAACTGGTATAGAGCTCTCTGTTTTCTTCTTTTACTTTTTCTTTTCTTTTTCTCTCTCTCTCTTTCTCTCTCTCCTCTTCCTTTTTCCCCTCCATCCTTTCATCTCTTTTTTCTCTGATTCTTTCCTCCTTCCCCACCTTCTCTTTCCTCCTGTCCTTCTCTCTGTCTGTCTCTCTGTCTCCATTTGTCTGTCTGTCCCTTTCACACACACACACACACACACACACACACACACCCCCACACACACTCTAGAGAGGAGTCCATCATAAGAACAATCAAGAATCAGACTATTTCTCTTGTTCACTTGGCTTGCATGTTTAGTGTGCCAAGGCTGACAGACACTTCTTTGGAGTAAGCCAAATGCCTGCTTAGTAAAACTGCTTTTAATCCTCTGTACCTATATTAATAATGAGGTGAGGACCTAAACTCAATAGGCCTCAATTTCATCCTCTGAAAAAGTAGTGGGCTCATGACTTTGGGGATGGGAGGCACCTTGGAAGCATCTCGTCCAAAAACCACACTTCATGTTTCAGAAAACTAAGGTCCTTGGAGATTAACTGACTTGCTCAAGATCACATGATTAGTAACTGACAGACATAAGTTTTGAACCTCCTAGAGCCAGTTCTCTTTGTCCTGTTCCACAGGTTTATGGCTACCTCACAGTGTGCAAAGGATCAGATGGGGGCCACATGGGGAATGTGTGTTATCACTGTTAAGGGTAATAAAATCTAAGTAATTACGGTCATCATCATCACCAGTTATTTACTGTTACAGAAAATGATCAGTTGCCACATGAAATATAAGGAGTGACATTTTGCAGATGAGTAAGCTGAGGTAAAAGAAATTAAGTCAGCGTCACACAGCCCGTGAGTGTGAGGCAGATTCCAAACTCAGGTCTTCCTAAACATATGTTCTGTGTTCTAACTGCTTAGCTGATGAAATTCTCTAAGGGCTGAAAGTCTAAGGAAGGTTACAGAGAACATACTCCTTGATCTGGGCCTTAGTTAAGAAATGGAGCACTACCTTGGGAGTCAAAAGACTCAGATTCAAAGCTTGGATCAATTTCTTGTTGCGTTTATGACCTTGGGTAAGTCATTTCCCCAAGCATCAGTATCCCTAACTGTGCCTGAACAGTGCCTTGAACATAAGGAAGAACTTAATTCATTTGCTGAATTGATTATGTAAAATGAGGGTGTTGGAGTATGTAGCTGGCAAGATTCCTTTCTAATCTAAATCTAAGATCCTCTGATTTAAAGGATAAGAGATCTAGTAGAGGAAACAATGACTATCCTCATTTAACTAGTTTTTCATTATTCCTGAGGAGAGACTAGCAAGATAGTAGAGAAAGGCAGATTATAGTTTGTTGTAAGGAGAAGGAAATGAAGATTTTTCCAAATGTATGGGCATTCTCAGGAGATAATGAGTGAGCCATCAAGGGAAATCCCCTGTTGTATGTAGAAGGTATTCTTATTCAGGTAGTCACTGGACTCCAGTGACCACCAGGGTTTTGTGACTGCCATTTTGTGATCTTCTGTTCTGATTCTATTTCCACCTCATCCCTTATACCCCTGCATCCCTGTGTAAATAAAGTGAGACTCTTCACTAGCCTCACAAAGGGAGACCTTTTTGCTATTGCAGTTTCCCACCATCTGTTTAAATGATGTGGAAAGGCACTTCTAAGAAGTTTGCAAACAGTCCCACATGATTTTTGTAATGTCTCTCTCATTCACATGACTTAGAAAATCATGTAATAACATGCCTTCTCATGACCTAGAAGTTAAAGAAATAATGAGATAAAGAGTAATGCTCATCCATCCATCCATCCATCCATCCATCCACCCATCCATCCATCCATCCATCCATCCATCCACCCATCCATCCACCCATCCACCCATCCATCCATCCATCCACCCATCCATCCATCCATCCATCCATCCATCCATCCACCCATCCATCCACCCATCCACCCATCCATCCATCCATCCACCCATCCATCCATCCATCCATCCATCCA
>CM053772.1:217252403-217285319 GCA_028658325.1 Potorous gilbertii
GGTTTTCATATCCAAATGAGTGTGCATTTCATTCCTCCCTTTAGTCAAATGTGATGAGAGTAAACTTCATGTTTTTTTTTCTCAGCTCTCCTCTTTTTCCCTCCACTAAGAAGTCTCCTGCTTGCCTCTTCTGTGAGAGATAATTTACCCCATTCCATTTCACCCTCTCACCTCCCACTACATTTCTCTGTCACCATTTACCTTGATTTCTTTTAAGGTATGATCCCATCCTATTCAATTCACTCTGTGCTCTCTGTCTCTGTGTGTGTGTGCATGTGTGTATGTATGTGGGCATGCACGTGTGTACATGTGTGTGTGCATGTGTGTGTGTATGTGTGTGTGTAGTCCCACCAACTACCCAGATACTTAAAAGTTTCAAGAGTTACAAATATTGTCTTTTCATGTAGGGATGTAAACAGTTCAACTTTGGTAAGTGTCTTATGACTTCTCTTTGCTGTTTACTTTTTCATCCTTCTTCTCCTTCTTGTGTTTGAAAGTCAAATTTTCTTTTCAGCTCTGGTCTTTTCATCAAGAATGCTTGAGAGTCCTCTATTTCATTGAAAAACCATATTTTCCCCTGAAGTATTATACTCAGTTGTGCTGGGTAGGTGATTCTTGGTTTTAGACCTAGTTCCTTTGACTTCTGGAATATCATATTCCAAGTCTTATGATTCCTTAATGTAGAAGCTGCTAGATCCTGTGTTATCCTAATTGTATTTCCACAGTACTGGAATTGTTTCTTTCTAGCTGCTTGCAATATTTTTTCCTTGACCTGGGAACTCTGGATTTTGGCCACAATGTTCCTAGAAGTTTCTCTTTTTGGATCTCTTTCAGGCGCTGATCGGTGGATTCCTTGAATAATTATTTTTCCTTCTGGTTCTAGAATATCAGGGCAGTTTTCCTTGATAATTCCATGAAGGGTGTTGTCTAGACTCTTTTTTTGATCATGGCTTTGAGATAGTCCCATAATTTTTAAATTGTCTCTCCTGGATCTATTTTCCAGGTCAGTTGTTTTTCCAATGAGATATTTCACATTTTCTTCCATTTTGTCATTCCTTTGGTTTTGTTTTGTGATTTCTTGGTTTCTCAGAAAGTCATTAGCCTTCATCTGTTCCATTCTAATTTTGAGAGAACTATTTTCTTCAGTGAGCTTTTGCACTTCTTTTTCCACTTGGCTAATTCTGCTTTTGAAAGCATTCTTCTCCTCATTGGTTGTTTGAACTTCTTTTGCCAATTGAGTTAGCCTATTTTTCAAGGCATTATGTTCTTCAGCGTTTTTTTGGGTCTCCTTTATTAAGATATTGACCCATTTTTCATGCTTTTCTTACATCTCTCTCATTTCTTTTCCCAGTTTTTCCTCCACCTGTCTAACTTGATTTTCAAAATCCTTCCAAGGCCTGAGCCCATGGGATATCTATTTCAGATATTTGGGATACAGAGGCCTTGACTCTTATGTCTTTACCTGATGGTAAGCAGTTCTCTTCCTTGTCAGAGAGGAAGGTTGGAATCATTTGTTCACTAAGAAAATAACCTTCTATGTTCTTATTTTTTTTCCCTTTTCTGGGCATTTTCCCAGCCAGTTACTTGTCTTCTGAGAGGTCCTCTCCACACCTGCCTAGGTCAGCCCAGCTAGTGTTTGGAGTCTTAGATTCAAATGTTGCTCCCCAGCCTCAGGGCTTTCAGTGGCAGGCCTGACTGCTATTCAGGGTAAGATTACATCAGGTGCTCAGGTGGGGACAGGGCCGCCTCCCAGGTTCACTTCCCTCAGGGGGTTTATGCAGAGACCTTCTGTAATGGAGCTGCTGCCTAGCTCCTGACTGCTCTGGGAGCCTCTGGCTGTCTGCTGCCTCTGCTGCTGCCTCCTGAGGGGGCCCGAGTTATGGAGACACCCTGCTCCCCTTTCAGCCTGTCCAGATGTCTCTTCCACTGACCTGTGTGTCTGTGGATAGAGGGACCTTTGCGGCCCGCTGGAGATTCGGTCCCTGAAGCCTGCTTGGATCTGCTCGCTCCTCTCGGTGCCACGTGACCAGGGCAGGACTGGGCTCCGCTCCTGTTCGGTGCACGATGGACCTTTGGGATCGGTTTTTTAGGGCTCTCTGGAACGGAAATCTCTTTCACTGTGTTGCTGTGCGGCTTCCACTGTTCCAGAATTTGTTGCGAGTACTTTTTAGAGGAAATCCATGAGCTGTGGGTTTGGAGCTAGCATATGTGATTCTTTCCACTCTGCCATCTTGACTCTGCCCCAGAAAATAATTCCTTACAAATTAGAATAGAGCACATGGAAGCTAATGACTTCATGAGAAATCAAGAAATTATAAAAAGGAATCAAAAGAGTAAAAAAAATATAAAAGACAATGTGAAATATCTCACTGGAAAAACCACTGACTTGTAGGAGTAGGGGGTTGAAGTATCATCCCAGGCTTTATGGGTTTTGAATCATCTGCACAATCCTCCTCCATCTGTGGGCACAGAGATCCAGAAGCAGTCACTGCTGTTGCCACTGCTTGCCACTACCATTGCCATTGCTGTCAGCATCCCCACTAGCCTAGGGTCAGACCCTGGCCAGATCATGTGCTCCTCTTTCACCCAGGTCCCACATTGTTTTCCCACTGACATTTTTGGAATGTGTAGATTGAGAAGTCTGCAGACCACAACAGCTGCCAGTGATTCAGTCCCCTGAGGCCTGCTCCAGCCCAAGTGTGCCAGCACAGTCCAAAACAGATTGCACTCTACTCCCTACCTGGTACAATATCCCCTTCCTGTTGACTTTCAAGGTTGTCTTAGGCTAGAGATTTGTTTTGTTCTATCATTTTATGGGTTCTATAAGTCTAGAATTTGTTGAGTCATTTTTTACAAGTATTTTGAGGGTTTCAGGGGAGCGCTCAATCAAGTCCTGGCTTTTACTTTGCCGTCTTGGCTCTACCCTCTTCAGCTTTGTCATTGAAAAAAATGCAAATAAGATGATTTAAAAGGTAAAACAATTTCCTGAAGGTCATAAGGGAGCAGAAGTGAGATTGAACCCTGGATTTCAGGCTTCACATATAGCATTCTTACCATTATGTACCTCTAGTCAGGAAGTTTTGAATTTATATCTAGTTTGCAACACGTACTAGTTGTGTGACCCCAGGTAATTCACTTAACTTTTTTCTGCCTCAATTTGCTCAACTGTACAATGGGGATAATAACAGTTCCTACCTCTCAGGTTGTTGTTAAGATTAAATGAGAGAATAATTTTAAAAATCTTAGTACACTGCCTGCCGCATAGTAGGCATGTGAAAAATTCTTTTTCCCTCCTTTTCTTCCTCTTTTCCAGCCAATAATGCAAGACTCTAATTTTTAGAACTAGAAACAATCTTCATTGGTAGTAGGAATTCTTAACTGATTATTTATTTGGATCTGATGGGATTCAGATGAAACTACATCAGTTTCCCCTTGTAAGAGCTCGTTTCCTTATAGAACCCTTAGAAAATATATCAAATTCCCATTCGTTGGGCTGGTCCCAGTGTTCTGATGATTCTCTACATAAAATTATTGTTACTATGATGATTGATCATTTTACACCATTTTGGAATTTATAAAGCATCCTACATGTATTGAGCGTCTCAAAAGTTTATAAGCTATAATAGCATTTAAATCTTAAAATTGCATTGAAAATGAGGAAAACTTGGTACTATTTCATTTATCCTTCATTTGGGACTTCGATTTGCCTTTTTAGCTCTTTGTTAGCTTAGGATTTTTTCCCTCTTGGCTTTACTGTCCCTAATAATGACATGAATTTGTCAAAAGATTTATTCAAAGAAGGACAAGGGCTTGCTTGAACCTGGTTCTTCTGACAGGATCATGAGATCTTTCCATTGTACCATGATGACTCCACAGAGACACAAGTCTATCACTCCTATTAATGTTTTTACTTACTACCATGTGGACAAGGTTCTTCACTTCTTCCTGTAGGAAATAAAATAGTATTAAATTTCTTGTGGGGTAGAGGAATAAAGACATTCTTGAGAGCCAGAGGGAAGGAGAATCTCAAAATGCATTTGTATTTTTTTTTTAATAAATGACAGTGAGTAGACAGAATTCATCCTCTGCTGTTAGTGTTTCACTGGGCAGTTTTTCAAATTAATGCAGTTTAACTATTACATTAACTTAATGGCTATTTTCTCCTACTTTAACCATGTTAAATGTGCCAGCAATAATGAGCTTCTAATGCTGTCTCTTTTAAGTCTCAGAGGCATCTTTAGGGTCCTGCTTATCTCCTGGATCATAAAGCTGCATAATTTAGTATTCAAACAATTCATTTGAAACTGAAGCACCCAGAATTACCGTAAAATTAATCAGAACAATGTCATCTTAACCCGTCAGTTTGGTTTATCACTAGTTAGCAAATTTGAAAGTGTAAGTAATAGAAATAAAAATCTTGAATGAGTCTCATGATTTCTCCTTTTACTGCAGACTCCTCCCACTCTCAGAAATCTTTTCAGTAAAGAGGGATTGTGAACATTAATAACAGGGCTTTGACCAATAAAGGTGAGAAGCCAGGACTTTAAACTTCTTCTATCTCATTTACTTAAGAGTTTCTCCTAGAAGGGAAAGAAACACAATTGTCTTTAAAAATCATTCTGGAACTGGGGATATCTAAAGATAGTTGAGTGTGCCTGACATGTTATGATATAGAATTCTTGTATCTCTGCAAATTTTCTAGATTTCGTGTAACTTAAAGATGATTGCTATTGCCCTACAATTTGTTAGATAAACTTCTTGGGGAAAAAATCCATAATGTCATGAAGCCTTTCTGGAGTTGGTAGTATCCCAGCAACTACTGATATTGACTTAAAATTTGTAGGCTTGAATTTCCTGGAATCTGATTACTCTCTCATTTTCTAATTTCTAGTATCTTTCCAGAGTACATAGTATCGAGGGGATGGGGAAGGAGAATGGTGGAATCTCCAGTCATCTTGATCTATATCTTGCCACTGGACTTAGATGACTCCAGAGGAAAAAGTGAGGCTGGTGACATTTCACAACTCTTACTCACTTAAATCCAATTCCCTTACAAGTCATGGCATTGTCTTCCTGATGTGATGGTCCTCTTTGAGAAAGAAGGACAGACAACAACAATATCAAGGATAATTTTAGTTGCAATTTTCTAATCTGGTTTTATTAAGTGTATTGATAATGCACAATGTGATTAAAGAAGATCTTCCCCATCCACTAATGGGCTTGGGAAGAATTGTAGGAAGGGCCACATCTTTTGTTAGTGAGGCACTTGTTCTCAAGGGTTTTGATGCCCTATGGCTCTAAAAAATGTATAAATGCTTTGAGGGTGAGGTTTTACTTTGGGGCTTAGTTTTTGGAAGAAGCTTTTTGTACCAGATGAGACTGTGAGAAACTGCTAAGCAGCCCCCTGGCTTTGAAAAACCTAGACGTTGGTGCTTCCCTCTCTGGTAACTATGTATTGATGTTCAGGCATTTGCATCTGTCTATTGATTTTTAATGTATGTATTACTTACTGTCAAATAGTTTGGAAGCACTGTCTGTTGATTTAGATTTCTCTGCATTTTCTCTGAAGTTCATGGTTCTGACTTTATCCCCTGAATTTAATGACTGATACATGTGCTTGATTAAATTGATTGTTGACCCCTCAAAAGTTGCCTTTTCTTTTATAAATGTAGATCTAATAAGCCTGTAATAGAAGCCTTGCCCCCATGTATGTCAGGGTGCTTACTGTTACAGGAGAAACTCTAAAACTTTCAGAATTTCCTGAGGGTTGATTAATTTGAACAAGAATTTCTTCTATACCAACCATGTATCAGTCAAAGTACTAGGTGCTAGGGACACAATGACAACAAAACAACAAATTTTTCCATCTCTTTCTATTTTTTCCTGAATTTTTAAAAGTATTTCTAGAATCTGAAATATCAAAGGACAGCTGATCTGATGATGCCTTGAAATTTGGTATCATTTAGCATTTGCTGAAACTCCAAAGACTATCTATATAAATTGCAATGTCCATGCGGCAATTGGCAATAGTTTAAACTTTCACATTCTAGATCTTTCAGAATTTGATTACACATATCTCTTGAATTTTACTATACATTTCTCTTTAAATGTTACCTGATGATCAGCTTCTATCTCATTGCTGTATAACTCTTTTGTTGTTGTTGTTATTGAATAATCAAGGATCATTTATATACCTCTGCCAATCAAAGTTGTTTATAGTGGAATTTATGTTGCCTCTTAAACTTTCCTTAGGATACCCTTCATCACCTGTTAAAAAAAGTGAACATCCATTGCTACAGTATTAACGTTCAACCTATGTTGTAATATAATGGACATACAGAGTCTAAAGACATTAGTTTGAGGAATACCTGTGCTACTTACTGGTTTTGGGAAGTTCAGTAAGTCGCTTCATTTCTCTTGATCTCATTTTCCTTATCTGTACAATAAATGGGTTGCAGTAGTTCACCTCAAAGATTCCCTGAATGAGTCATGAGTAATACTCTCTAAAGCTGCCTTAGGATGAACCAACCAGTTTGACTGATTTACCTCTAAACAATTGTATGGTTTTGAAGGTTAGAGACCAAGCTTTTCCAAAGGGGTTTGATGAGGTATTTCTGAAAATAGGGGTAGGTAAACTTTAAGGTTGCAGCTGTCGCTTTTCCCCCAGTTGTTCAATGTCTGTTATTATTAAATGCCCAGAAGTTTGTTTTGTCTTGCTTTGCTTTTCTATGATTTTTCTTTTGTTTCTCCATGAAAGTAAATGGAGCAGGAACCATTCTGAGGATAACATAGCCATTCTATCCAAAAATATATGTGAAATGTATTAGTCACTCTCCTTCATCTTCATAAGAGGGAATGATAATTTACAAAAGGTGATGGATGACAAGATGGCAAATTTGGAGTATAACTACATCTCAGCTACTGTATCATAGTATGACCATAAGCAAATCACTTGATCTCTCCAGTTAACTTAAATCAGTTTGATCATAAAGAAAATGATTGAATGACCTTATATTTCATCCAGTCTGAGAGCTCTGTCTTTTTTGTTCTAAGGCTTCTTACAGCTTTGACCTATAGGGTCTATGTTCCAAGGTATCTCCCAACCTTAACATTTTTGTAATCTCTAGCCTAAGATCTCTTAATAAACTAACATTCTGTTACTCAAATTTTGTTTCATATAAGCTCAGCCCCTCACACTCCCACTTACAATGCCTCCTCAAATACCTACTTCCTTGGTTTATTTAGGAATTCCTGAATGCCAGCTATTTGTGAAATATTCTCTTCGTCTACATTGAGCTATCAATCTAATAAACTTTTCCCTTATTTTCAAGCTCCCTAATTGAGTTACCCAAGTTGAACCCGACCTACCTAGCAAACTGCCCATTGACCGACAAAATAATCTTCTCAATTCGCTATACTTTTCTCTTCATACCCTATTGTCTGATAATAGATTACTGAATACCATTGCTGTTTAATTGTTTCAGTTTTGCCCAACTCTTGTGACCCCATTTGGAATTTTTTTGGCAAAAATACTATAGTGGTTTGCTATTTTCTTCTCCAGTCCATTTTACTGATGAAAAAACTAAGGCAAATAGTGTTAAGTGACTTGCCTAGGGGTCACAAAACTAATAAGTATCTGAGGCCAAATTTAAACTCAGGAAGGTAAATCTTCCTGACTCCAGTCCTGACTCCTATCCACTGTGCCATCTAGCTGCCCCTAAACAAGTAAATAAATCTGTGCTGACATATTAATGACTACTAATGGTGTAATGTGTCTCCATACGCAAATAAGACACTGGTATTTTGAACTAGAATTTTCTGGAGATAATGCATTAAGGTTTTGCTTTAATATTGGAGATATCAGGTACCATGTTTAGGGGATGGGAAGTTTTGTCGTTGTTGTTTTGTTTTATGGTTGAGTTTTCCTTCAGATGCTGCCTTCTCATCATAATGGTAAGTAGTAACTCTATTGGATCTATTCTTAAGGCTTGTTTGGCCCTGCTAGATTTCATTGACATAGCATCACAGATCTGGAGGTAGAAAGGCATATGAGTTCAATGCCCTCATTCTTTTTCTTTTCAGCAGGGGAATGCTATGCTCACAAAGGTTAACTAAATTGCCTGAGGTTTCAGAGATAGTCATTGGAGCGCAGTTATCCAGAAAACAAAGTTATCCAGAAAACAGTGAGCTACAAAATACGAGACTTGAGTTCTAGTCAAAGATGTACTCTTAATTTTATGTGATCTTGGGCTAATCATTTCTTCTCTGTGAGGCTCAGTTTCCTAACCATGTAAAATGAAGTTTTGGGACAATGATTTCTGTGGTCTCTTACAATGCTATAATTCTGTGACCAATTTGTGGCAAAGCCACAGAGAAACCAGAGGTAGAATAGTAAAGCAACAAATTCATCTTCCTACCAATAGCCAAGATGCCTCCTTACACATTTATCTATACAGCCATACCCGAAGCGTCAGGTGTATGAGCATATCACATGTAGACCACTACCAAGACTCAGGTCCATTTAAAATTTGAAAACTTCAAGAAATCACAGAAGCAGGTGGAAAGGAATTTAATTAGCTAAATAGTGACTTGGATACATTGACTGCTGCTGAAATTTTAAATTTTCACAACCTACACATAGCACACAGATCCAGCAGTTTCACAAGGATTATGAAAACATTTTGGAAATGTTTTTAAGGAGAAGGGGGGAAGGGTGTTATCTGAAACATATGTGTACTTTGTAGTTAAGTTGTTTCAGTTGTGTCCAACCCTTTGTGACCCTATTTAGGGGTTTTCTTGGCAAAGATATTTGAGTGGTTTGCCATTTCCTTCTCCAGCTCATTTTGCAAGTGAGGAAACTGAAGCAAACAGGGGTAAGTGAAATGCTCAGCATCCCATAGCTTGTAAGTGTCTAAAGTAAGATTTGAACTTAGGTCTTCCTGACTTTAAGCCTAGTGCTCTATCCACTTCTCTATGTAGTTGCTCTGTCTACTATACAGCAACCATTTAATAAATGTTCTTTTTTCTGCTTTCTTTCTTTTTCTTTCTTTCTTTTCTTCCTTCCTTATTTCCTCTCTCTCATCATATAATGAGTATATTTGTACAATATAAGATTTCTGCTAAATTTAAGCTTCTTGAGGGCAGACACTATGCCATTTTCATCCTTGTATACACAGCATTGAGTATGATGCATGCTACATAAAAGGCACTTAAAATATATATTTTAAATGAAACAGAAAAAAAAAGAAAATGAGAAACATCCTATAAAGGTCACTGCAGCTCAGATTCAGCTCAGAACGCATTACAGTGTAGAATGCTATTCTCTGAAAATTCAAGTTCCATATTTTATTAGCTTGGGAAAGAGCATGGCTAGGAGAAAGGGTAGGTCGGAGTTTATGAGATTTTGAGATGTGAGAACAATTTAAATTCTAAAAATCTCTAAACTTTCAGATCTCCAAGTTTCTTCCTCTACCAGTGAGAGACCAAAGAGACTGGTCTTCTGAAAAACATTTATTTTTAACATCCTAAATATCAGAGCAAAGATTATGGGAGGAAACATTCATCAGAAGGAGGATATGCAGAGGTGAAGCAATCTTCTAGGCTGAGAATGCTGCCAGAATATGTTAGAAAGAGAAACCCGGAGAATCAGGAGTAGAATGGGCTCCACTCCAACACCACATTCTATTTCTAGTTTTTGAACTTCTGTACCTCTCTTAGAGCAAATATCACATTTGTATTAGAACCATAGGGGTACTCAATAATTTTATTGCTAATGTTTTTCAGACCTATGATTTCACTAATGTAGAAAACTTCCTCATGTGGAAACTTCCTACACCAAATCAACAAAAGCAAGGAGGAGGGAGAGAATTCCATTTATTAAGTAGTTTGTATCAGTCTCCACTAATACAGATCAGAACATGAATGATGTATAATTTTGAAGGGCTCATAGGACCAGCTCTTCAAAGAGCATATAATTAGTAGGAGGGGTCTTCCCCTTCCAATTTGATTGTTTCTTTATTGAAAGGGCCATCCCTTGACTCACTTCTTAAAGTCCTATTCACTGAATGGGAGTTACCTCACCCAAAGCTAGAGCCTGGAAAGACTTTAGCCTAAAAGAGCGAGCGTGAACCATATCCAGTCACCTTGATCAATATCTGGCCACTGGTCCCAGATGGCTCTGGAGGAGAAGGTGAGGCTGGTGATCTTACACAGCCCTCCCTCACTCAAATCCAAGTCAACTTCAAGTCATGTCATCACTTCCCTGATGTCATCGTCCTTTTTGAGAACAAAAGACAAACACAACTAGCATGTATTCCTGGTTAGACTTGAACACCAGTCTTCCTAACGACCAAATTAGACCTTCAGTCACTTCATTATGAAATTTATCTGTCATCAGACCATAAGAGATGTGAAGGCAGAGCTTGTTTTATTCCTTGTGTACCTCAACAATGCTTTTTTTGTAAAATTTATGTATGTAAAACATAAGTATTTATTGAATGAATACATAATGAATATATTTAGATAATAAATATAAAAAATGTATTTACATTTGCAAACATAATGAATATATTTAGATAATAAATATAAAAAATGTATTTACATTTGCAAAGAGCCTGAATGCTGTTGCTGTTCAATTATTTTGATTTTTCATGGTCCCATGGACCCTGGCGTAACAGGCCCTTATATCCTCCACTATTTTTTGGAATCCAAATCCATATTCATTGTCTGCATGTTACTAGCTATCCATCATATTCTAAACCATCTACTTTTCCTTTTACCTTTAATCTTTCCCAATATCATTGTCTTTTCCAATAAGTCCTTTCTTCTCATTATGTGGCCAAATAACTTAAGCTTCAGCTTCAGCATTTGATCTTCCAGTGATTAGCCTGCATTCATTTCTTTAAATATTTAATGATTCGACCTCTTTCCTTTTCAAGGGACTCTCAAAAATCTTTTTCAAAGTGGCTAACTTGCAATGTTCAGCTTTCCTTAGAGTCCAACTCTCACAGCCACCCGTTGCTAATGGAAAAGCCATCATTTTGACTGTATGAGCTTTTGTTGGCAAGGTGATGTGTCTTCTTTTAGTATGCTGTCCAGATTTGCCATAACTTTCCTTCCAAGGAGCAAGCATCTTTTAACTTTGTGGTTACAGTCACCATCTGCAGTGATCTTTGAGCCCAAGAATATAAAATCTGACACTTCTTCCATTTTTTCTTCCTCTGCTTTCCAGAAAGTGATAAGACCAGTTGCCAAGATCTTAGCTTTCTTGAGGCTAAGCTTTGAACCAGCTTTAACACTTTCCTCTTTCACGTTCATCAAGAGGCTTCTTAATTCCTCTTCACTTTCTGCCATCTGAGTAGTGTCGTCTACATATCTGAGATTGTTTATATTTCTCTCGGTAACTTTAATTCCAGTTTCTGATTGTCCAGCCTGGCATTTTGTATTATGTACTCTGCATGTGAAAGATGACAATATATAGCCTCTTCATACTCTTTTTTTCCATCTTAAACCAATCTGTTGTTACATATTTGATTGTAACTGATGTTTCTTGACCTTCATGCAGGATCCTCAGGAGACAAGTAAGATGATCTTTTAGTCCCAGTTTTTTGAGAACTTACAACATTTTATTGTGATCCAAATAGTCAAAAGTGTTAGTGTAGTCAATGAAACAGAAGAAGCTTTTTTTTCTTCTGGAGTTCCATTGTTTTCTTTATATTCCAGCAAATGTTGGAAGGAGTATTTACTAAAATAGTGGAGCAAGAAAAAATTGTACAAGGCACACTTAATAATCTGTGACCCACTCTCTATCAGTACATTGAGTTCAAAGGGAAGTAGGCTCAAACTTTGAGAATTCATACATGAAAGTGATGACATACAGCTCTTAGCTGCTAAGGGTCCTTTTCAAATTCCTTTGCTTGGTGATATGCATAACTGCAAAGTTATCCATCTCCTTGCATCTAGTCTATCCTGAGCTTCCACTGAAGGTACTTTGGCTAATTTCTACTCCCCACACTCCCCCCACAGGAAATTCCTAGGACACCAATGAGAAGATGGGAAGTCCAAAATCTTCCTCCCACTTCAATTTTTTCTAGGAATTCTTCACCATCTTGCCCCATTACTCCAATTTAAGAAAATGATAAAATGCTATGTGGTGGTGGGGGCTGATTTGATGAATTTACTCAATAGGGATCCATATTTGAACTTACAGAAAGGAAGAAATGCCAGAATGACTTAAGAAAGATAAGAGAGTATAAGAAAAGTAGTTATAAGATTGTGGTATATGATCAGACTTGGGAATTAGTACAGTGATTGTGGCAGAAGTACTGAATATCATAAAATTAGGAGTTAAATTCAAGTCCCTGATTATGGCTATATATCATAGAGCTCAAGAGTTAAAGGTTCAGTCATGGTATTATCTCTAACATCTTGTACAACATTAATTAAGCCAGATCATCTCTCTGAATCTGAACCTCAGTTTCCCTATCTACAAAATGGGCAGGGGGGATGAAGCAGTGTGAGATGAGATATTTGCTCAGGCTATTTCCATCTGTGAAAGGCTTTATTCTGCTTTGTGATTAATCTCAAGCTTGAGTTTTAACACAGATTGCTTTCTACCATTGTAATAACTATGATAGATATATTGATTTAATATTATATTATTTATATATAAATATTATAAATATATAATATATATGTAATAAATACACAAAGTATTTTTGTATATTATTTTATTAAATCCTTAAAATAACCCCACAAGGAAGATTCAGAGTTTTAGAATGGACATGTTCATTTTGCTCAATTCCCTCTTACAAATGGAAAAATAAACAAAACAAACAAAAAAACCCCAAGCAAACAAAACAAAGCTAAGAGCTGCAAAGACAAAGTTATATGCCCAAAGTCCCACTATTAGTTTCTCCACCCACCCCCTACTCCAATCTTCAGATTCAAGTCAGGGAAAACAGCAATGCAATACTATCTCACTAAAAGATGAATCAGTCATGAAAATAATATTTTTATTGTATTACAGATAAGGACACTAGAGCTGAGAAAAATTAATTGACTTTTCCAATACTTAGGTTGCAAAATGAATAGAGTACAGTATAGTTATCCCTTCCACATCATGGGGGTGAGGGGCATGTCCTCTTCTCCTGCCCCCTGTGATCTACATAAAACCTTTTGGTCCTCCTTTTGTACCAAAGAATAAGTATGATTTTTTTCTTTTTCTTTTATGGAGTGTATAATTTTACAATAAGGCCAGACCTTGTTGTAAAATTTGAGTTGTTATTATACAATACCATATATATATCTTTCATGCATTTCTGGGTTTCCAAACTTCTTCTATGTCATCTGCTGGCCTTTGCATGTCATCTACAAGCTTGTGCAAAACCCTAAAAAAATTACAATTTGATTTCTTATGCCAACCCACAATATATCCAAACCATGATGGGGAAATTTACAATTTGGAAGGGATAACTATACTTGAGTCTTCTGATCTGAATTTAAATCCTGCTTGATTCACTGACTAGCTAGCTACATGCCATTGGCCAAGTCGCTTAATGTCTGTGCTTCAGTTTCTTCATATGTAAAATGGGGGAAATAATTAACACCTATTTCCCAGCATTGTGATGATGGCAATAAAGTACTAGATATTGTTGATACTGAGAGTTAAAAGATTTTAGAGCTAAGACTACATCGCAGATTGTCAAACTCAAAGCCTGGTGCTCTTTCATACATTCTCCTTCCTCTCTTCTCACACAAGGCTCAGAACATAGAACTAGAAGCCTTAGCTGATGGACAACAAATCCACAAATAAAATTATGTTTTAATTAGGCCTCAGGTGATATCTTGTGACAACATGCCTAGATACAATAATTATCAAAGATTCTACATTAACCTTAAACATGTCTTCCATTTTCTCAACATGCTAAAGTATCTTGATGAACTCTCATCTGCCTTCCAACTCTCACATTTTGTAATGTTATGGAATTTGGCTTATTTTGTCCAAATATTCAACACATCCAAATGAGTATTTTCTCAAGCAAAATTTCTTCAATGTTGTCTTCATTTTTTATGACTTTGTTTCATGAAGACCCCTAGCATCAGTTATTGAAATATCTTCCTCTAAACTAAATCAAAAAGGAAAATAAAAAAGGGGAAGAAAAAAAGACTTTCTGCTGTATATTTCCAATTTCTTAGAAGGACAATAGTTAATGTTTTGTAAACTATGCATATTCTTTTAAAAGGCCTTTGTTTGCTCTTTTTTACTAGTGTAGCTAGATGGGAACAGAAGGTAGGAATGGAGTAGTTAAAGTAAAAGAAAAAGAAAAGAGGGTTTAATGAGGCATCTTTCAAAATTTAGGATAGGACCAAGAGCCATCCACTAACCAAAACAAAAAAAAAATTGGTCAAAGGATATGAGCAGCCAGTTTTCAAAGGAAGAAATCTAAGGTAAGAAATCTAACTAAATGAAAATATAGTATTTTAAATCACTGATAAATTAGAGAAATATGAATAAAGCAACTCAAAGAAATCACTTTACAATCATGACAAAAATGACAAGGGGCTGAGGGAAACGACACCCACTAAAGTACTTTTGAGGCAGGGGTGAGATTGTACAGTGGTTATGGAAAACAATTTGAAATTAACCCCTAAAGACACTAAAATATACATACCTTTGACCCAGCAATTCCACTGCTGAGTCTATATTCCCAAGGTGATCAAAGGAAAAGAAAAAAAATGCCTTATGTACCATAATATTTATGGCAGTTCTATTTAGTAGCAAAAGATTAGAAATTAATTGAAAAATGACTAAAAAACATGGTATATAAATATAATGGAATATTTTTTGCTCTATAAGAAATGATTAAAGGGATGACTTAAAGGTAACATACAAATGAAGTTAACAGAACTAGGAAAATAATTTATACAATAACATTACAAAAAACAATTTAAAATCACTTGAAAACTTTGATCAATGTAGTGATCAGTAACAATTCGAGAAGACTGATGATGAAGCATGTTACCCATCTCTTGACAAAGAAGTGATGGTCTCAGAATGCCAAATAAAATATATACTTTCAGATATATAGTTGATGTTAGAATTTGCTTTGTTGAGTATGCATATTCTTTTATGAGACCTTTATTTGCTCTTTTATTTTCTACTGGTGTGGATGGATGGGAACAGAAGGCAGTCATAGGATAGCTAAAGGAAAAGAAAAAGTAAGAAAAAGACAAGGGTTACTGAGGCATCTTGCTAAATTTCAGAGAACAGAAGGAAGGACAAAATGAAGCAAAGACGAGGAGAGCTTTGAAAGCTTCAGGTTGACTCTATGATTAAAATATGAAAACGAGGTATAACGAACAGAGATTTGTAGTTAATGGACTATCATCTTTTTTTCTCTTTTTTACTGGGTATATAGAAAAGTTGTTTTAGTTTGGTAGTTTTTTAGTTCAGAATAAAAATAAATATTTATTTTTAACAGAATATTAGAGTCAATTCAAGTAATTGAAAGTAGATTCAATTTAGGTCCTAACAAAACTTCCTCCTCTCAAAGTATGATAGGTATTTTATGACAGGCAATGTGTACCTTTGCCTTCTTTTAGATTCAAGACATGGAACAACACATTTATTAAAATGCATATTTATCCCAAACAGGCAATAAGTAGAGCAAAAGCTGTTCTGGTCTGTCAGTTGGAGTAATACATGCTCTAGAAATCCCCTAAATGCTGATTTTTTTCCTGGTAAGTGGGGAATGTCTTATTAAAAAGTCATTTTAGTTTATCAAGTTCTACAAGTGAAAGAACTGTTATTAAATTAACAGCTAAATGCTAGCTGTAGAAGACCCTTCAAAGTCATAGAATGCTAATGGGAAGGAATGCTTACCTCCCAAGATACATACAGTATCTTCAAAGTAAGAAAGGGTGCTCAAAATGTCATGTAATCAAAAGAATTACTTTTGTCTTGTATATATACCTTATACTTAGGATTGATTTTCTGAAATAGATATTGATGGATAAAGAGATATAGAAAGGAGTTAGCCATTTTTAGATAACCTTAACCATTTCAGAGATCAGAAAGATAACAGAAGAAAAAAATTAAAAAATTATATAACTAGCTTCTTTTTCAAGGACAGCATGGCCACCACATTTAGTCTTCAAGTTAATCCCCAGATTGCTACATATGAGAGATGTGTAATTGACAAACATGTTTGTCAGTGTCATTTATATCAGAAAATATAGTAGTGTCCAAATGGAAGGAATTGGTTGTACTAGATGGTGAGCTCCTAGATGGTTCTATTTGAATATAATGTTATGCTTATTTGATAAAGCTACCACACTGAACCTCCTAAATGAGAACCATAGTTGAAAAAATAAAGTACAGTCCAACAACGTACTTTTGGTCAAAGTGTGCTGATATTTAGTTGGATGGACAATCCAGACACTGGGGTTCTGGAGCCAGCTTAAACCCAGTTTAAGAACTGATTGCTAAATTGTCAGTATGAGCATTTATGCCTCAGAGATTGACAAATACTACAAATCAGGGGTTGATCAATTGTTTTCTGGATTGCCCAAATTTTAAAAAGTGATTGAGACAAATGTTAGCAATGAAGATTAAAATATGTGTCTTCCTGGAGAGCAAGTTGTTAAACATTTATCAGTGTACCACACCTAGAAAACCCATTTATTAACGTATATCAATCTCAAATATCACAATATGATAATGAGCAGAAGCCAGAAATAAAGAGCAAGTTTAAAAATATTAGACTGCCTTTGGGAGATTGTACAGTTTTGGGGGTTTTTTTCCTCAAATTTTTTCCTGAGTCAATTGCCTATCTTTCCAACATTTGTCGGTTGGTGTTATAGTATTGTAAGTCATGGAATATTTCTGTCTATGAAGAACTAAAGTTGAAGGACACCCAAAGGGCAAAGGAGACACATGTTGAATCTCTAAGGCCCTGTCTATATAAACTCATTTGTTAATTAAAATAGGACCACTGAGGTATTGTATAACAGAAAGAACATTGAGAAATTTTTTCCTAGAAATTCTGGTAATAGGATCAAATTAAGTGAGAAGGTTAGGAAGGGCCAGATACTGTAAAAGATCTTACATCTTATGTTACAAATTTCCAGGGGTAGAGAAACAGAGATCCCAGAAATGTTCATAACTTTATATTATCACTGTTGGTGAAACCTGCCAGAAAAGGGAACAAGGGTAAAATTACTTAGGGGCAAAATAAGGCCTTGTACCTTATCCAGTACAGACCCATCAATCCCATAGATCGCAAGTGCCCTATGTGATACCTAGGCCTACCAGCGTAAATGGAGGTAGGGATTTGAGGATCTGGGGAAATAAACCTAGAGGGCACTCTGCCCCGCCAATAGAGTTGCACCTATACTGAGTTACTTGTTAGATGTTTTGGGGTAAGAGAAAAAAATACTAGGGAGAAGGGTTGCTTGACTAATGACACATTAGGTTTGTTGTGGCCAACCACAAATTGTAAATTCTATCAGAACTTCTTAGCTTGAACTGTTCCACTGATCCTTTTCATTTTGTATTTCAGTCACATTTGAGGTCTAAGGAGGTGCAGAAATTGGCAGCTTATTATACTACCTTTTGACCTAGATAAGTTTCTTTTTCCTAATCTTATAGAACACTACTCTGTCAAGTCAATCCTCAGAGACTGGCACCAAAAATAGCTAAAATAAATCCACTCTGAAGAACATGTATTATAAATAACTCCTTTCCTTTGCTCTGTTACTTCTTGGCACTTTTACCTCAGTGTTTTCCAAACACACTGTATAAATCTGTATCTCCACTCCTGCCTGAACCTTTCCCCCTTAACGTAGAACACCTAACTCTCTTTCCCTCTGAAAGTGGAACACAGAAAAGTAGGAAAGATCTCAGGGCAGGGATGGGGACCCTGCAGCCTTGACGCCACATGTAGCCTTCTAGATCTAGACAGTTATATGTGGCCTCATGGCTGAAGGTTCCCTGCCACTGTCTCAGAGGATGACTAGTCTAACCCAAACATGGAGAGAAATATTCTCAGCAGAACTTTAAATGATCGGCCAGGCTTCCTTCTACCTCCTACTCTTGTGGCAACCTATTCTATACTCTTCTTATCAAACTAAAATATACCTGGAGAGATTCCACCCATAACTCAGGTCTATAGTGGAGAGTCAAGGAGAAGAAGTTGAACCATTTTTGAATATGAAATAACTTCAAATTCTTTAAACAGCTTCTAAGACATACTTACTTTTCTCCTTCTCTAACTGAAACATCCAAAGATTATTTAAGGGGTAGGAACACTGTTTTCCATGCTTAAGGTGTTCCTTTCTTACCTTTTAAACTCACTGGCTTCCTTTAAGCTCAACACAAAGGCTACCTCCTTCATGAACACTCTTCCTGACTCTCCCTGGTGCTCTTGTCTCACCCTTCAAATTATTTTTGTCTTCATTATGTCTATTTAACATCCAGGGAAAGAGTAGGTTTTCCCCAATTATTTTCAAGTTGTAGACACATTAACACATTCACAAACCATTTAACTTATCCACTCCAGTATCCCCCCTCCCAAAAAAATTGTAAAAAACATCACACAGGAGAATAAGTGAGATATCAATCCATAAATCAACAAAGTGTGTTAAATAGTTACCAGTTAATCTATAAGAATTTATCAAGGACCTAGAGTGCCAGGCACTGAACTAAACTCTGGGGTCAAAGCAAATATGAGCCATGCCAGTCCAGTGATTGAAACAAATTTAAAATGCAATAGGATATTCATGAACCATAAAAATGCAACAAAAATGACTTTACTAATAATAGCAGATAAAAAGGATCCAATTTCTTCCTGAGGCTAAAAAAATACTAATTTCGCTAAAATGACTATTCCCCTGTATTTCTGCACTTACTATGGTAAACAGTCATGCCATGCCACAGGGCAGGAGGAATTCCACTAAAAACTGGGCCACCAATTCCCGTAGGCAGATCCTTTTGTGCCTCAGGCAGCAAGGTAGCAAAATTGCCCCCCTCCTCTTAGAAGACCAACCCAAACTATATGTAAAATAAGTGCCAGTCCTACCTGGAGGCAGAATCTTTAGTGTGATTTGTGGCAAAGCACTGAACTTCTCTCTGCAATTTGCTGTAACAAAAAAATAGGGTTATTAGAGGATCTAAAAGGTAAAGCATGCATACTTTGCAAATTTCAAAGCATTCTATAGATATTAGCTCTGATTAAATGGTATGTCAAAGATACTGCATCTAGTTACAACAGGATCAGTGCTCTTTCCATGACCTTAGGAAGCTTCAAGGGCCAGAAACATTAGACATTGACAAGGAATATCATACTGAAATTATATGAGCTAAGTCCAGAGCTAGGTAGAGCCAAGGATCAAGGAGAGTTCAGTAGATAAAATGCATATGCTTCATAGCATGGAATCTTGGTTAAAATACAAAAGACAACATGTCTATATCAGACCAGACCATGTAATATGTCATGGAGGAAAAGACTTAAATTTAGAAGCATTAGAAGAGCTGAATTATGCGTTGTACAGATCCATCTCCAGAAATACAATTTTTCTACCCTATTATCTTTGAATTATTTTCCTGTGACATATTTCCAGGAGACAGATATATGGAAGAAGAGCATAGGCTCTAAAGTCATTAGGGATCAGTTTGGCAGCAAAACATGTATGGAATGACAAGAGTGAGACTTAAAACTTCAACTTTGCAAATGTATTAAGGTCCTGTTGCATGTCAAACCATGGGACAGGAGATAGAAAGACTGATTAAAACAGGGTCTTACTCTGACAGAACCCACACTCAAACATTGTCACAGATCAATTTCTTTATCAGATGGATAGCCTCTACTGTATCTGAATGGCCATCACATCCCAGATCTCCTCAATCCCTTCTGATGACCGCCCTATGAGACAGGTCCAAGAATAGTCCCAAATTATGAGGAGCCTGTAGGTACAGATGAAGGCAGAGCATTTACCTCATCCTACAACAATTTGCCCTAGTCACCTTCTTAGTGGGGGAAATTGGCAAAATAGACTGGTTCCTATTTAAGGAAAGATTCTAAGGAATACTAACACAGGTTAGAAAATATTTTTGCAGAAATCTCTCTGTGAAAGGACTTTTATGGGTCAGATCTCTCCACTGATGAACCAATTCTTCCAAAAGGCAACAAGTTTCTAGCCAACCTTAAATACTGCAGCAATAATAATTATTTTTCTGTCTCCTTAAATAGCTTCAACTAAACATCCCTCCTCAGTTATGTATTGTGCACTTAGTTCACCAGCCCCATGTTGCTGCTGATTTCCCCTTGTTATTTGACTGACCCACTCCAGTGGGGGAGGAAGACACACATACCTTATTTATATGTCTTGAATATATTTGGCATTCAGGTGAGTCCTATGGACTTCTCTGAACAATATTTTTTAAGTACTTAAAATAAAATATATTGCATTTTAAAGGAAACCAATTCTATTGAAATTCATTTATTAACATAGCTTTTTTTTTAATCACTACCCCAGATTAGGAAATCTGCTCTATTATGATGCAGTTTTTAAGCACCTAAGCAAATGGAATCAAGGTACCCTGGGAGATGCCACAGAAAATGTTGCTGTTGTCTGGGGGAGGCAAATAAAAGTAAAAGTTGATTTCTGAGGAGGACACAAAACTTGTTAAAATATTTGACCTGTAAGCCAACAAGTTAGCAAATTTGTCTGTGCCTAGGACAAACATGATTTATTCATCCAATCAATTAACATTCATTTATCAAACAAGTGCTGTATGTAAGGCATACATGCTGGAGATAGAAATACAAAGAATGAACCAATAATGTAATGGAAGAGACAAGTACATTTATAAGTATATACAAAATGAATAAAGAGAATTCATATAGGATCATAGATTTGGAGCTGAAGGGAACCTTAGAGGACATTGAGTCCAACACTTTCACTTTATCTATGGTAAGATTCAAACCTAGGTCATCCCAATTCCAAGCCCATCCACTCAATCCATCACTTTGCCTTGTCTCAAATAAATACAAAGTAATTAAACATAGGGGAGGTGTGGCAATAAGGCATTAGATATTGTGTCAGATAGGGGTTGGCAATAGTGGTAGAGGTCACCCATTATTACTGACAAATTTCTGGTTAACCTTGAATAAGCAACCAGGGGTCATATAATTCAGTAGTCTGTCACTAGAGTTCCAAATGCCTCATATACTTCCCAGCTTACATTAACAAACCTTTGAATGGTGACCATGGGTCTCTTTTATGCACATTACTGCCATAATACTGAGAAAACTGAAGGAATCGAGGGGATTTGGACAATAAGTGATGAATTGTGAGAATGAGTGTACCACATGTGACTCAATCCTGGAAATAGCTCAATTCCCTTTCTATTCAATTATGGGTTATCCAGCTTCTGTCTTGTGAGAAAAGTTGATTCAATTGTGTAACTTAAGATAAAGTATAATTGTATTGTTTCAAACTAGAGATGCCTGCTTGGGAAACTGGACCACCTTTCCCAACTATTTAG
The DNA here is from genome assembly GCA_028658325.1 of Potorous gilbertii. Lineage (NCBI taxonomy): Eukaryota > Metazoa > Chordata > Mammalia > Diprotodontia > Potoroidae > Potorous > Potorous gilbertii. Next base: position 217,273,951 of record CM053772.1, read on the forward strand.
AGACCCTTAACCAAGGACCAAGGACCAAGAACCAAGGACCAGAAATGCAGTTGGATCCAACATCTAAGACAAGGAGTTTTCTCACAATGATACATCTCAGGCAATCTATATGTCTTATCTGAAAACTGGTGCTGTATTGATTTATCAATTATTGTTTCCATGTTCTTTTGATTGCTCATGGATACTGGCAGGGAGCAAAATATCTCTTTTTTTCTGAATTCGGGGAAACTCAGTTTGCTCCCCCCCTTCCGACTTGGAAAGTATCTGATCTTTCATCTAATTAGAAATCAGATTACCTAATGTTTCATTGTTACTTTTTAATTACTTGGACTTACTTGATTATTTTTAATGTATAAAACTCTGTTTCCTATATTTGGAGTCCAGCCCTAAACTGAAGTCTGGTTCCAGTTTGTTCAGGCAATTGACATGCATTGCTTAATAAATCAACATGCCTGGAAGGTCTAACTTTTGCTTCCTTAGTCATTTCATATTTCATTCACCACACTATAGTAAAGGTATTAGAGCTAAATGATCCCAAAGGGTGGCATATAAAATCATATATACATGTATATATACGTATATGTAATTTTGTATATATATTATGTACACGTATATACATACATATTACACACATATATATACATATATAATATATATTCCTTTATCTATAAAATAATATTTATACATAATAGTAGCTAATATTTTTATACCACTTACTATATACCAGGGACTTTGCAAAGTGCTTTATAATTACTCTTTCATTTGATCATCTCAAAATCCCCGGGAGATAGATGATAGGATAATCTTCATTTTACAGTTGAATAATTTGAAACAATCAAGGTTAAGTGACTTGCTCAGGTGGTCACACAATTAGTGAGTATCTGAGGTCAGAATTGAATTTAGGTATTTCTGATTCCAGACCCAGTGCTCTAAACACTAAACCATCAATTGTTACTCTATCTCTCTGTCTGTCTGTCTGCCTGTCTCTCTCTATCTCTCTGCGTTTCTCTCCCTACACACATATACATATACATGGGTATGTATATATGTATACATATATGTGTATTTATAAACCTATATTTGTCTTTTTTTTAATAATGAGCTCCTTATGCCCTCACCATCACCTGTGACATGTCAATTTTGTCACCATGTTTGATTGCTTCAGATCAGTTCCTAAGAATTATTTAGATGATGGCCCAAAGGGAGCTCTCCCTCTTCTGCAGAATAAAGTTCAGGGTCCTTATGACAAATCATCATGGCTCAAAAGTTTTTTTTTTTTCTGCTTTCTTGAGGACCTGGGATCCTAAACAAGGTGCTTGTTGCCAGAGGGCTACATAGTAACAAAGAATCAGGATTGAGATCTGGAATGGACATTAGAGGTGACAAGGGAACCCAGAAGTCACTCATCCCACTCTCTACCTCCATTAGCATGCCCTCCCAAACATGCTTCGATAAATTATGATCTGGGTTCTATTGGAAGACATTTAGATGGAAAGAGCTCAAGCAACTTATGGAATCAGTGAACTTGGATTTCAAAGAGTCATTAGAATTCACCTCCTCCAATTCCTCCCTTTTACAGTAGCAGAAAGGAAACCTGGACTGAAGAAGTCACATCACAAAGTTCGTGGGAGGGTGAAGACTACAGTATCAGTCTCAGGCCCCTGGGGCTCTTCCTGTTGCACTTCCCCTTTCCCTAGGCACAATATTACACCCATGGAGGGCCCTTCTATTTTGGCAATTAGTAAGTGCTGAAAATCATTCCCATATATAATCCTTCCACCCTATTCATTTATATGTCTTTTTCTCCGTTGAAATAAATAAAGGAGTCATCTGAATTTACTTTCTTTTGATTCCCTTATGTAAGGATTTAGAAGGAAATAACGAATAAAATTGCATTTCCTTGCCCCTGTACAAAGTGTGAAACAACTTAGGGAGAATGCGCTTTTCTCTAGTTTACCAAGCAGATAGGGTATAGAGAATAGGAGCATTAAAAAAAAAAAAACCTCTCTTTCAATTGCTGCAGAAAATGACTAGTCCATTGAAATGGGTAATTTTAGCAAATCATGAAGGATTAAGTCAAGGCAATCATAGAATAAGTGGCTCTTCTTTATACATCCTTGGCTAACAACAGTCTGAAGTGAAAGATTGTATTCTTGGGGAAGTAGTTCTTGGGCACTAATGCCCAGATAATTTATTAAGAAGCTTTCAGATCAACAACTTCATAACCTCTTTATAGAAGAGGCTTTGAAATAGGGTGACAAAAGGGATCAATGATAGATATGAGAACTCCCATAACTTGGTGCTCTCTTTAAAAATCTAACAAAACTATGCCTCTAAACAATGCATTTACAGTAGAAACAATGCCAGCAGATTTAAACAGCCATCTGGTGTAATTATTCATGCTCCCTAAAAATAACTCCTTGTGAGAGAGCAAAGCCACTTCCCAATATAATTCCGCATTTTAAAGGAATCTTACCCTTAAACCTCACATAAGTACATTCCAAAGAAGAGTAAAATTGCTGAATCCCTAGAGTCCTAAAAGCAGATTCCAAACCCCTGAAGCAAGAAGACCTAGAGATGGAGAAGTCATTTTGGCATAAGAGAGAACTTTGGATCTGTACTTGGAGTATTTGGGTTCAAATCCTGTCTCAATCACTTAATAGTTAGGTGACCAGAGGCAAATCACTTACCTTTCTGGACCTTGGTTTTCTCATCTACAAAATGGAGTTGGGTGAAATAGCTTTGGATGTTTCTTCTGGTTCTAAATCTATAAACTCCATATCCATGAAATGATTCATTTTAATTCCTTATCTCTCTTCCTACATGCAATTACTCATCCAGTTTTGTTTTGTTTTTCCTTCAGTCAAGAAAGTTCTAATTTATGTTTCCCACTATTACCATGCTAGCTCAAACTTTCATTACTTCATTTCTTGACTATTACAAAATCCCCTCAGTAATTGGTGTTGTCTTCCTGGCTTCCGTGCATGACATCATCCAATAAAATACAGAACTCTTCCATTTTTGTTTTGGGATTTCTGGCACACAGAGTAGGTATTCACTGAGTACACTTGGAATAAATGAATCCACAAATCTACTTATTCACATCACCCTGATGATGTCACTTTCCTTGTTCCAAAAACTCAATTATTTCCCATCATTCACTGATAATGGTTCATATACAAATGTCACTTTAGAGTTTAAAAAGTGTACACCGAATATTTCATGTGATTCCTGTAACAAGCCTATAAAATTAGTTGCAATGCTAAAAGCCTATTTTCCCTAATGTATAGATAAGGAAATTCTATCTTAAAAGACATAAAGTAATTTGACCATATTCACATATACTGGCTTATTGTAATAACTATCAGAGTTACATGTTGAACCCTAACACACTACTAACATGGTATCCAGTAGACCAGATTGTCTCTTACCTTAACTCCTTCGCTTGGTCTTTAAGGCCTAAAATAATATGTCCCTTGACTACTTAGGAAATTATCTCATTCTGTTCTTACACTCACATGTCTAATCTCTATTAGAATATTTAACATTCAGTGTAAATATTGGGCCATTTCCCATCATACCACCTTTGTTCATGCAATTTTCCAAGTCAGCATTCCTAATACTCATCTTCAATTTTTAAAATCTTACTATTTTTTTAAGAACAAGTTCAAATATTCCATGAAGGATTCTCTTCCTACAATGAAAAGAGATTTCTCTTTCTCCTGCACTCTTTTAAAATTATTTTCTTATTGTTTTCAATTATCAAGCATTCACTGTTTTCACCACCACCACCACCTCCCATTTCACCATTAGGGGAAAAAATGAATACAGAAGCCCCATATCACATAGACAGAGTCAAGCAAAACCTATCCCCATATTAGCCACCTCCTAAAATGCATGTTAAAAAGGTTACATATTAGCCCACTATCTCTATGGTGAGAGATAGTCACTGGGTGGGAAGTGTTTCTATTTATTAGTCTCCTGGAATTATAGTTGATAAAATAAATGTGATAAGAGTTTTTAATTCATTCAAAGTTAGTTGTTTTCATAACATTATTACAATATAAATTGTTCTTATGTTTCTGTTTACTTTATTTTGCATCAATTCACACAAGTCCTTCCATGACTCTGAAAGCATTTTTCCTTCATTTCATTTTTTTGAAACTTTAATTAATTTTTAGTTTTCAACATTCATTTACACAAGTTTTAGAGTTCCAAATTTTCTTCCTCTCTCCTCTCTCCCCACCCCAAGACACCATGCATTCTGATTACTCCTTCCTCAAATCTGCCCTCCCTTCTATCACACCCCTCCCTTCCCTTATCCCCATCTTCTCTCTTTTCTTGTAGGGCAAGATAGATTTCTATACTCCATTATCTGTATTTCTTTTCCCAGTTGCATGCAGAAACAATTCTCAACATTTGTTCCTAAAACTTTGAGTTCCATCTTGTCTCTCTTCGTCCCTCCTATCTCCACTGACAAGGTAAGCAATTCAATATGGGCTATACATGTGTAGTCATGCAAAAGACTTCCATAATTGTCATGTTGTGAAAGATTTTCATACCAAACTGAGTGTGCATGTTATTCCCTCCTTAAGCCAAACGTGATGAGAATAAGCTTCACTTTTTCCCCCTAACTTCCCTCCCTTTTCCCCTCCATTGAAAAAGCTTTTCTTTCCCTCTTTTATAAGAGAACCTTTTCCCCATTCCATTTCCCCTTTTCTCAGCCCAATATATTCCTCTCTCATCCCTTAATTTTATATTTTTAGATATCATCCCTTCCTATTCAACTTACCCTGTGCCCTCTGTCTATATGTGTGTGTTTGTATGTGTGTGTATGCATGTGTGTAATACCACCAATTGCCCAAATGCTGAGAAAAGTGTTGAGAGTTGCAAATATCTTTCCATGTAGGAATGTGAACAGTTCAATTTTAGTAAATCTCTTATGATTTAGCTTTCCTGTTTATCTTTTCATGCTTCTCTTGATTCTTGTGTTTGAAAGTCAGATTTTCCATTCAGCTCTGGTCTTTTCATCAAGAGTACTTGAAAGTCCTCTATTTCATTGAATGACCATTCTTTCCCTGGAAGTCTTATACTCAGTTTTTCTGGGTAGGTGATTCTTGGTTTTAATCCTAGTTCCTTTGACATCTGGAATATCATATTCCAAGCCCTTCAATCCTTTAATGTAGAAGTTGCTAGATCTTATGTTAACCTGATTGTATTTCCACAATACTTGAATTGTTTCTTTCTGACTGTTAGCAATATTTTCTCCTTGACCTGGGAATTCTGGAATTTGACTACAGTATTCCTAGGAGTTTTCCTTTTGGGATCTCTTTCAGAAAGTGTGTTCTTTCAACATTTATTTTGCCTTCTGGTTCTAGAATATCAGGATGATTTTTCTTGATAATTTTGTGAAAGATGATGTCTATGCTCTTTTTTTTGCTCATGGCTTTCAGGTAGTCCCATAATTTTTAAATTGTCTCTGCTGGATCTGTTTTCCAGGTCAGTTGTTTTTCCAATGAGATATTTCACATTGTCTTCTTTTTTTTATTCTTTTGGTTTTGTTTTGTAATTTCTTGGTTTCTCATAAACTCATTAGCTTCCATCTGCTCTATTCTAATTTTTAAAAAACTATTTCCTTCAGTGAACTTTTGAGCCTCCTTTCCCATTTGACCAGTTCTGCTTTTTAAAGCACTCTTCTCCTCATTGGCTTTTTGAATCTCTTTTGTCTTTTGGGTTAGTCTATTTTTAAAAGTGTTATTTCCTTCAGTATTTTTGGGGGGTCTCCTTTAGTAGTCTGTTTACTTGTTTCTCATGATATTGTTACATTGCTCTCTTTTCTCTTCCCAATTTTTCCTCCACCTCTCTTATTTGATTTTCAAAATCCTTTTTGAGCACTTCCATGGCCTGAGATCACTGCATACCTTTGTTGGAGTTTTGAGATGCAGAAGCCTTGACTTTTTATGTCTTCTTCTGATGGTATGCTTTGTTCTTCCTCATCCAAAGGAATGGAAGAAAATACCTGCTCACCAAGGAAGTAAGCTTTTATAGTCTTATTTTTCCCTTTTTATGAGCATTTTTCCAGCCAGTTACTTGATTATTGAGTCCTTTGTCAAGTGGAGTGTATATTCTGAACCCAGTGAGACAGATCTTTTCCGTCAGCCTTCCAGATTGCCGTGGGCTAGAAATCTCTTTCACTCTGTTATTCTGTGACTTTTGCTGCTCTAGAATTTGTTTAGAGTCATATTTTATGGGATATGGGAGGAGAACTGCAGTAGATCTGTCTTTCTACACTGCTATCTTGGCTCCGATCCCTTTCTTCCTTCATTTCTTACAGCATGATATTATTCCACTGTATTCATTTGTATGCGTATGTGTGTGCATTCCACATATTCCACTGATCTTTTTATAGAATTGTTAACTGATATTACCATCTCCACTACTTATTAGCTCTTTCTCTTCTTCTTAATATGCTAGGATTTTCAAGGGGATGAAAGCATCATTTTTTTCTATATTCATTCAGAATTCTATATTCTCAAAATTAGAGACAGAAAACTCAATGGTCATTTACTATAATTAATAACAGAAAAGATAAGAACATGGAACTGGACATTAGGAACCATGTAGTTTAAGCCCCTTGTTTTACAGGTGATTTGCCAAGGTCATACAGGTAGTAAGTAGCAACTCTGAGATTTGAACCCATGATATCTGATTACAAATCCATTGGCTATTTCACTAGTCTACCTCTCATTGATCCCTCTATACCATCATCCAAAAGTCATCATACAACATTCACTTGAAAATCATTAGTGATCAGAAACCTACTACTACTTTCTTAAAGAATCCATTCTGTTTATGAATGTCTCAAGCTTGCAGGTTACTCAATTCTGGTAGGAAAGCTTTTACCTCATTTTTCTGAGACCCCACTTCCCTGACTGCTTTGCACAATATTGCCCATGTGTGATACATTTCTTTTCAATTCTTCATGTGTTGTCTTCCTCCTCTTCAAATGTAGTTTCTTGGGGAAGTTACCGTTTGCTTTTTCTTCATTTTATCCCCAGTGTTTAGCACAGTTCCGGACATATAGTAAGTTGCTAATAACAAATAATAGTTGGTGTTATTTTTCAGTGGTTTCAATCATTTCCAACTCTTCATGAATGTATTTGGAATTTTCTTGGCAAAGATACTGGAGTGGTTTGCCATTTCCTTCTCCAGCTCATTTTACAGATGAGAAAACTGAGACAAACAGCTTTAAGTGAGTTGCTGAGGATCATAAAGTTTATAAGTCTCAGAGTCCAGGTTTGAATTCAAATTTTCCTGATTCCAGGCCCAGCCCTCTGTTCACTCTACCACCTGACAGCTCCAAAAATAATAAATGTTATATACCTTTTAATTGTTACATGTCAGGCATTGTGCTAAGTGCTTTACCATTATTATTTCCTTTAATCTTCATTAAAACTCTGGGAGGTAAGAGGTATTATCTCCATTTTACAGAGGAGGAAACTGAGGCAGGCAGGACTAAATGACTGACTATTGTCACAAAATTAGTAAGTTTCTAAGGCCAGATTTGAGCCCAGATCTTCCTGACTTCAGCCTTAGGTTGTCAATTTGAGTTCAAATCTCTGCTTTTACTGAAGAGAAAATTGAGGCTCAGAGAGTAGGTGGTGGTGTGGAGTAACTTAACACATGAAACAGTTCAGCCATGGAGAACACTGTGTAGGAATGGGGCACAAAAACATAAAGAAGCTATGCTAGTGGCAGGAAAGATTTAAAAGGTTTGCTGGAATAAACTGTTGATAGAAAATTACCAAATAAACACTTGGATAATATATTAAAGGAACAATCTCATTTACCACAGATAATACATCATATCCTCTTGAAATAAAAATTGTGGGTCCTTGTACTGCAGAGTCACAAAGGATTTTTTTAAACAATAAGCAGAAAAAAATCTCATTTGAATATTGCTTTGTGTAATAATCAAAATGTTATTTAAGCATATTGGAGGTTTATCATTAATAATTACCAAAGAACATATAAAAATAGAATTTATGCCACCAAATTGTGTGATCTGAAATGGAATGGCCTTCCAATGTGAGACAAAGTATGTTAAAGAAGGGAAAGCTGACTAAATGCAATGCTAAACATCAAAAGGACTTGAGAGGATATTTAGTTTGACTTCTTCATTGTATGCAGGATGAAAATGAGATGCAGAAAGACTATGTGACTTCCTGCAGTCAAGTAGTGGGGGATATACACCTGGAACCCAAGGTATTCAAATATTTAAGCTACTGGTTATCCCAATGAACTATGGTGGCGGCAAGGGGGGGGTGGTTGGTGGTTACTTATAATTCCTCAAAACATAGCCTTGAGTTAAATCTATTGATTTAAGAATAGTATTTTCTGAGAAATTTCATCTTTCTTTTAACAGTGACACCATTGTAAGGGTTATATTTAGATCCATAATTACCATAGAAATTGTCTGAAATTGTAACCTCTCCCATGCAATTAGAAACAAACAAACAACAAACATGGTAAACTAGCATTTTCTTTCATTCTACTTAATGAGAATGAAAGTGGGAAAGGAGAGATTACCCTCAGGTTGTGAACCTGAATGAATGGAAGTATGGTAGTATACAAGACAGAAACAGAAAATTTGGAGCAATAATAGAAAATTAAATTGAAGAACCTATAAATGAATTGCCAAAGAAAGAGAAAAATGTAGGACCATATGGTTTTTCAAGTAAATTCTACTAAAATTCTACCAAATTAGTTTTTACCAAATAATTAATTCCAATATGACTTATGAATGTTTGAAAACTAGGCTAAGGAGAGACCCTATCAATTTCTTTTTTTTTGAGTCCAAATATGTTCTTCATATCTAAACCAGAGAAAGTGAGAGCAAGGAAAGAAAACTGTAGACCAATGTGCTTATTTATTATTGATGCAAAAAATTTTAAATAAAATATTAGCAAGAAGACTACAGCAGAAAACTCTTTTGACCTATATTTACTTCTACCAGACTGTATTTATACTCAAAATATAGGGTAAGTTCAAAATTAGAAAAATTATAAACAAAATTGACTATATTGATAACAAAGGCAAGAAAATACCCATATGATTAATTCAGTAGATTTAGAAAAAGCTTTTGATAAAATACAATATCCATTCCTGTAAACAGGACACACACATACACACACACACAGACACACACACACACACACACACACACACACACACACGAAAGCATAGAAATAAATGGAGCTTTTCTTAAAATAATAAATAGTATCTTTCTAAAAGCAAGAGCAATATCTCTAATGGAGATAAGTTAAAAGCCTTTTCTATGAGATTAAAGGTGAAGCAAGGATGTCCATTATCACAATTTCTTTTTCAATATTGTACTAGAAATGCTAGTTATAGCAATAATAAAGAGAAAAAGAAATTTAATCTATAACCATGGGCAAAGAAGAAATAAAGTTAACTTTTGTAGGTGATTTGAAGATTTACTTAGAGAACCCTGGAGAGTCAACTAAAATAATTAAAACAATTAATAATTTTAGCAAATTTGCATGATTTAAAATAAACACACACGAATCATTAGCATTTCTGTACAATGCCAATAATATACAACAGAAAGAAATAGAAAGAGAAATTCCATTTAACATAAATATGAACATATAAAACACTCAACAATCTACCTCCCAAGACACTCATAGCAACCATATGAACATAATTACAAAATACTCCGCAAAAATAAAAACAAGTAAATAATTGAGGAAATACAAATTGCTCATAAGTGGGCTGAGTCAATATGAAAAATTGCATTTTCCTAAATTAGTTGATTTACTTATTCAGTCATGCCAATCAGACTCCTAAAGTATTACTTTAATGAGATAGAAAAAAAATAATAGCAAAATTCATCAGGAAGAATAAAAGGTCAAGAATATCAAGAGAATCGATTAAAAAATGGGCAAGGAAGATTAGCAGTATCAGATATCACACTATACTACAAAATTGTAATAATTAGAAATAGAGGGACTATTCATTTGAAAAAATGATCAGGTGTAAACCATATAGAAGCAAATGAGCACAATAAGCTAGTATCTGATAAAACCAAAGATAACAACTACTGGAGCCAGAACTCCTTACTCATGAAAAATATTTTTTGTCAAAACTGTAAAGTAGTCTTGAAGAAGAGACATAAATAGATATAGATAGATAGATAGATAGATAGATAGATAGATAGATAGATAGATAGATGATGAAGGAAGAGAGAGAGACAGAGAGAGATCACATACCAAGGTAAATTCAAAACAGGAAAAGTATTTGAAAGAAAGTGTCACACTATAAGCAAACTCATGGAACATGGAAGAAATTGAATATCAGATCTAAAGATATGGGAAGTGTTTATGATCACACAAGAGATAGAGTGCTTCATAGGAGGTGAAATGAATAACTTTAATATAAAATTGAAAAGGTTTGGTGCAAATAAAACTGATGTTAAAATTAGAAGAAAGAATGGAAAGTAAGGGGAAAATCATTGCACTAAGTTTCTAGGATAAAGGTCTCACTTTAAATTTATAATAAGGCACATTCTCCAACTGACAAATGATCAAATGACATTAATAGGAAGTTGTCAGACAAAGATATAAAAGTTATCCATAGCCATATGGGGAAAAATGTTCTAAATCACAAATAATTAAAGAAAAGCAACTGAAAACAACTTTGAAGTATGATCTCTCACCCATCAGATAGTCTAATGCAACAAAAAGAGAAAACGAAAAATGCTGGAGGGATATGAAAAAACAGGTAAATTACGTTGGTGGACCTAAGAACTAGTCTCACCATTATGGAAACCAATTTGGAGTAACGCCTCATATCCTCTTAAGCTGTGTACCTTTTGACCCAAAAATATTACCTCTAAGGGTAATATCCTAAAGGGATCAAAGAAAGTGGCAAATGACCTATATATACAGAAATATTCATATGTGTGTGTGTATACATATATATATATGTATACACACACACATATGTAAAATATATGTCTTTAATTTGTTTTTGTTTTGTTTTTGTGGTGGCAAAGAATTGGAAACTAAAGTGATTCACATCAATTGGGGAATGGCTGAAGAAGTTATGATATATGATGAGATATGTATGTGTTCATCCTTTGTTTCTTTTTTTTAATAAATTTATTTATTTAACTTTTTACATTGATTTTCACAAAATTTTGAGTTCCAAATTTTCTCCCCATTTGTCCCCTCCCCCCACCCCAATACACCAAGCATTCTAATTTCCCCTATCACCAATCTGCCCTCGCTTCTATCACCCCTCCCTTCCCTTGTCCCCATCTTCCCTTTTGCCCTGTAGGGCCAGAT
>CM053772.1:217285819-217302303 GCA_028658325.1 Potorous gilbertii
CAGCCAGAAAGAAACAATTCAAGTATTATGGAAATACAATCAGGATAACACAGGATCTAGCAGCTTCTACATTAAGGGATCAAAGGGCTTAGAATATGATATTCCAGAAATCAAAGGAACTAGGATTAAACCCAAGAATCATCTGTCTAGCTAAACTGAGTATAATATTTCAGGGGAAATAATGGTCATTCAATGAAATAGAGGACTTTCAAGCATTCTTATTGAAAAGATCAGAGCTGAATAGAAAATTTGACTTTAAAACATAAGAATCAAGAGAAACATGAAAAGGTAAACAGGAAAGAGAACTCCTAAGGGACTTACTCAAGTTGAACTGCTTACATTCCTACATGAAAGGATAATATTTGTAACTCTTGAAACTTTTCTCAGTATTTGGGTAGTTGGATGGAATATACATATACATATATATATATATATATATATATATATATATATATATACATATAAACATATACATATATGTATATGTATATATGTGTATATGAATATAGACAGAGGGCATAGGGTGAGTTAAATAGGAAGGGATGATATCTAAAAAAATAAAACTAACCTGTGGGAGGAATATATTGGAAGGAGAAAGGGAGAAATAAAATGGGGCAAATTATGTCTCATAAAAGAGGCAAGAAAAACCTTTTCCAATGGAGGGGCAAAAAGGGGAGGTGAGAGGGAGAAAGTGAAGTTTGATCTCATCACATTTGGCTTAAAAAGGGAATAGCATGCACACCAAATTTGGTGTGAAAATTTCTTACAGTACAGGAAAGTAGGGGAGAAGGGGATAAATGAGGTGTAAAAGCAATAGAAGGAAGGAAAAAAGGAGGAGGGAGTAATAAGAATTAATCACTTTAGGGGAGGGACAAGCTCTAAAGAGAGAATAGAATAAATAGGAGGCAGAATAGGATGGAGGGAAATATAATTAGTCTTTCACAACATGACTATTATGGAAGTCTTTAGCAAAACTATACATATATAGCCTATATTGAATTACTTGCCTTCTCATTGGGGATGTATGGAAAGGAAGGAAGGGAGAGAATTTGGAAATAAAAATTTAAGGAATGAATGTTGAGAATTGTTTTTGCATGCAACTTGGAAATAAGAAATACAGGTTACAGGGTATAGAAATCTATATTGCCCTAGAAGAAAAGAGAGAAGATGAGAATAAGGGAAGGGAGGGGTGTGATAGAAGGGAGGGCAGATTGGGTGCAGGGGTAATCAGAATGCATGGTATTTTGGGGTCAGGGAGGAGACAGATGGGGAAAATATTTGAAACTCAAAGTCTTGTGGAAATGAATGTTGAAAACTAAAAATAAATAAATTTTAAAAAAGAATCTTGTCTACAATATCTCAGACAAACAGCAATCTGTGATAACTTTTAGGGAGAATATACTATCTCTTAGGGCAACCCCTGAGTAATTGTAGAGATGTTTTCTGCTGGCAAATCTTGTCTGAAAAAAACAGGTTGACTTCTTCTCATATCTTTTTTCAAGGAGGTTACTATACAATTTTAGAGAATCTTTATGCAGACCTTTTAAATATGGAGAAATAGACATAAAAGTTGGTAGTTATTAGTATTTTCAGCTTATTTCCTCAAGTTAGATATGTGATCTTTTAATGTGGTTATTCTCTCCAGCAATACAGAGTACAATCCATCAATACCACCCATCCTCTTGTAACCCTTGACCCATAATCTCCCATAATTTCATAAGAGGAAACTATCTAACATTCTAGGGACTTTCCTATATTTCCTCTCACATGGCAAAGATACCAGTGGAGCATATGGGCTATCCATAGGTCATTCCTGATTCTTCCCTTGTCATCATAACTTGCTTCTTTTGTGAATCATATTTCATAGATCAATTCTTTTATTTTGGCATTTCTTTATATTCCTTTCTTGGTAATGTGTTGCAACCTACTTATACCTGCAGTGTGTCTACATCGCTCTTTGTAACTTATATGACTCGTAATCATGTGATACTCTAATAGAATATTGATATTGAAAAAAAATGGGTCTCTGTTTCAGGTACAATTTGTGGTCATTAGAATAGCCTTGTGATTTTCTGAAAGTGATGTAGCTTGCTCTTCTCTGTCTAACTATGTCAGGCTGTTCTATTTGGAATATGAAAGAACTATATTCAAATTCTGCCTTAAATTCTTACTAGCTGGATAACTGAGCAAGTCATTTAACCTTTCTATGCCTAGGTTGCTTCACCTGTAAAATGAGAGAGTTGCATATGATGACCCCTAAGGTCCTTTCTAACTCCAAGACTATTATCCCAAGATCTTATGACCCCTTTGCATATCTAAGGTATGCAGACTGAGAAATAGTTCAGCTGATGCCACAGTAGATCATAATTCTAGACCTGGAGGCAGCAAGTCCTGATTTCCTATCCAGGCTCAGAACTGGCTTAAAAATCCAGGCTTACTAAACTATTAACCTCTATTTGTCTCAGTTGCCTCAGGGTTGTTGTCATGATCAAATGAGATAATATCTATGAAAGTGCTTAGCACAATGCCTGGTATATATATGAATGAACGAAAAATAAATAAATGGTGTTTCATAAATGCTTATTCCATCCCTTTACTCCCTGACCTTTTTGTAGTTTTTGTCCAAGATACCTGGACTGCCGGACAAGCCCTAATGGTTATCAAGTTATAACTTGGACTATTGGCATTCTGTAACCACTTGGCTTTTCCTGTGTGGATGGTTAAGCCAAATTCCCCTAAGTAGTCGTGTCATCAAGAAGGTTCTGAAATAGTTTCTCAATTGATTTTTCAGTAGTATTTGTATCTAGATTTTCCCCCAAGTGTTTGTACTTCTCCACCATTTCACATTTCCCAAATTATATTAGGTTTGTATGCCTTTCCTTTTTTTCATAGTTATTCTTCATCCCACCATAAGAGTAGCCTTCTATCTACCAGTAGCCACAGAAAAAGATGGAAACCTTTCAACCCTAATGTTCTGTCCTCTAAAACAGAGGATGGAGAGGGACAACAAAGCTAAAAAGAAGAAGGCGTGGAAGCAGAAGGCAAAAGTTCTTGCCTTCAGTCAACAAGATGAAGGATGAATTCCAGGTTAATACTATCTTGAAGTTTCATATGCTATTTTGGGGCAAGGGATGTAACAAAGTCTTAATTACAGTCATTTTTGCTAAAGGAAGCATGTCATAGTGGAAAGAATATGGGACTCAGAGTCAGGAAGCCCTCAGGATCTTGGATTCTTGCCCAATCTTATGCCACATTTGTCTTATAGCTATTTGGATCCTAAGCACATCTTTATTGCTAGCTTGGATTGATGCCTCCTACCTCTGGCTCTTGGGACTTTGTGATAACTGACCCTGACCTCAAGGAATCTTCTGCTTACTTCTGACCCTGAGAAGCTTTATAGCTACAAACATCTCCCAGGCAAACCCAGTTCCCTTGATCACGTCAAAGCTCTCTCCATGAAGGGTACTTAGAAGTAGTCAGGTCACCTTGCCTCCTGCTCCACTATTAGGTGGAATCAGAAGAAAATATATTAAAAAAACATATTTGTTAAAAAAAATTAGATGTTTGCTATGTTCAAAACAGAGATGGTTGCAAAAACAACTAAGATGTAAATAAAACTGCCTCTATCCTCCAGGCACTTACATTGTGCTGAGAAAAGGGGATTTACACAGAGAAGTAAATGGAAAGTAAGGAGGATGAGAGAGCACCAATAAATAGGCACATAGAAGGGAAAGAATAGTTCCAAAAAACACCACAATAAATTCTCAGAAGCTCTCAATGTTCCCAGGAGAATTATTTCAAATGCTGTTTTTCAAGGTTTTTGGTTTCATTGATGTAGTCACTTCATCTATTGGCTCATATAATTTATCACTTGATTCGGGAAATTTCCTGGCTATTAGCCTCTCCAAATTTAACTAAGTATGGTCACCTCTGTACTAAAATTAGATGTTGGAACAAATTAATTGGGATTATCTGAAGAGAGCATGGTCAAATCAACCCAGCAGAAGTGGTGATGGGATCTGGAAGGTAGACTACCCAGATTGTCCCATAATGCCGGTTTGCTTTTTCTGCAGGCACAGAAGTGAATATTTATAAGTTGTTTGAGATGGTGTATTTTGCTTAGAGTTTTCTTTCTCTTTGTTTATATTTGGCATATTTTTAACCTATTTTGTCACACTTTCACTATTTCTGCCATCATAATTTGTGTATTTAGCACCTAACAATTAACTATCAGTAATAGGTTTATTTTAATCTCTTTTCATTTCTGTTAATTTCTTCTCCATGATTTTTAATAAAAAACGATAATTAAGATCAAACTGAAAGCTGATCTCGTGTTTTCATTAGAACGTCTAGCCCCCAATCCAAACTGGATGAATTTCCAGTTATCTTTAGGTGTCTTTTATGGCCTTTTAGTCAGGTATCAAAACAGTGAGGGAATTTCATCCAAAGCATTTAGTGGAAAAAAACAAAATCAACCAGGAATTGGTAACATTGGTTCAAGTGCATCACTACATTCAAGTTCATATCATTGACTACAAATGTTTCTTCTTTTTTTTAAAGTTCATAATTTTTTCCCCTTTGTGAAGGATTTCAAGAGCTACTTAGGTGTGTTCTTCCCCCAAACAACCTTTATATGCCTGATTCCTTTTCTTGCACAGAGAGGCATAGAATTCACAGACAACTGCAGAAAATAGAGTTATCAGAGCCTTTTGCCTATAGAACATAGAATTTTTGAGGAAGAAATGATTCTAGACAAGAGTGCATAGAATGAGGGAGAAGAGACCTTCAAACATAGGAGTTCAAAGAGACATAAAAAGATTATTTATTCTAAGTCTCTCACTTTCCATAAGAAGAATCTGAAGCCTACTCACTGCTAGTCTTAGTTTCCTTTGCAAGTTTTCCCGGGAAAATGAAGTAAGAAAAATACAATTAAATTCAATAATATAATGTAGATTATGGTAACTCCCCCAGTTCTCCACACCCTTACAAACACACACACACACACACACACACACTCACTCACACCTCAACTCTAGAGTAACAGGGACTGGATTCTACATTAGGAGGTGGCCAAAAAAATAATGGTCAATGCCTTTACCTTTGCAATTATTCCAGGGAAATGTAAAGATATAGTTTAGGAATAGATTCTGTTTAGGTTTCACATGTGTAGATAACAGTGTCCCTGACTTTTCATGCTAGCACTCCAAGTGAAAACATGCTTTTGGGTAGAAGACAGCACTTATTTCAACAGAGAGAACACTTAGAAGACACAGAGGACTCAAACACACACATAAATAGAGGTTAGTAATAAAGAAAATATGCTAAGCCATATATAGCTCTCCCTTCCACACTGAGACTTTTTGTCATGGTTTCAATATATTGTGAGTTTGCATAAGAAATTAAATGGGAATTTGGGAGGAGTTTTGTGGAAGTTGAAGATGACAGAGACCGTGACCAAATACTTAACCTAAATTTTCAATAAGGTACTATAAACATCCCATTAAAGAAAAAAAATCAAACTTTTCTGGGATGAAGAGGTCAAAAAATTTTATGTGTATTTTCCAGATCAAGAGGAGCATCTCATTCCTAACCCCCCAGAATGTTGAAAGCATAACTCTTCTCATACTAGAACTGAATCAAGGGGAGAGAATTGGAAAAATCTTGAGTTTTTAGTGGAAATCTTTGCTTCCATAGAATCCTTCATAGACCCTCCTAGTCTTTCTGGTTTAAAAATACCTTTGGAAAGCAAACATTCATTAGGACTGGTAAATAGCAGATCCCTTTCCATCAAACTTATACTCTCAGGGAGGACTGCAGAGTGGTGAGATCCAGATATCTGGCATTTTACCTCTCCCCCAGAACATAATTTTAACCCTCTCAGATCCTTTAATTATAAGTCTATATTGATATTATATTCTTTAAGCAACACAGTTCTTGGGAATTAATGTTTCAGTCTAAAAGATTCAAACGGTTGAATTTATGGTTACTTTTGAAACAGCCTCCAAGGCTAGTATTGCCTAAAGATAAGAAACACTGTCTATTGCATTCTTCAGACTGTCTGTGTGTGTATGTACTATGAGGTCTCTAATATCTAACCTGTAGAGATCTTTGAACATTATTAGAATAACAGTAACAGGGCAGGTAGGTGACTCAATGATAGAACCCAGGATTTGGAGTCAGGAAGACTCTGCTTCCTGAAATGAAATCTGGCCTCAGACACTAACTAGCTATGCGACCCTGGGCAAATCACTTAACCCTGTTTGCCTCATCTTCCTCATCTGTAAAATGAGCTGGAGAAGGAAATGGCAAACCACTATCGTATCTTTGCCAAGAAAATCCCAAAGACGATCACAAGAGTTGGAAACAACTCAACAACAGCCAAACTTAAAAAAAAAATAGCTAACATTTATATCGTACTTTCTGGGTTACAAAGCACTGCAAATATCTCATCTCATCTTCACAATAATCTTTGGAGTTAGATGTTACTATTTTTTTCCCCATTTTACAAATAAGGACACAGTGATCCAGGGGTTAAGTGATTTGACCAGAATCATGGAGCTTGTGAGTTTTGGAGGCCTTATTTGAACTCCAGTTTTCCTGACTTCAATACCAAGCTCTTTTCCCACTGTTCCATCTAGCTGGCTCATGAGTAATTTTCTTGTGTTTTGCCTCATGGCCATAAGTTCCAGGGAGGGACAGAGGGAGGAGGCCATTAATAGACTACAGGTCTGTTTTATTTCACTCTTGTCTGCCCTCTGATCAGGGGGAAAATGAAAAGGAAAAAAACCCAAGCAACTTTGTTAGCTCACTCTAATAGTCCAGCAGAGAATTACAATTCCTCTGGCAATAGTTTGTCTTCTCTAAAATCTCAGGTAATCATTTTTTTTTGGTCATAGAATAATAGTAATGTTGAAAGGAACCTTAGAGCTTAACTAGAATAGTTTCAATTTATAAATGAGGAAACTAAACTTCAGTGAGATTAAGTGACTCACCCATTGTCACAGAGGCGGTAAGTGTCAGATAAAGGATTTGAACTCTGGTCCTGTGACATTCTCTTTCCCACCCCCCTACCCCGCCATCCTCCTACCAAGTTTAGTGTTCTATATCATAATACCTTGCTGAATCCTAATCAGGAGCCAGTCCCTAAGGTTTCAGTAAGGGGACACTGCACATGTCCATACTCTATACAAGGAGAGGTAGGTTCATCAAATCCAATGTTAGGAATTTCCCTTATAATTTCTTTCATATTTATTGAACATTTGTACAAGTAGTACCACACTGTGGTAAACTGAAAGAAATAGGAGAAAGGAGTATAAGATCATAGTATTTAGAGCTAGAAGAGATTGAAGAACCCTCCAACAGCTTAAAAAACTCATTGAGGAGATATAGCTAACTAATATAAACCATTGTCTTTTGCAAGAAATGATTGCTGATTAAAAAGCAATTTTACACAAGGTACTACACAGAAATCTATGAAACTGATGTTTCTAAAACCAAACTTCTGTGGACAAGTTTTGTTGTTGTTATTTAGTTGTGTAGTTTAGTTGTTTAGTTAGTAGACTCTTTGTGAACCCAGTTGGGATTTCTTGGCAAAGATATTGGCATGGTTTGCCATTTCCTTCACCTCATTTTACAGATGAAAACACTGAGGTTAAACAGGGTTAAGTGATTTGCTCAGGTTCATAGATAGTAAAGGTCTGAGGCCAGATTTGAACTCAGGAAGGCTTCCTGACTCAAAGCCCAGTGCTCTGTGATCTGCAACACCTACCACAGATAGTAGCATATGGAAAACCTACACCACAGATTTCTTACTTTACTATAGGGCCAGTAGTCTAGCTCTCTGGGGTTTGGGAAAGTGAAAAGGAATTCTGAAAATAAAGAAACCAGGAATGAGAGTAGTTGACTACGGAAAAGAAAAGGGAAAAGAAGTATCAGTGATACTGACTTTTTAAAGAAAAGTTTATAGATCTTAAAAAAGTTAAAGACCTTTCCTAGTATAAGATTGGATGTCCCTTCAAGGCCTTTTTCATGTATTGTAGTTTAGTGATATAAAGGATATGAAAAAGGATAAAATGATATAAAGGATATTAAAAATGGTATTTATAAAGGAAGTATGTATACATATACATATATGGTTTATACCCTTTGACTATATATATGTATATGGGTGTATCTATAGCTACATGTATATATCTGTATAGTCAAAGGTGTAAAATATTTGCTCTGTTAAAAATTAACACCTTGATACATTAAAAGGAAGAGGAAAAGAAGTTTGTTTTAATTTAAATATATACATACATATATCTCCATATACACACATGCACACATATAAGTATATATACAAACATATGATATATATGTTATATATGTATAAATATGAATAATTAACTTTTAAAATAAAGTTTGAACTGTTTTGGACACAAAATTAATTTCTATGTGAAAGTCTATAAAATATTTACCCTGTTAAAAATTAACATCTTACTATATAAAAAGAAATTTAAAAAACTGTTTAAATAAAACCCTGCTAATATATATGTTTGAACAAATAGCTTTAAAACAATGTTTGAGCTATTTTGGACACAAAGCTAGCTTTTACTTAAAAATAAAGACTCACAATCCCTTGGAAAAAATGTATGATGATGCTTCATTTGTGTAAGAAGAGTTTGGCATATTATTTAATACATCTTTATATATTATAAAAGTATGATTTAATTATTAGATATTTATATTGCATTATTATATATATTCTATTATAAACAATCTTTTATTGATTGAAACATATACATATATGTATATGAAAATACAAATAGCTTTACATATGTGTGTTGTTTGTACAAATGTGTATATATACACACTTAAGTATATATACATATACACATGTATATATACATATACACACACTAATTAGAGTAATAAATATTATTAAGTACTAAACAGAGTAATGAATTCTATTAAGTACTAAATAGATTAAAATAAAAAACAGTACATAAATATTTGGAGACTACTATATGATTTCTTTTAAAGGATTATTGATTTGAGATGGAAATTTGGGGAAATTTGACCCAGAAGTGAAAGGTGAGTCAGCGGTAATAAGGAGATTGTCTTGCCAAGGAAGTGATAGGAACGTAGGAGAAGAGCTAGCAAAAAGGATCAGAAGACTAGGGAGGGGATGAGCTAAAAAGTTGCTCTTTGAACCTATGCCATTTAAATGCAACCAACTTACAGGACAGCTATGGCAAGTGATTCCTGATTGGTGGAAGAGGAAATTGGCCTAATTAGCCAAGAGTATGAGTGTCAGTTACTGCACTTCAGCACCATCCAGTGTTGCCTTGTGGTAGTGCCTGGAGGACTCCTGCTATCTAGAAGTTATTTAATCCCTGTTGAAGACTGTGGGAGAGGAGGCATTTGGTAAGTCCTCACTGGATGAATAGGTTTGGGGCAAGAACAAATGGGAATCCCAGAAGGAATGGATAGGGGAATTGTCTTGATGTAGTGCAAAGAGCATTTTGATTCAAACCAGTAGACCAGGATTTGAGTCCTCACTCCACTTCTTATTATATGATGTTCATTAGATTTCACTTAGTTTCTTTTCACATCTACTAAGTGAGGATAATGCTAAAATCCCTATGCAAATCACATTTTTTTGGTGAGATTTAAATGAGATTAATGAATATAAAGTTATTATTATGGAGTAAATTGAAGGAGTCAACTTTTTAAGAAGAATTTTATTTAAAGTTTTGAGTTCCAAAATCTATTCCTTCTCCCTCCTTCCTTTCATCACTTTCTGATTTGGTAAGCAATTAGATATAAATCATGCATGTGCAATTATATAAAACATTTCCATATGAGTTGTTTTATATAAGAAGATTTGAACAGAAGAAAAAAAATGAAAAAAGAAAGCAAAAAATAGCATGCTTCAGTCTGTATTCAATTAATATCTATTCTTTCTCTGGAGGAAGATCGTATGCCTCATCATTAGTCCTTTGGGATTGCCTTTGGATAATTGTATTGCCAAGAATAGCTAAGTCATTCACAATGCTTCATTGAACAATGTTGCTGTTTTTGTGTACAATGTTTTCCTGGTTCTGTCCACCTGACTATGCATCAGTTCACATAAGTCTTTTCAGATTTTTCTGAAATCATCTTGCTTGTCATTTTGTACAGCACAGTAATATTCCATTACAATTATATACCACAATTTGTTTAGTCATTCCCCAACTGATAGGCATCCCTTTGATTTCCAATTCTTAACCACCACAAAAAGAGCTGCTTTAAATATTTTTGCACAAATAGATTCTTTCCCCTTCCCTTTTTTTTTATTGAATGTCTCTAGGATATAGATCTAGAAGTGGTATTACTGGATTAAAGGACATGTATAGGCCCTTTGGGCATGGCTCCAAATTGTTCTCCAGAATCCTTGGATCAGTTCACAACTTCACCAACTGTGCATTAGTTATCCAGTTTTTCCACATCCCCACCAACATCTAACACTTTCCTTTTTTTTATCATATTAGCCACTCAGAGGTGTGAGGTGGTACCTGAGTTATTTCAATTTGCATTTCAATAGTGATTTAGCTTTCAATACTGATTAAAAGTGATTTAGAGCATTTTTATATGACTATAAATAACTTTGATTTCTTTGTCTAAAAACTACCTGTTCATATCCTTTGAGCATTTATCAGTTGGAGGATGACTTGTATTTTTATAAAATTGACTCAATTCTCTGTATATTTGAGAAATGAGACCTTTATCAAAGATGCTTGTTGCAAATTTTCCCCCAATTTTTGCTTTCGTCATAATTTTGATTGCATTGATGTTATTTGCACAAAAACTTTTTAAAATTTTATATACTCAAAATTATCATTTCCCCCCCATTTATAATGCTCTCGCTATCTCCTTTGATCCTATATTCTTCCCGTATCTGACAGATAAACTATTTCCTTAATCTTTTAAGGGGTCAATTTCTGAGGCTATCAAAATCCTCCAGGCAAAAGATAATTAACGCCAGAATTACAGATAATGATTGTGACAAAGAGATGACTGAGACAGGTGGAGTGTTGATTAAAATAATAGGTCTTGGCAGTTGACTTTGACATAGTCTGTGCTATTTTTGTACTTATTAGCTATGTCATGGTAAATAAATTGCTTTGTGCCTTTGGCCTTCAATATCTTCATCACAAAATGAGAATAATATTTTCCTTATCTAACTCAAAGGTTATTGTGCAGTTAAATAAAATGGTAGAATTTAGAGTTGGAGGGACTCAGAAATTATTGAGTTCAGTTCTCTCATTTTATACATGAGGAAAATGAGACTCAAAGACAAGATAATGCAGTTAGTAAATACTAATAAACTCACGTCTTCACACAAATTTCTAGGATTAATTTTCAGATCTCTGACATTTACTACTAGCATGTCATCTTGGATAAGCCATTTTAATTCACAGTCTCATTTGTCATATCTGTAAAAAAGAAGGGGTTGGACTAGATAACTTCTTAAGTCCTTTCTGTCTCTAGAGCTAGGAATCTCTGAGGTGTTAAGTTATGATAAGTACTTTCCTCTCCTATAACATAATCATTTGTAGTGGTGGTGGTGGTGATGGTGGTGGGGGTGATACACATTTCTCCATAAAACCATGATCCATGATGATTATTTGGAGTTGATCCTAGGTTCTCCATGGCTATGCCAGCAGATTATAAATTCTAGCACTAAAGGCCCAGGATGAGATTGTATGTCAAAATTCAATCTTGTTCATCAAGGAAAAGCTCATCGTCAGGTTGCCTGGAGGGAAATGATGAATTTTTTCCAGCCACAGTAGGTAAGTTGAATAGGTTGTAGAAGGTCTGTGTTCCCTATCAGTACAAACAGTTCCTAGACTGACAGAACAATGGGTCTTCAAAGGATCTCAACAAAAATTACAGTTCACCAGTGCAAAACAACTTAACCAAATAGGTTTTGGCACATTTGTGAAGTGGATGAAGCTTGTGTTTTAGTTGCCAACTATACAAATACTGCTGTCTTCCTTTTCAGTGTCTCCATCTGTATACACCTAACTGGTAGAAGAGGATGAATCAGATAAACTCATTTTTACTAGGACATGAATTGCTAAATATAGTCTCCTTCTCTGGATGATTTGCATTCCAAAAGGGAATCTGTGCAGAAAGCAATGTTTAGTAGGAAGAACTGCATTGACACTGGTGGACTTTCAGATATAGTCCGCTAGAAAAGAAACTCAGAATCATGGAGCATGAGATCTGAACAG
Source organism: Potorous gilbertii (assembly GCA_028658325.1). Lineage (NCBI taxonomy): Eukaryota > Metazoa > Chordata > Mammalia > Diprotodontia > Potoroidae > Potorous > Potorous gilbertii. Next base: position 217,298,080 of record CM053772.1, read on the forward strand.
AACCTTAGAGATCATTTACTCCTCAAACTCCATTTCATAAAGGTAGAAACTGAAGCATTGATAAGGAATGTTACTGCTTGAGATCTTACAAGTAATGGTAAAGCCAGGGCTCATTTCAAATGTTTGAACTCCAACTCCAGTACACTTCTTTTTTTTTTTTTTAGTGTTTAAAAAAAAAAATCCAGTACACTTCTTGTAAAAAAAAAACAAACCAAAAACCAAAAACAACTCTCTGTAGATGCCTCTTTCTGTTAACATGAGGTCAAATCATTAATTCTGGATGAAGAAATGTGTGTGTATGCATGTGTATAAATGTGTATATATATATATAATATGCATGTATATAGGAACATATGCACACACATTATATACATGTATGTATATATACACATGTATGTATATGTACACACATACATATATATAATTTTTCTTAATTTTATTCTCACTTTTATTAAACAGTTACAAGTGATCCAAAAACATACCTACTTTATAAAGTTAGATATGTCTTGTTTAAAGTTGAGGCTTCATATTTGTAGAGGAATATAGCTTTATGATATAATTTAATCTGAGTGGAGAAAACTGTTATCAAATTTAAGAAAAAAAGTACCTGTGGGCATGGATCAAGGAGAGGAAGAATTTTTAAGGCAGTTATGATACCATGTAAAGTGACTGGGAAAAGGTCTGAGGGTGTCACTGGACTTGGAGGACAATATTAGTGAGCAGTGAGCCATAGTTCTGAAAAAGACTAATGCAGTTTTCAATGGCAGGAATCTCTCAGTTGAAGCACATTTGGCTACTGTGTTTATATCTGTATGACACATTCACAATGAAACATTTACAAACTGATTTCATCTAGAATTAGGTGATCAGGACAGTGATAAATCTGGAAATTTTGTAATAGGTAGAATAAACTAATGAACTGGGGGTGCATAGCACCCAAAAGAAAAGTCTTTTGGGAAGGGACATAAGTAGCTGACTTAAAATACCTGAAGGACAGACTTTGTCTTATGGGGAAAAGGTATTATTAAAATGGTTCTGCTTGGCTCCTGAAAGAAGAAACAGAGCCCAGGCAGAAGCTATAGGGAAACAGATTTCGGATCAACTGTGAAGGGTAAAAATTCTGGAAATTAAAGCTGTTTAAATGAATTGAAACAATTGTGATAGATAGGGTACTCCCATTTAGGAACAGTGTTTAAACAGAAGGTACAACATTGCTTATTAGGCTTTTGCTGAGCAGGATTATGGAAATGGAAGAGAATCTGGACTAAATGATATCTAAGATGTCTTCCAATCTTAAATATCTTATGATTCTGACTTCTTCATAATTAGGCCAATTTTTCATTTCTAAGCTATGCGGGGGATGTATGGCAGCCACGTCCCAATTAGTATGAAGAAAGAATCCTATAATATGGCTACATATGTTCAAATTCACACTATTTGAAGTTACAATTATGTAAAATATGGTGATGGGCTCCAGCCCAATGGTTATATGCAGTATAAATTCAAATACTGAGAACATTTCAGGAGATTCCTTATTTGTAGTAATCAGGACTTACCTTATAGTAGAAAGAGTGCTAAAGTTGCAATCAGGAGGATGACCTTTTTCTGTGTGATGCTAAGTAAAGTAATTTACTTTTATGAACCTCAGTTTCCTCAAGGAGAAGATGAGATAACAGTTATTAGACACTTATACATACATGCACACATGTATATAAAGGCATGTATACATACATTTGTACATGTGTACACAAAGATGCACATAGGTATATATGCACATACAAACATATATACATTTGCATAGGCATATGATGCCTTATCCAATAGAATGAAGTACGTCATTGCTGTCAGCAAAGCAGAATTGAAATACCTCAAAAGAAACAGGAGATGAACAAATTTAGAGAATCTACCTCAAATGTTCACATGGACTATTGGTGTCCGAGCAGTGGTAGAGTTTTCTGAACTCATGTTGGTCTGATCAGTCATAGTTGGACACATTATAATTTGACTCTAACATAGTGATGTCATTTTATTCCCCTTCAGGAAAGAAGGAAAACCATCTACCAATTATTCATCAATTGCCCAGACTACTTATAAGACTATCCACATTTAGTCACAGTGAGGTTCTGAAAGTAGATCTGGTCTGTGGCCAGGATAATACTTGAAGGTATCCTAGAATGTTTAGAACTAAGCAGAGCGTATGTTTCACTGGCATTGGTATTGTTTTTGTTTAATCATGTCCAACTCTTCATGACCCCATTTGGGGTTTTCTTGGCAAAGATACTAGATTGGTTTGCTATGTCCTTCTCCAGCTCATTTAACAGTTGAGGAACTGAGGCAAACATTGCTAAGTGACTTGCCCAGGGTCACACAACTAGTAAATGAGACTGGATTTGAACTCATGAAAATGAATCTTTCTGATGTCAGGCCCATTGTTCTATCTACTTGGCCATCTAGCTTCCAAAGCTTCTGACAACCAAGGTTAGCCATCCACATACTGTGATGAACCATCAAAGTAGGAATTTGTGGAATTCCTTAGGGCAAGTCACTGAATGTCCCTTTTACTCAGTTTTTCCTTTGCAAAATGATAATGTTGGACTAGATCGTCTACAATGTCCTTTTTGGTTCTAGATCTATGAACCTACTGTCACACACTGAAAAGGATAGTCAGACATCTGGAAGAAAAAAGGGTCTGGAATTGTATAACAAACAACCAACAAAGATTTCACATTTGGATGTTTCTCTTACAAATTCTTCCTTTGCTGTTTTCAATATGCCATGTGGATGGATACATGTTTTTGGCAAATTCGTCTGTTGCCAGACAAGCTATTTGAAGGAAAAAGATTCTGTAGACTGAACAATGCTACCACTTCATTGTTGTAAAAACGTAAAAGGCATGAAGTAGTGATGGAGCAAGGCAGGAAATGGTGGTTAAGGAAACTAGTTGCAAACTATTTCCAGGTTTGTCAAAATGTGTTTTGAGAGTAGCAGTTAAAAAAGGTGGATGATATAATTTAAATTTTTCCCAGGGTTTTTGTTTTTCCCTTAAAATTTAATAATAACTATTGATAAGGTGATATTACATAGATGAAAGGATGTTAGCACAGAAAGGAAACATTTAACACAGGACGTTAGTCCATGAAGTGACTTCAAAATGATGAAAATAGAATGTTAGAATTGGAAGGCACCAAGGAAGAAAGAAGAGAACGTATCAGCTTGGCAGGACTTAGGGGGTCTTCAGGCTCAATTACTCTTCATTTTGGATAGAAACTGAATCCCACATAAATTAATGAATTTGCTTTTTTAAAATCAAACAGCTAGTTAGTGAGATATCAGAGTCTAGAATACAGATTTAAGAATTCCTAGTACAATGGATATAATGTACTGAATTTGCATTAGAATTTAGATAAACATCAATATTTTCAATTTTGGACAATTTGTGAATTTAAAGAAAAAGATGGTATGACAGGAAAGCAACAAAGAGTTGTAGGGCTGATATTTATTATAAGCAAGATGACTTCTCTGAAGATAATGATGTGTTATGTAGCAAAAATTTCCACAGATAAATAAATAAATTTAATTCAAGAATCTGAAAATATCCTCCAAACCAAAATGCTGTGTTACCTTGATCGTTGACTTTATTGTAACAAATGAGCATAGTAGAAGATGGATAAAGTAGGCTTGGAGAAAAGCAATGCAACAATTATAGGGTGTAGAATTATTGATCTAGATCTGTAAAGGACTTCACACCAGCTAGTTAAACTTTCTCATAAGACTTTTTGTGACTTAGTGAAGGTTCCCAAGAAGTAGGATTGAACCCCAGGGTAGATTTAGTGTTTTTTCTATTGAAGAAGGCTTATACTTAGAAGCCTCACTCCTCTATATAGTGAATATTCTCATTGATGAAATCACAGGTCTAACACATTACTAAAATATAATTGAAGATCTTTTATAATACCTTCATATACTGTAAGATAGTCATGTTCAATCCGTACCTTGAGTGCAAATTGTTGACTTGTCAGCTCTTTATTGTAAGACAGAGGGAATGACACTGATAAATACTTTTTGTTCTCAGTTACTATAACTGGGGGAGGGAAGTGCAAACAATGTAAAATTAGACTAATAATCCTTCAAAAGGAATTGGACAAATGATGTATCATATGAGAACAGACTGTTCCTATGAAGGCACTAATCAAATAATTGAAACAACTGTAGTTGAAATTAAGC
>CM053772.1:217302803-217324605 GCA_028658325.1 Potorous gilbertii
GGAGGGAGCAATTTGAAATCAACACTCTTGGGGAGGGACAGGATCAAAAGAGAGAATAGAAACAATGGGGGGCAGGATAGGAGAGAGGAAAATATAGTCTTACACAACACGACTATTATGGAAGTCATTTGCAAAACTACACAGATATGGCCTTTATTGAGTTGCCTGCCTTCCCAAAGGGAATGGGTGGGGAGGGAGGGAGGGGGAGAAACTGGAACTTAAAGTTTTAGGACCAACTGTTGAGTATTGTTGTTGCTACTTGGAATAAGAAATACAGGTAATGGGGAAGAGGAAGTTATCTGGCCCTACAGGACAAAAGAGAAGATGGGAACAAGGGAAGGGAAGGATGATAGAAGAGAGGGCAGATTGGTGATAGGGCAAATTAGAATACTTGGTGTATTGGGGTGAGGGAGGGGAGAAATGGGGAGAAATTTTGGAACCCAAAATTTTGTGAAAATGAATGTAAAAAATTAAATAAATAAATTTAACTAAAAAAATTAAAAAAAAAAAGAAATTGACAAAGCTACAAAATAAATAAATAAATGATGGCCCCAGAGTCTGAAAAGATCATATACTAATAGGGAATACACCATGGAAACAAATTTGAGTTCTTTCTAGAATAGATTGAAGGTACTTTCAGAGAGGAAGGAACAAGGCAGATTCAGGAATGGGAAAGGTCCCCCTGCGGAAGGCAGCTTTCAGTATATGCTTTGATAGAAACCAGACATTCTAAGAGATGGAGATGAGGAGTAAGAACATTCAGGGTATGAAAGATAACCAGCTTGGAGGCAGAGAAGTTCTAGTAGTCCAGAGTAGTTAAATTGTAGAGTGTGTCGAGGGGGATAAAATGTAAGAAGACCGAAAAGAGTAAGATTTTATAGGCAGAGTATCTGAGGTTTGGTCCTGGTTCTGTCATTTACTAGCAGTGCAACCTTGGGTATGTCCCCCTTTATTTCTCTGTGTCTCAGGTACCTTAGCTGCAAAAATAAAACAGAACACAGACAAAAAAAGTAGACAACAATTTATGAGGTCCAAATGCTATAATTCTGTGATACTTGAAGAATCCAGATATCACTGGTGGTTTGTAATGTCTCCACTGACTGAGATCACAGCATCTTTTAACTTCAATAAGTTTTCTTAGTTGTTGAAGCCAACCAAGCTATTTCACCACTCAGTGGCCAAACCTCTAATATTAAATCCTTCTGAATTTAGTTTCTTAGGACTTGAGTTGTCAGGCGTACAGTCAGTCCAAATCTGAGTCTATATCTGAAGACTTTTCAACTTGTAATCTTTGAGAATACTCTTTGGTTGCCCATCTGGGTCTTAATGGAACCTTGGAAAAGTACTTTGGTAGAAGTCTTCCACATGTAGAAATTTATTAAATGTTTGGATAGAACGCAGTAGAATGGAAAGGAATGGAATGGGATGGGAGATGGTATTGTGAAACAAGATAGGATGGCATTGTGTAAGATGGAATGGAATGTTCCAGGTACCGTAGGTTATACAATGGAGTATTATGAGGATCAGGATCTAGTTGCAAACACAAGAGAGCTACACATGAAAACTGGGAAGTGACTTAAAAGGGGACATCGTATTAATCCAACAGCATTGGGCAGGGTAGTTTAACTCTTTGTTCCAGCACTCACTAGCCATATAATTAAATTGCTTTCTGAGCCTCAGTTTTCTTATTTATTAAAAGGTTATATGATTTTTGTGACTAGTTTACCTCACTAGCTTTTTTAAAGTAAGAGATTCTAGATATTTGAATTTTAATGTTAAATCCCCAAAGAATGCTACACAATCCTAAATTCCTTTCTGTCTGGCCCCTTTTCCTCTTTGTGTAACAGGTGGCATCTGCATGCTCAATGGGGAATGATAGAGCTACTATACAAGACTAAGTGACTGTATTTAACAGTAGGAGAAAGGTCTCACACAAAAGCTCAGAGGGAGCTATAGCGGGAAGTACGTAACTTCCAGAGTGAAATATTTCTTGTGGTGCAGGATCAGGTTAGTGGCAAGACCTAGTAGATAAGATTATATGTTCAGGAAGAGAAAAGATTGGGCCTTAAACACTGGTCAAATTATAGTTAGGCAGAGAAAAGGTTAGAGGTATTATGGCCAAGAGTTGCATGAGGAGATGAATGGGGATACTGACATTGTATTGTAGAGTAAGAAATAAACTTATTTTTTTTGGTACAAAGAATTAAAAAAGAGAAAATATTAAAACAGGTTTATTTTCTAATTTTTGTTGTATTTTTTATTATTTCATTTTTAAATCTGTGACCCTAATGTAGTCTCTGGATTATTGCTCAATCTATTACTTGAGATATTTCAGATGGATGAGGCCATCTCAGAACTTTAAATATTGTGCTCATTTCCTAATATCTGCATGTGAGAAATTAGCTCACTGGGGAATTTACCCTGGGAGAAAGGAGCCATTAACAATTCACAGAACATAGGAAGCTGACTAGTCTGAACACAGTGATGACTTTCAAGATGAATATCTCAGTCCAGTTTCAGAGAGAAATAATGCTATGACAAGGTCAATGACACATTCTTCATTCTTACAGCCCACTTTGGCCTGTGGCACATGAGGTTCCTTGTGGAAGTAGGTGCTATCAAGTGCCTGATGAAGACCTCAGGGAATATTTCTGTCAGTTATACTTTTCACTTAGCTTTCATAGGCATTCTCAAGTAAAAATTAAGCTTCTTTCCAATGAAATTCATACCGGTTTTATACAGATGTATAGTTGAAATCCATATGATAATGTTCAAACTTTTCCCTTGCCACTCAGGGCCTTCTTCTGCAATCTGTTCCTAGGTCATCCCGGTCTAGTTTATTCCCAAAGTAATGTCTCAGCTCTAGCCAAACTGGTCTTCTCACTGTGCCCCTTCCTCCCCCCCCTAAGAAAAACTCTTCCTATTTTTTTTATCTCTGATAATTTGATTTTCCTTACAGGATATACACAATCACTCTCTTTCCACCTAACTCCTGTCCTTCGACGTCAACCTCAAATCCAAGCACCTTTTGGGAAATATTCCTTGCTTCCCTTAATCTAGCACATCTCAAAGTGTGATTCTTAGTCCCCTTGGGGATCTCCAAGGGTTTCCAAGACTTTTATGAGACTATTTTCATGATAATAGTAAGATATTATTTGCCTATTAAAATATTACTTCCTTTTCTAGCTCTGTAGGAGTTTTCCCGATCTGTAGGAGACAGGATATTCTTAACACACTTCAGTCAAAATAATAGATTGGAACAGAGTGCATGCAGAAACTGATATAAGAATTGATCTGTCTTCCATAAAGTTAGACAGTTACATGACTTGAAAAAACATGTAAAACAATGCCACCTTTATCGTTATTTTTTGTTTTGAAAATATTGTTATTTTTCATAAAAACATGTTAGATTAATATTAAGAGGTTTATTTTATTATTTTAAGGAATTAATATTTTAGATCCATTTTAATTTTAATACAACAAATATCAATAGATATAATGCAATAAACAAAAGTTCTTGGGGATATTTATTAATTTTTATGAATATAAAGGTCTTCTGGGTCAAAAAATAAGAAAACTGCTGACCTACTCTATAGACATCTTTCATTCCTTTGAGCTCCTAAAACGTATTGAATATTTACACATTATAGAACGTGAGTTCTATTCTTGTTGACTAAGAAAAGGCAAAAGATACAAAAAAGAATTAGATAGAGAGATCACTATATCATGTTACCATAAAGGGTTACCGAGGGTCATAGCCACATCCTGAGATCAGATGATTGTGACTCATCCATTGGCTCTGCTCACTCCTCCTGGTTATCCCACACTCTGATGTTGGTCTACAGCACAGGTTTCTAATTATTTATGCATCTACATTTTGATGGACCCTTTTAGCAAACAGATGACATTTATACCCTTTTCTCAGAATAAGACAAAAGTAAATTATGAAGAATAAAATAAGTAAAAATAACTTTCAAACAATTGAAAGAAATGCTAAATTTAGGTCAAAAGTTTGTAAAAGCAAAAATGTCATTTACTTTTCCAAACAAAGTTTATGGACTCCCTCAAATCCACATACCAGGTTTAAAAAAAATAACCTTCTCTGGGTTTGGTTTTTTAAAATTTTTAGAATTTGATCCACTTTGGAAGTCTGAAGAAACCTGTGATTCCCTCTCAGATTAACGTGTTTTAATTTACAAAGGATTAAAAAGGAAAAACATACTGAAAAGCAATTATCAAAATATTATTGGAAATAACATTTACATCTCTTAGCTCATGGTCCCACCTATTTCTTAGAAATTATCAATCAAACACCCTTATGCAAAGTGACATGATTTTTAAGGAGTTTAATTAGACTTGTTAAAAAGTCATTACCAAAAAAAAGAAAACATTGTTTTATTCTTAGAGTTAGCTAACTCCCCACAGCAAGATGTTCATTAGGCTGGAAGTCATCTCAGAACTCACCTCTCAGCTTTAGCCCAGGACTCATAAGAAGAACTAACACAAACGTCAACGTCTTCTTTTAGGTGTCTCATTCTCCCAGGAAATGAGGGTGGAGGCATCTCATTTACTCACAATTTATTTTAAAAGTCCTCTGTACATTCAGTTGGATACTCATAGAAGGGAGGGAAAATGGGAAAGGTTGGGGTTCCCTGTTCCGTTGGTGCCTTTTTTTGTCTCTCCTTCCCTCCTTATTTCTTGAAACTGTGTGACTGGGCCATCTCAGATGGGGGTAATTAAGTTAATTACTTACAGAAAAATGTGCAAGTCCTCTAGTGAAAGAAACACAAGAATGATGTAACACCTATTCCTATTAAAAACATTAGAGTGCATAGAAATTAAAGTAGTTTTCCTTCAACTTACATCTACCTTAAAGCATCATTATATGTAATGGGGATAAGCTAAAAACATTTTCAATAAGATTGGAGGTGAAATAAGGGTATCTATTGTCACCACTGTTATTCAATATAGTACTAGAAACGTCAGCTTTAGCAGTAAGGATTGCAAAACTGCAGGATATAAAATAAAGCCACATAAATCACTGGCATTTCTATATATTACTAACAAAGCTCAACAGCGAGAGGAAGAAAGAGAAATTCCATTTAAAGCTACTGTGGATATTATAACATATTGGGAGTCTACCTGCCAAAACAAACCCAGGAACTATATGAACGCAATTGCAAAACACTTTTCACTCAAAGTCACATTTAAATAATTGGAAAAATATCACTTGCTCATGGGTAGGCTGAGCTAATATAATAAAAATGACAATTCTACCTAAGTTAATTTACTTATTCAGTGCCACACCAAACTACCAAAAATTATTTTATAGAGCTAGAAAAATAATAAAATTCATCTGGAAGAACAAAAGGTCCAGAATATCAAGGGAATTAATGAAAAGAAATCTCAGGAAAGGTAGCCTAGCCATACCAGAACTTAAATTGCATTATAAAGTAGCAATCCTCAAAACTACTTGGTACTGGCTAAGAAATAGAGTAGCGGCTCAGTTGAATAGGTTAGGTACGTAAGACACAGTTGTCAATGACTACAGTAATCTACTGTTTGATAAACCCAAAGACTCCAGCTTCTGGGAAAAGAACTCACTATTTTGACAAAAACTTCTGGGAAAACTGGAAGAAAGTATGGCAGAAACTAGGCATAAACCAACATTTTACACCATATACCAAAATAAAGTCAAAATGAGTACATCATTTAGATATAAAGGCTATACTATAAGCAAACTGGGATCGTAAGAAGTAGTTTACCTGCCAGATTTATGGAGAATGGAAGAATTTATGACCAAACAAGAGATAGAAACAATATGAAATGCAAAATAGGTAATTATTATTACATTAAATTGAAAAGTTTTTGCACAGACAGACAAATAGGTAGATGGATAGATAGATGATGGACAGATGGATGAATGGATGGATGGATGGACAGAGGGACAGATGGATGGACAGATGGATGGATGGATGGATAGATGGAGAAGGAGAGAGAGGCATGTATGCATACATAATGCATATAAACACACTTACATTGAAACATAGATTTGATATAGATTACATCACATATGTTGCATATTTATATGTATGTGTGTGTGTCTGTTGTAGAAAATTCAATGATTCTCATGGTGCTAAAGCCCAGATCATAGGTCAGAAGACAGTAGGATGCTGGTTTCAGGTTACTAGAAATAATACTCAACAGGATCTGCAAATTTGTCATGCATGGATTAGCCCTACAATCCCAGCCCTGAAAATATTGAATAAGAACATGAGACTCACTGTCAGGCTGTTGTCAATTTAAATGATGGGTGGAGAAGGGGAACGGAAGTCAGGCACATACCTTGGTGCTATCGTGTCCCTCCAAGTTTTCACCTAACTTCCCTTCATACTTCAAGGGGAGATAAGAATCCATCATTTAGTACTGAACATCTAATATCTTCTTTACTTTCCAATCAATTTACATTTTAGCCCCGTCATAGGCTGCAATACAACCATACTAAAATATTTGCTATTCCTATCAATATCATTTCATCTCTTGTCTCTATGCCTTACCACTGGGCTGTCTTTCATGCCTGGAATGCTCTGCCTTCTCATATGTGCCTCTTAGAATTCCTGCATCCCATTAAGACTTCTTTCTAAAAAAAGGTTTTGTTTTGTTTTGTTGTTATTGCTGGAGGGTTTTTTGCTTGTTTCTTCTTGTTCTTTTTTCTTGGTCTGTTTCTCCAGCTTCTAGCACCTTTGTCTCCAAGGTAACTTTTCATCTACAATGAATGTATCCTGTAGGTACCTATTTAGTTATATACTTTCTCCTCTATGAAATGTAGGCTTATTAAGATGAGACTATTTCTGCCTTTATGTCTTTTGGACTTAATATAATATCTGGCATATAGTAAATGCTTAATAAATACCTTTATTCAGACTGCAATAAACCAAACCCTTAAAGAATATGCAGACAATGATAATGTACAACACACAATGAAAATGCAAAGAACATTAACATGAACCCAAAGGCTACTCTTGATCCTAGAAATAGATGAACAAGGTTGGGGATGGAGCAATAGAGCCAGAAAAACCTGTGTTGCAAAAACGAAAATAAATAAATGCAACCTATTTTAAAATTCTGTAAAATACTATCTTGTCCAGACACATAGTTAGGGTACTGGGCCTAATATAAAATAACAAAAGATTGTCATTTATATTAGAAATATTAACAGGATACATGAATTCACTAATTGTTCTTTTATGCCTCAGATAGGAGTTTTTTCCACTTTTAGTTCTCTCTAAGTATAGATGAATATATTATTTTCAATGTTTACCATCAGTACCCTCTATTGAGATCCCCAGTTCTTTTTACAAATTTCATAAATCCACGTAATATTTTAAATCATTAGCTTGATATCTCTGAGAAAATTAAATGTCCTATGACAGCCAACAACATCTAACTCAGACCTTCTTATCATTTTGGATTGACAAGCTCATTTGACTCAGAACAATAGCAATAAGAGTGCTAGTAATTTCATTTTCTTCACTTTCATTATCTTTCAAGACCCTTTTGAAGGATAGATTGGAAATATACTATGTGGATGATATTAGAAAACTCCTCAAAGAAAAATGGCATGTGTAAAATAACTGGATAATGACAAGCCAAAATTTTAAATATAACATGGCTATACATGGGAAAATCAAAATTGTATGTTTCCCTTTCAATTAAAAAAATACTTATTTACTTTATCTTTACAACAGTCCCAATGAGATACATCGCACAAGTATTATACCCATTTGATAGACGAGTAATCTGAGGAAAAGGTACTTGTCTAAGTTTGCAATGACTTTTCTAGAAACTTCTGCTATTTTCTGATATTTGCTCCAAATTTGTGTCTATCACTCTAATTTTTCTACATCCCATGGATGTGGCTTGTAATTTCTTATGCTATATTTACACATATGTAATCAAATGATTACCTTTCATATTGAGGTAATGTGAAACATGGGCTTGACTCAAAAATTTAGTAATTGTCAGTCTTTACGCAAAATATCAATTTTTAGTTTTTAACTTTACTATTGCCCAGTATACTATAAGCTCCTTGAAGGTAGGATTTAGATTGTTTTTGCTTCTGCAGTTTCATTAAGTTATCAAGTACCTTAACTTATTAACTTTATTAACTTATCCTAACAGGTGCTTGATCAATGTTTGTTGAATTGGATTGTTGAATTGAAATTAATCTTAAGTTAATACATTTAAATTAATCTAATTTAATACACTATTCAATATTTTAAGGGCTGGGGGTTTCATTGGTTTAAATGCTATCTCTCCCCAGGGTAGAATACAAACCCTTCTATATTTTAAATGTTGATTTTATGAATTTCTGTGACTAATACAATATTATCATCTGATCATAAACTAGCCTTTCCTGGGCCTGGGCCAGTTCCCTTCAAAAAACATTATTCACTTCAGAGCCATGGAACCGAACTATGATAAAGGATTTATCTGTAATAATAACAGTGTTAACACTATGAATGTAAACACCATTAGCATAACACTTTGATCTTTATCAGGAGCAGTCAACTACACACATGTACACACACACACACACACACACAACTAATTTACAGAGTAGCAAGAGTACAAGACTTAGTTGTGTGGCCCAAAACAAGTCATTTAACCCACTCTCAGCCTCAGTTTCCTCTTCTGTAAAAAGGGAAAATAATAGCACATACCTCACAGTGTTGTCATGAGAAAAAGATAATTTATGTAAAGCTATTTGTAAACCTTGAAGCACCACATAAGTGCTAGCAATATGTTTCTTTTTCTAAATAGAATTTTTCTTAAAGTGTTCCAAAATTATATTCCTCTTTAATTTCAAAAATATTTAAATGCTAACAATCCAAAGAGTCCCTCAGATGAGCAATGGGATGAACACAGCATCTTTACCAAATTATAATATCCAACTAAGGAAAAGTAGTAACTGTTTGTCATGTGGTGCCTGTGTCAGAGTGGATTTCCTTGATGTCAGAGTCCTTTTCCTGGTGATTATCAGGGTTCTGTAATCTCCAGTGGAGGTATACTCAAAAACAACAGTGAAGGACTTATAGAGTATTGCCAACAATAGCAGTTGTTACTTTGGGAAATAGAATTATCATTGGCCAGTCCTTAGAATCTTTTCATGTTCAAGACCTCAGAAAGCTTATGGATGAAGGAAAAGAGAGGGAGAGAGGGAAAGAAGAAGAGAAGAAGGGAAGGAAGGAAGGAAAGAAGAAAGGAAGGAAGGAAGAAAGGAAGAAAAATACAAAAATGCTCAAGACTTCCCCCCAGAGATTCACGAAGTATAGATCTATACAAATGCAAACAGAGAAGGAAATTTACCCAAAGTCTCAGATCTACATTGCTCCATTACAAAGATCTCTCACCTGATTTTCTCATTATCTCTCTCCTTTCAAGATTTTCAGGTTACAGACACTAAATAAGGACCTTCTCAGAGTCACCCACTTGAAGGTTTTGATTTTCTTTGCTTTTTTCTGCTACTTATAGACAAAGGAGAAGAGAGGAAGATATCATTTGTGTAAAATGGGAGTAGCAGGTATTGCCTTCTTGCTGCCATAAGACTAGCTGCCCTGCCTCCCTGATTGTGCTGACAGTACTGATCCTTCTAAGTTACCTTTCCTTTTCTCCTCCCTAAGAGGACTTTCCTACATGCACCTTTGGAGATTTGATTCATGCCTACAAGGTCATAAGAGCATGGCACAGACATTCTTCCTCTTTCCACTGGACTGTAACAGTTACACTTGACAATAGGTGGCTATCAGCCAGCTTCCCTACCTAGTCAACTGTTCAGAGGTCATAGAAGTCTAAACTACACATAGTAGTTTGTGTATAGTAGTTTACTATATAGAAATATATTTCATACAATATATATTTATGTATTTAATCTATATTAATATAGTATTAACATGGTAGTTTCCATATCTAGAAATGATTTTAACTTTTTTTACACATCTTCCTGACCTCCTCGCAGAAGAATCTGTTTTCAGTTTTATACTTTCCCCTCTTTTACTTCCAGGTTTTATGATTTTTTGAAGGTTGTCATTTCACTTTCTTCTCTTCTCAAAACTTTTACAAGTGAGATAGAGCAGTCAATTTAATTTTAAAATTTTATCTACAAGTTTGATTTTTAACCTTGTCAAACAAAAATATATGTACATGATATTATGAATAAAACTAAAAAAATCAAATGGACAGTTCTATCTTGTGTAAAGATAACTACTAAAAAGCACTTGGCAGCTTCTACCCTCAGGTGACATGATGATTGCATTTCTGTTACTCCTGTAGAATTAGGGTGGGGATAGGGTATAACCATTCTTGGATCTACCTTTCTGAGACAAATTAGTGTCATTGCATTACCCTGATTTCCCAATGGGACAGGGACAGTGCTGAATGAAGCATGGAGTTGTATGAGTAGACCCACTTCATTGAAAACACGGGCCCTGTCTAAAAAATAGAAATTTATAGAATAGATCAGTGGGATCAGTTAGGTACATAAGACACAGCAATCAATGATTACAACAATCCAAATAAAAACTATTTGGTAAACCCAAAGTTCTGGGATAAGAACTCACTGTGTGACAAGAGTTGCTGGGAAAACTAGAAAATAGTATGGCAGAAACCTGGCATAGATCAACTTCTTATACCACATACCAAGACAAAGTCAAGATGGGTATACAATTTAAATATAAATAGTGATACCATAAGCAAATTAGGAGAACAAAGGCATAGTTTACCTGTCAGATCTATAGAGAAGGGAAGAATTTATGACCAAACGAGATAGCGAATATGCAAAGTGGGTAGTTTTGATTACATTAAATTTTTTAAAAAAAGTTTTTGTGCAAACAAAGTCAATGCAACCAAGATTAGTATGGAAGTCATTCCCCAATTGATAAATGGTCAAAGTATATAAAGAAGCAATTTTCAAATGAAGAAATTAAAGCTATCCATAGTCATATGAAAAAAATGCTCTAAATGCCTATTGATTAAAGAAATGCAAATTAAAATAACTCTGAAGTCCCCTCACATCTATCAAATTGGTTATGATGACACAAAAGGAAAATGAAAATGTTGGAGAAAATATGTGAAAATTGGAACACTCATGCATAGTTGGTGAAATTGTGAACTGATCTAGCCATTCTCAGAGCAATTTGGAATTATGCCACAAAGGCTATAAAACTGTGCATACCTTTGATTCAGCTACTATGTCTGTAACCCAAAGAGATCATAAGAAATTGAAAAGGAAATACATGTACAAAAATTGTACATGTACAGAACATTCTACATAGAATAGTAACATTGTGCAATAGCAACTTTGGTAGACTTGACTCTTGTCAGCAATAAAATGATCTAAGACAATGCTAAAAGACTCATGATAGAAAACATTATTCATATCCAGAGAAAGAACTGTGGAGTATAAATATAGATCTCAGTACATGATTTTTTCATTTTGTTTTTTCTCTTTCTTGTGTTTTTTTCCTTTTTGTTCTGATTCTTCTTTCATAACATGACTAATGTGGACATATGTTTAATATGACTGCACATATATAGCCTATATTAGACTGTTAATGATCTTGGGGATGGAGGGAGAGGAAAGGAGAACTTTTGAAACTCAAAATCTTGTAAAAGTGAATGTTGAAAGCTATCTTTACATGTAATTTGAACAAAATAAAGTACTACTAAATTGGGAAAAAATAAAAAATAAAAAAGAAAGCATGGACTCAGTAAAATAAAGAAGTCTGCATACTATGGAGCTGAGAATACCCCCTACTCACCTATGGCCAATTCTATCCTGGCTTCCCAAAGGCTTCCTGTTCCTATTTCAATCTTAGACACACAATGTTGATATAAGTGGTCAGAGCTCATCTCTATTACATGGTCTCAAGTCCTTCCCTATCCATTTTCACAATCCACTCCTCTGAAAACAGAGATCAACTTTTCTGGGTGTCCAAGGGAACTATTTAGTTATATCAGTTAGACCCGCCAGTTAAACCTGTTAGGTTATCTGAAGAAGGCACTTTCAATAGAGTTCAGAAGCTCTTTACATGACCTCTTCTTAAAGATTTCAATTGAAACTTCCTTATCCTTGATCTACATTGACTTTGAACCAGAAAAATTAATTTTAGTATCCAAGGGATGATTTTTTTTTGTCTCTACCACTTATTAGAGGGATCTATCAAGGTCCTATTTTAGCTAGGTATCATGGAGTTCTGAGTCTGCAATCAGGAAGATGAGTTGAAATTTGAATTCAAATATTTTCTAGATGTGTGACCCTGGGCAACTCATTCAACCTCTCTCTGCTTCAGTTTCTTCAACTATACAATAACTAGAATATTAATAGCACCTAACTCCAAGGTTGTAGTGAAGACTAAGATATTTGTAAAGTGCTTAGCACAATCCTTGCCATATAGTGGATGCTTACTAAATGTTTTCATTTTTCCTTCCTTCTATCTCCCCATAAAATACCAAAATATAGCCAGGAAGGCTACCAGAAAAAGTTTTACTTTCTCAATCAGAGGAAAAGTCAAATGCAGGATGCTCCATAATCTTCCAAAATGTCAAGCCTATAGACTACTATTTATTCATTCTCTTTCATTGGATAGATTGTTATGACGTTATTTTTGAATGTTTGTAAGTCTTGATGAAGAGATCAATGAAAAGATTCCAGAATAGGATTCAGTTAGCAAAATATTGCCTCCAAAGCTTACCATCTACAGGAAATCCTCTTTCATTAGGCCACTCAAATGGGATGTTCACCATGATGGTGGGGAAATAATCAGATTGATTCAGTGCCTACCTCATGAGTCTTTGCCTCTGAACTTAGTTCAGAAATTCAGTTGTTCCATAATGACTTAAGTTTAGAAATCCAATTTTCCTGCTCATCACTGTTCTAGCCCAGCCTTAAGGAAATGTGTTATCCATGAGGCATGTAGATGGGCACTGGGGAGTCTAGTCTAGTATCTTTACACAATCAAGCTTCTCTTCAAGGGCATCTGGTTTTCTCTCCAAAGAAGTCTGATCCATTATTTCTAATCTTGCAGGTAGGCTTAAACAATGAACATTTCTTAGTCACAGGAGGGAAGTAGGGGGTTGTTGCTAGCCCCTCATTCCCAATTTCTGACCAATCATATTGGTCCCCCATACCTCAGCTCTATAACCAGTCATATTGATTTCACCATTCATGATACCAAGCTCTTTGAATTAATCATATCTTGTTTCCTACCTACCATGTTCTTTTCTTTGTTCTGTATTTTTCAAAACTATAAAAGAGATCTGTCCCCTACAAAATAATACAGGAGATGGGGGCAAGAGAAGGCAAATTGGGGGAAGTGGTGAGAAAGGGGAGAGCTGGGGAGAAAATTTGGAATTCAAATTCTTGTGGAAATGAATGTTGAAAACTAAAAAAAAAAATAAAAAAACTTAAAAAAAATAAAAATTGAAAAAGAGATTTCTCCTCATTCAAGGACTTAGCTTTGCTGAGAAAGCTGAGACACCAGATATTGATAAATTCATGCTTTACTAATAAATTGTTTATGCTTAGAACTTTGTGCCTCAATTTACCTTATTTTGATCATAAAAGCTGTGAGCACCTTTTTTTCAAAGTTTATCTTTCTTCTTTATTCCCTATGTTATTATCATGGATCACTCAATAGTTATCTTTACGGTTGAATTTGCCTAAGAATCTAGTATTATTTTAATACATGTATGGAAGACATCTTATTTGAGGAGGATTTTAAACCTATATTTTGTACCACTGAAAAATTATCAAAGAGGGATATTGTATTTGCTACAAGTTTCAGCTACTCATGTGACCATGAAGTTGAATTTAGTACATTTACACCCAAAAAAATCAAGTGAATGAAGAAAGTCTACTATATGAAATGCAGTTGGTTGGACAACATATAAATAAACTGAACTAAGTACTGAATAGAAAATCTTTATTTCATATGGGAAATTACACTGTACTTTTTAAAAAATTAATTTGTTTGGTTTCTGTTTTCTACATTCACTTCCATAAGACTTAAATTTTCTCCCCTTCCCTCTCCCCTCTCTCCCAGAGAGGGCTTGCAATCTTATATGAGTTATACACATGCATTGTTATTTGCACTGCACTTTCAATAGGCTCAGACTTCTACAAGTTCCCCAAATCTACCTTTTTCACATTGCTGATATCCTCCGGTGGTTCTGTGTGGTTGTGAGTCATGAAACATAATAGTCTCTGAAGTAAAAAATGGGAGTGGGCTACATGGCAATGGAAAAACTAATGGTGGGAAGTGGTTTTCAGTATGTTGTCAGCGATGACTTGGAGAAAAAAGATAGAAGCCCAGCCCTAACTACCTCTGTTGTTAAATTTTGGGTCTGAATCTCAGAGATCAGCTCATACTGATTTGGAAAGTCCAGTCCCTGTTTCTATGGGGTCTTTTTAATGGGGGTGAGTGATATCATGGTACCTAACCCAGAAGTACTAGTGGAACTGTTAAAATGGCTAGCAAGTGGCCCTCATACTAAAGAAAAATCAAATAATAATAAATATTACTAAAATTCCTTGCAATTCCTTTAGTTATTCACCCTCTTCATACATAATCTCTCTTATATCTACATCAATTATGGAAGAGAATAGACTTTGTAGTATATATGTCAGAGATAGTGCCAGGACTCTAAATTTCATGTGCACCAGATTTTTACAATCCATAGAACAGGGATAATTTGAGACAATTCTTAAGGATGAAGGTGTCAATCACTGTTCAGCCCTTTCTTCTACTTTCTTTTTAAGCCCTCACACAGCTTAGAACAGAGCAGAGCACATGACACTTCTCTAAGGCACTAAAGAACATGCGGAAACACAAAGAAAATGCAAATATCCACTGAGGGGGACCTACTTCCCAAAGACATACTACTTGGCCAAGAGGAGGTTGCACAGGATTTCATTGATCTCTCTCTTCTGAACAAAATCTACTTCATAGACACAGTACAAAGTCCAATTTATAATCCCCATCTCAGAAGCCTGGACTCTTATCTGTTTTTTATGTGATACCTACAGGAAACCTCTCAGGAAGGAAAAGGAGTTGTCCCCACTGAAGCTATTTAATAATCAGCTACCTCCCTACCCTCACAGTCTCACAACTGTAAAGCCTGCCCAAATATGCTTAGACTTGGGACAAAAGCTTATTTTGGCACAACTACATTGAATTAGAAATATGTGGGCTGTCATTTCTTCACAATGAATGTGTTAATGATTTAATAGAATATGTCACTGGTAACATTATGTAATAGAAAAAGGCACTTGACTGGAAGTCAAGAATCCTAGGTCTTAATTTTGTTTATTAAATAGAAGAGTAAACAATTTATGTGCTATTCAGGTGTGGTGCTAGTAACCATATTCCTTTGAGGTTCTGCTAGTCTTTTATTTGATTTGAATGGTGATAGCTGAAAGCTGCAGTGCTTTGGGACTGAGATTTTGCCCAGAGTAGTTTTACAGCATGAAAGAAGCTATTGTGTAAAAGCCCAATCCTTTCCTTGCATATCTACTAATAACTACTTTCTACTTACCTACCTTCCTTCCTTCTTCTACACTTTCATCCATTCAGTATACATTTATTAAGTACTTATTATGTGTAATATTTTGAATTAAGTAGTGTGGGAGACATAAAGCTAAATAAAACATAATCCTTTGTCCTCAATTCACAATTCATTAGAGGATATAAGACACATATACAAAGGAAGTACAAAACAAGTGAGAATGCGAAAAACTGTAATAAACCAGGCATAAAGTATTTTGAGAGTTCCAAGAACTCTGTGTCAGCTCCACCTCCATCTATTCATAGTCATTGCTTTAATAAAATTTCCTTTCAGTTGTATTAAAAAAAGTGGTTTGGGGAACCTAACTTTTTATTAATGGATTGTTTTTGCTCTGATAAAACCTCTTCTCCTGTTGAAAGACTGGCCCAACCTTCCTATCCTATAGTCCCATTTGTAGAATTTTCTACACTGGAAATTCCCAGCTTCTGTTAGGAATGAATTGTTGTGTGCCTACCTCTAACATGAGAGACCTAAGTGAGAACCCACACAGCTCCTTTAAAATAAAAACCCTGACCTTTCCCCTCTCTATTTTAACTTATTATCTGAAACAAACCATGTGATCCACACTACAGAAGTGGAAGAATCACCTAAAGTCTGGTATCACCTACCTGGGTTACAAGGCAAGAGGGCACCTCTGGTTTTAGTTATCATTTCTCATTCTCTTCCTGTCTGGGTTGAGCTCCAAGCTGTGTCTCTTGACTCTTGCATATATCTGGCTGTTGAACTTGTCTTTTGGGTGAGAGTAATCCTTGCCTCCTCTACCCTTGTTGTCCTCTTCATCCCTAAATCTCTTCTCCCTCCTCCTTCCCCCCATCCTTTCCTCTGAGTGTCTAAAGGGATACTCTTTCACTTGTGTAATGTAAAATATTCCCCTAACACAAAGTCAATGTTTTTAACATTTTTGTTCAATTTGCTCCT
Source organism: Potorous gilbertii (assembly GCA_028658325.1). Lineage (NCBI taxonomy): Eukaryota > Metazoa > Chordata > Mammalia > Diprotodontia > Potoroidae > Potorous > Potorous gilbertii. The sequence goes on from CM053772.1 coordinate 217,319,346, forward strand.
GCAAAAATCTCTGTATCTCTAAGGCAGTAGTAATAAACTGGGGCACTTTCATTATCACCCAGGCGAGCAAAAAGAAAATAGGTGTAGGATGTAGTCTGCCTGACCTGGGTAGCTTGTCCTTAAACACAGAGAAAATTATCTCTCTGAAAGTCTTCCTCTACCCTTATGTGATGTTTCTAAACTCTCATTATTCAAATCATTGGACTGTCTAAGAAATTTAGAGTCCCCCCATTTTGCTTATACATTTCTCTCTGTCCTACAGTGAATCTGTTTCCACTGAAAGGTAGCAACTTGCAGATGAAAAAGTTGATATCAGACATCTAGAATAAAATCTTGGCTGAATCATGAATAAGTGATTTGCTAGACCCCTATCCCTATCGTGAGTATACCTCAAGTCAACAATGAAAAGTAATGGAAGCAGAGAGAAGAGGAAATACAAAACAAGTCAAGTTTTCAATGATTTCATCAGGTGTTCCAAATTCTTCTTCATCATCATCATCACCTTAAATTTAGGACAGGAAATTCATGGAATTCATTCTCCTGATTTTACACTTGAAACCATCACTTTTGTCTTCAAAACTACACAAGAGTACATATTGAGGGTTTCCAACATGAAGATGTTTTTCTCAAAATTTCTCCCATTTTACTAATAGTATCAACTAATAGTTGTGTATTGTTATTTACAAAGTTTTTTTTTGCTTATAATGAGCTTAGAAAGTATGTAATTCAAGGACTATTGTATGAGATGAAATGTCTTTTCCAAGGTCACATAGCTAGTAAATGTTAGAGACTGAACTAAAATTCAGATCTCCCACCTTCATAGTACATAGCAAACTTGAATCAAGTAATCGAGTGATCACTTGATTACCTCCACACATGCCCCGTTCCACACGCCCCCATATTCCCCTAATGCACCTATCATCTAGGTAGAAGGATAGATAAGAGAGATAGAACACTTACTACGTGCTGCATGTTATGCTAAAGACTGAGGTTATCAATACAAGTAAGTAAGACATCCTCTGCCCTCAAGGATCTTACATTTTAACAACGGAAGACGATATAGAGAGGGGCTGAGGGGTAGAGGTTACTCCCTGTTATGGCACTATGCCATGGGAAAGGTCTGAAAGTACCAAATTAGCATGGATGTAGCCAAGATATAGCCAAAGTCAGCCAATGGTCACGCTTGGGGTGTAGTGTAAATTTTAGTTGTGGAGGAGGTAGAGGTGATGGCTCAAGTAAAGACTGTATGATATGAGGATGACTGGGAATTATACAGCACAGTAATATTGTGCATTGAAACCATCTGTATTGATGATATTTATTGTATCTTCCCTTACAGACTATGAGCTCCATGAAAGAAGGACTCCTTTCTCTTTGGAAATTTTTATCTTTCCTCAGCTCATAGTTTGGTTTGGTGCTCCTCTGACATTAGGTACTTAATACATGTGTGTGTGTGGGTGTGTGTGTGCACATACATATATATATATATATATATATATATATATATACATATATACATACATATATATGGATGTATGTATATATGTATGTCTGTGTATATATACACAGACATACATAGATAGTTTATGTGGCTGCATCCTTGTGACCCAGAGCAAAAGTTTTATAAATGATGTAAAACCTAGAATGAGCCTTTCATGGTGTTTGGAAATTGGGAAGGTCATGGAAAGATGGGAGAATATTTCAGATGGGGGGTGACAGGGTAGACATTAGGAAAGCCATAGAGGCTAAAGAGAGATTCCTTTTGGAAGATGTACTAAGCAAGGGCTCTCAGTAAAACGAAATATACATATTGAGGAGTAACTGGGAAAAGGTTGGTAGGGCAGGGTAAGGGAGAGATAACAGAAAGGCTGGGAAATCAGGGAATATGAATTTGATATGGTAGAAAATATGTAAATATCAAAGAATAATAATATTAGCAGTAATAATAAAATAATCTTTGGTTTCTAGCACCATGTAATTTCTCCTCCTAACAGTTACCTGGTCATGGCACAGGGGCTTGCATAGTTCATTCAAAATATGAGCTACATGGTGCAGGGTTGCCCAACACAGAGAAATGGTAATGAAGAGTTGTCACAGAAGGTGATCCACTGGAGAAGGAAATGACAAACCACTCTAGTATCTGCCAGGAGAACCCCATGGAGAGTATTAAAATGATAAAACACACGACACCAGAAGATGGGCACTTCGGGTCGTAAGATGTCCAACACATTACTGAGGATGAGCAGAAGACAACCACAAGGAACTCCAGAAAGAATGAAGCACAAGGGCCTAAGCCAAAAAGAAGTTTAGCTGTGGATGTGTCTGGTAACCAGAAAAAAGTCTAGTGCTATAGAAAGATCAATATTGCTCAGGAACCTTCAATGTAAGCTCTACGAATCAATATGAGCTGAATATGGTCAGACAGGAGATAGAAAGATAAAATATTGACATCTTGGGTGTCACTGAACTTTAATGGATAGGAATGGATGAATTTCATTTAGGTGATAATTATATATATATTTCTGTGGACAAGCATCTCTTCTAAGAAATGGCATAGCCCTCATAGTCAATAAAAGGACGTGAAAAGCTGTACTGGTATATAATCTCACCATTGAACAAATTATATCTGTTTGAATCCAAGGCAAATTGGTCAACATCACAGTAACACAAGTCTGTGTTCCAATCACTGGTGCTGAAAAGAGCAATGTTGCTCAGTTTTATGAAGAACTACAACATCTTCTAGACATAACATCAAAAAGAGATATTACACATGACTAAGGTGAAAATGTATTTAATAGGAATGTATGTGTAGGACCTATATAAAATCATATGCTATCTTAAGGAGGGAGTGGGGAGGGAAGGAGGAAGGAGGAGGAGAGAGGAGGGAAAATCTAAATTATGTGGAAGTGATTGTACAACACTGAAAACAAAATATTTTTTTAAATAAAGAAGTTACAACATATTCCTTGAACACCCCCCCACACACACACACACAAAAAGAGATGTTACAGTCATGATAGGGGATTGGAATACTAAAGTAGAAAATCAAAAGATAATTGGAATAACAGGCAAATTTGGCCTTAGAGTACAGAATGAAGCAGGTCAGAAACTAAGAGTTTTGCCCATGCAACTCACTGCCTAGATAAATCTCATTTTCAACAATCCAAAAGACAACTCTCTCTCTCTCTCTCTCTCTCTCTCTCTCTCTCTCTCTCTCTCTCTCTCTCTCTCTCTCTATATATATATATATATATATATATATATATATATATATATATATATATATATATATAATCAATTGAAATCAGATTCATTGTATACATTGCAGCTAAAGGTGGAAAGGCTCTATACAGTCCCTTAAAATAAAACCTGGAACTGACTATGAATGGATCAGATCACGAGCTCCTTAATACAAAATTCTGACAAATTGAAGAAAGTAGAGAAAGGCCTCAGAACATAAAGGTATGACCTAAATAACATCTCTTATGAATATGAAGTGGAAGTGATAAATTGATTTAAGGGATTAGATCTGGTAGATAGAGTGCCTGAAGGACCATGGACAGAGATTTGCAATATCATACAGAAGGCAGCAACAAAACATATCAAATGTGAAAGGAGAGTAAGAAAGCCAAGTGATTGTCTGATGAGGCTTTACAGATAACCACAGGGGAAAAGAAAAGAGAAAAGAGAAATCCAACTGAATTCAGGATTCCAGAGAATAGTAAGGAGAGGCAACAAGATTTTCTTAAATGAGGAATCTAAAGAAATAGAAGAATATCATAGAATGTGAAAGACAAGTGATCTTGTCAAGAAAACTAGAGGGAAATTAGAGGGAAAATATTGAGGGAATATTTCATACAAAAATGGGTATGATAAAAGACAAAAATTATAGGGACATAACAGAAGTAGAAGATATTCAAAAGAGGAGTCAAGAATATACAGAAGAATTATACAAGAAAAATCTTAATGTCACCCATAACCAAGATAGTGTGGTTACTGAACTAGAGTCATACATCCTGGAGACCAAAGTCATAGGCCTTAGGAAGCATTGCTAACAATAAGGCTAGTGAAGGTGACAAAAATCCAGATAAGCTATTAAAATCCTGACAGAAGATGTTGTTAAAGTGCTATATTTAATATAGCAGTAAATTTGGAACATGATGGCCATTGAATTAGAAAAGATCAGTTTTAAGCCCAAATCCTAAAGAAGTACTAAATACCAAAAATGCTCAAGTTACAAAACAATCATGCTCATTTCACATGCCAACAAGATTATGCTTAAGATTTCACCAGTTAGGCTTCAACAATATGTGAACCAAAAATTACCAGAAGGGCAGGCTGGTTTTCTATGACATAAGGAAACAAAAGATCAATTGCCAATATTCACTAGATTATGGAGACAGAAAAGGAGTTCCTGAAAAACATAATCTTTTTGCTTCCTTTTCTACACTAAGGCCTTTTGCTGTGTGGATCACCACCAAATATGTCAAGTTTTCAAAGATAGGGGAGTATCAGATCATCTTACCTGTCTCCGCAGGAATCTGTATGCAGGACAAGGAACAGCAATTACAACCAAACATGGAACAATTGATTGGTTTAAGATTTTGAAAGGAGTGTGACTAGGCTGTATATTGTCACCTTGTCATTAAACGTTTTGCAGAGTTTTGCTGGAAAAAATATGAAATAATCTCACATATGAAGATGATAACATTGATAGCAGAAAGTGAAGAAGAATTGAAAAGCCTCTTGATGAGGGTGAAAGAGCAGAGTATAAAAGCTGGTGTGAAGTTTAACATTAAAAAACAAACAAACAGCAACAAAACTAAAATTATGGCAACTAGTCCTATCACTTCCTGCAAATAGAGGGAGAACAAAATGAAAGCAGTGTCAGATTTTATTTTCTTGGGCTCAAAGATCATGCAGATGGCACCTGCAGCATGAAATTAAAAGAAGCTTACTCGTTGGAAGAAAAACTGTGGCAAATCTGCACAGCATACTAAAAAAAACATACAGAGATAACACCTTACTGACAAGGGTCTACACAATCCAAACTATGGTTTTCCAAGCTGTAATGGATGGCTGTGAGAGTCAGACTATAAAGAAAGTTAAAGCTGAAGAATCAATGCTTTTGAACTATGGGGCTGGAAAAGACTTTTGAGAGTCCCCTGGACAGCAAGACGATCAAATCTTTTTTTTTTTTAATTTTTATTTTATTTATTTATAAATGTTCTACAATCACTTCCTTAAAATTAAGATTTTA
>CM053772.1:217325105-217359641 GCA_028658325.1 Potorous gilbertii
TGAAAATGAATGTAAAATATTAAATAAATTTATTTAAAAAAAAAAAAGAATACAGAGGTTCTAATTTTCAAAAGTGAAGTGATTTCAAAGCTTCATAATGGTGGCCTCCAGTTGTACACTACAGTACATCAATGTGATCTTATTAAGTTGGACTTGCTTTTTTCTCCATTGCTTCAAATCATAGCCCACGCATGAATTTTTTTCTGTGTAATTCTTGTCCATGTTTTTCTGTAAATCTTCCATGGAGGATCTACTCTACATGTGAAGTTGGCCTTTAACAAACGTTTTTATCATTCCATGAATGTAGCATGTGGCTTGTTCTTGATATGAGCACCTCATCTCTTTTTCCAGTCAGTTTTTGTTTTCAATATTCTGAAGACAATGTTTCACTGCTCACAGGCAAGCCATAATTGGCAATGTGGCTCAGCCTTCCTATATTGACCATGAATCTTTCTTCATTGTTCTTTGGGTCAGTTATAATTTTCATTCTCCCAAGATCAGTGTGCTCCAGATTCTCCATCACAAAGCTTCACTGAGAGAATATTAGTATTAAAAATGTGGGCTTCTCAGGCAGGGAGTCTCTGTAGCAAGTGTTAAATTATACCCTTAAATCTTTGATCCTCATGTGTTCCCTTTGCCTCCCTTTAATAAACAGATAGAAGAGAAGATTAAATATACTTTCTGTTCATATTTACATTCTATAAATTATCTAGTCTCAATCTAGCTCTCTAGTTTATAAATACCAAAAAACATCTCTCCCCTAAACGACAGGCTCTATTTATCAGAATATTAGTCAATAAATTAGGATGTGTTTTTGAAATGTTCATTATGTTTTCATTACTGTATCAGAGAGGATATATTATAAAATTTGGAGGACTTCTGGTTTTCTTGATATGAACACTTATTTAATTATTTGTGAGATAGTCTTTGAGTGTTACTGTGTCCCCCTTCCTCTCCCAAAACAAGAAAAGCCAAAAACACCTCATTGACTTTATGTTGTGAAACACTAACTATATTTCCCTCCATCTTAGCCTACCCCTCCATTTATTCCATTCTTTCTGTTGATGCTTTCCCTTTTCAAAAGGTTCTGCTTCTGACTACCTCCTCCCCCAATCTACCCTCCCTTCTATCATCCACCCTTCTTATCCCCTTCCCCCAACTTTCCTATAGGGCAAGATACCCAATTGATTGTGTATGTTATTCCCTCCTTAAGCCAAATCCAATGAGAGTAACATTCACTCATTCCCTCTCACCTTCCCCTTCTTTTTTCATTGTAAAAGCTATTTCTTGTCTCTTTTATGTAAAATAATTTACCCCATTTTATCTCTCCATTTTTCCTTCTCCCAATTTATTTCCTTTTCACCACTTAATTTTTTTTTTAGATATCATCCCTTCATATTCAACTCACATTGCATCCTCTGTCTATATCTATATTCCTTCCAACTACCCTAATAGAAAGAAAGATTTCATTATCTTTCTATGTAGGAATGTAAACAGTTCAACTTTAATAAGTCCCTTATGATTTCTATTACCTGTTTGTCTTTTCATGCTTCCCTTGATTCTTGTATTTGAAGGTCAAATTTTCTACTCAGTTCTCATATTTTTATTAAGAGTGCTTGAAAGTCCTCTATCTCATTAGATATCCATTTTCCCCTGAAGTATTATACTCAGTTTTGCTGGGTAGGTAATTCTTGGTTTTAATCCCAGATTTTTTGATCTCTGGAATATAATATTCCAAATCCTCTGGTCCTTTAATGTAGAAGGTGCTAGAACTTGTGTTATCCTGATTGTGTTTCCACAGTGCTGGAATTTTTTCTTTCTGGATGCTTGTAATATTTTCTTCTTGACCTGGGAACCCTGAAATTTGACTACAAAATTCTTAGGAGCTTTCCAATTGGGATCTCTTTCAAAAGATGATCAGTGGATTCTTTCAGTTTCTATTTTATCTTCTGGTTCTAGAATATCATAGCAGTTTTCTTTGACAATATCATGGAAGATGATGCCTTGGTTCTTTTCTTTATCATGGCTTTCAGGTAGTTCAGTAAGTTTTAAATTTTCTCCCTTGGATTTATTTTCTATATCAGTGGTTTTTCCAATGAGATATTTCACAAAGTCTTCTATTTTTTTCATTCTTTTGGTTTTATTTGATAGTTTCTTGCCTTCTCATAAAGTCATTAGTTTCCATTTGCTCCAATCTAAATTTTAAAGAATTATTTTCTTCATTGAGCTTTTGAGCTTCTTTTTCCATTTGGTCAGTTCTGATTTTTGAGGCATTCTTTTCTTCTATGGCTTTTTGGACCTCTTTTGTCATTTGGCTTAGACTATTTTTTTAAAGTATTATTTTCTTCAGTATTTTTGAGTCTCTTAGAAAACTTCTGACTCATTTTTCATGATTTTCTTGCATCACTCTCATTTCTCTTCCGAAATTTTCCTCTACTTTTCTTACTTGACTTTTAAAAATCCTTTTTGAGCTCTGTCATGGCCTATGACCATTTTATATTTTTCTTAGAGCTTTTGGATGTAGGATCTTTGACTTTCTTGTCTACTGGTTGTATGTTTTGATCTTTTTTTCACCAAAGTAAGATTCTGTAGTCTGAGTTATTTTACACTGTTTGCTCATTTTTTCCCAGTCAAATATTTTACTTTTAAGTAAAGGTTAAGGTAGGTTTCTAGCATGTAGAGTGTCCTGTCCCAAACTTCATGGGTTTTGTGCAGCTGTTTTCAATGATGCTTCTAGGGTCCTGTAAATTTTCAGTTCTTTCAAGGTAGTATGATTAAAAGGGAGGTGTTTACTCCTTTCCTGTCCTGTACTTTTATTTGTGAGTTACCAGAAACACTCTTTTTCTGCCTTGGAACTGTAAGGAGGATTCACTCTCCACCACTGCCACAAACTCCACCCCACCAGTGCTCCTCCTCACCCCAGGACCACCACCCAGTACTGTGACCCAAGTCCAAGGAGGGCAAAGCAAGAGAATTCTGCCTCAGCCCCAGCAAAGAGATCCCTGCAATCACCCTCTGCTCAGCAGCTCAATCCCCACATTGTATGTGCGCCTGGAGCTCTGGAAACAGCCACTGCTGCTGCTCCTGCTGCTGTTGCTCCATTGCAACCACCTCCACTGCCCTGGGAGTAGGATCATACTTTGCTCCTTTAGTGTTTGTTCTCTGAAAAGTTTGGAAATCGCCACAACTGCCAGTGATGCAGTGTCCTGAGGCCTTCCCTGGACTAGTGCAACCCATGCCAAACTATATTCTGCTCCCTAGCTGGTATGCTAGACCATTCCTATCAACTTTCCAGGTTCTCTTGGGGTAGAGATTTCTCCCACTTCATCATTTTGTGGGTTCTGCAGCTCTAGAATTTGTTTAGTTATTTTTGTGGGTATTTGGAGATGTTTGGGGGGAAAACTCAAGCAAGTTCCTGATTTTACTCTGCCATTTTGGATACACCCCCCCACCTTGTTGTCTTTTAACCTATGTGTTGACGTGCCTGTCTAAACATCAACAGTCTAGTGCTACCTCAGACTTAAGACTTGCAGTTCATCACTGGAATTATACATACTTAAGCCTTTCTAACTTCTCAGGATGTTTGAGAGCTTGTGTTCTGCTGCTTTAGCTTTTGAGAACCAGAGTCATCTCAGTGTTACAATGATATAGTAGATGAGAACTTTAGAGGAGAACTTTTGAGTAGTACAATAGAAAGATTTGACATGATTCCCGATCTAAATGGAGTTTTCATCTAATTAGGGAAATTATGCTTGCATAGATAATTATGAAAGACAGAATGTTGGAGAAGGGGGAAATGATAAAGATCTTCTAATCCACCCCTTTCTTTGTACAATTGAGGAAAGTGTGACTCTAGTATGTAAAGCCACTTGTCCAAGGCAGCAGAACTAATTATTGTCAAAACCTGTTCTACAATCAGTCTCATGATTTGCAGCCTTGGGATTCTTATACTATACCACATAGGAAAAATAAAACAGGGTAAGATTCTATGTAATTAAGTACTCCATTTTTGAGTATTACAGAAGTCCAAGAAAATGAAAAAGAATGCTATATCTCTTAACTTAAAAAAACCCTGTAACTGAGCAGAATTATTTTTGAGGTCATGAAGCAGCACAAGATTCAATGTTTTCAGATGATGTCTGTCCTGCCCCTCCTCCTCCCCACTTTTATTATATCCAGGTTCAAAGAAATTTTTCTTTAATTTTTTTTTACTCTTAAATGTGTAACATTTAGATGAAAAATAACAGCACTGATCACTCCTAGAATCTGTGCTAGTCCTAGAGAAAACTATCTCAGGTCTCACATTTGGGATGCTCTTTAATCTTAATGACTATGAGATTGCCTACCTACTAAAATTCAGAGTCTTTAGCCTGACATTTGTGGCTAATCAGCTCAAATATTATCCAACCTCATGAAGCTTTCTTTGATTCTGCCCTTCTCTACTGATGAAAATTATGTCCCCTTTCCTAAAATTCTGCGGTTAAAACAAGTACATTATATAATTATAAACCTTTCTCTACTATCATTTTATTAGCAGCTTTTTGAAAGCAGTGTCTATGTTGTGTCTCTTTTTGTATCCTCTGTAGCATCAGACATGGCATATACATTGCAATCTGTTTATTTCTCATTTTTCTCTCTTTTTTTAATATTCTAAGGATCTCTAATATGAATTATCCCTTTATAATGTATCATTTTGCATTATAGTCATTGATGTATATCGCTCTTAGGTCTTTCAAACACAGGTGTGAATTTCATTATTTTATCAAGCATAATGCCTTGTAGTCTCTATTTGTGATATTTATTTAATAACTACTTGTTGAATTGAACTGAACACTCCACTCACACCTTCCTCTAATAGTCTGCTCTGATGCTTCCCTCATCATGGCATGCTGATAACCTTGGGTTCTCAAGGTCAAACCAACTGAGCACATATCAGTGATGTTGATCCTTACTGGAAAAAAAACAAAACAAAACAACAACTGAGTTTTAAAGGCCTGGATAAGGATTGTATCCAAGGAGCAATTTGGTTAAGATGGGAGAAACTAATCAATAAAAACTTGGCTAATGGGTGAATTACATTTTTTGTTTGTGTGTATGTGTGCGTGTGTGTGTGTGTATGTGTGTGTGTGTGATAGCTATCACAAAAACTTGCTTATCAAGGCAAACTTTGTAGTCATCGTAATCTATTTCTGTGTAAGGAGTACTGGCACAGCAAAAAAAAATCACACTCATTTTGAAGAATTCTTTGGACATGGAGGCTAGAATGATTTTTTTTTGTATTTTTCATTTTCAAAAATAACTATTCAACATATCTGTGCAATAGTGACAGGCACCAGTTAACAGATTTGCAGACTGTGTATGACAAGCGCCAATGTTTTCCATACAACTTCCCACAGATTTCTTCATCTGGCCGAATCAGTAAATGGTTTGCCAGTTGATTGTGGTTTTTTCCCAACATTGTGCAATAGCACTTTTGATATGTATTTTTTTGTACTTCCATAGAAATATTTCAATATTGGGTTCCTTCTCTCTATGAGAACAAAGGACAGAATTCTTTCCTACCTTTGAGCCAGCTTTCCTAGGAGTGAGATGGAGTGAGAAAAACAGAGGGCCTAAAATCAGGAGGAAAATATAAAGATTTATAGTGGTGAGACTGCTGGATTTGGAGACAAGAGAGCTGAGTTCAAGTCTCATCTGTGATACTACCTATGAGACTGAGGGTAAGGCACTGTTATTGAGTGTTGCAGATACAAATCAAATCACAAAACTTTCTTTCCCTCAAGAATCTTACATTCTAACGTAATATACATGCAACATAAATGCAGTGAGGCTGACAACTTTGCACAGCTTTGCCTCACTTAAATTCAATTTACTCCAAAGTCAAGATAACACCTTTGTGATGCTTTTGGTCCTTTGTGAGAATGAAGGATGAAAAGCAACACTGGAGTTGGAAGAAAATCTTGGAGTGAAGACATTAGCACTATCACATGTTATCTTGGTTAAATAATAATCTTTCTGGGCCTTAGTTTTATCCATAAAATGGGGGGGGGGTTTGTACTAGAATTTAGATGATGTATGGCATCTCTTCCTGCACTAAATGTTTGATTCCATGATCTTACATAACTCCCCTATGTCAGCACAGATGCATGGATAGGACTTCTATAAAATATAGTCACTTCTGTTTGGGTATTTAAAACAGTTTACAATCTGATCCGAATCTCTAGACTGATTGAACTTTGTTGCCATCCCATTCAATTATTTTCAGTTGTGCCTTTCTCTTCATGACTCCATTTGGGGTTTTCTTGGCAAAGATACTGGAGTGGTTCATCGTTTGCTTCCCTAGCTCATTTTACAGTGAGGAAAGTGAGACACACTGGGTTAAGTGACTTGCTCAGAATCACACTGTGAGTAAGTGTCTGAAGCCAGATTTTAACTCAGGTCTTCCTGACTTGAGGTCTTTTGCTTTATCCAATGCACCACTTGGCTGCTGGTTGAAGACTACTCCCTCTCATACATTTTATGTCCCAATCAAATCTGTCTTCATTATCATCCCTCATATTAAACATTCTCTTGCCTGTCTTCAAAAATTCAGCTAGACTATCTTATGTAGCCTAGACTACTTTTCTTCCCCATATCTGCCTTTTGGAAGCTCGAGAACCCTTGGAACCCTTCAAGACTGCTTAAGTTCCAATTTCCATTTTCTACAGGATATCTTCATTAATAAATAATCCTTTTCCCATCCCATTTCTTGTCTCCCCATCTGGTTACTTGTATATATACTGATACATGTATATATTGCATAGTTACCTCTTTCCCCCAAATAATTTAAGCTCCTAGAGAGGACGAACTATTCCATTTTTATATCTCCATTACCTAGAGTAATGCCTAGCACATAGTAGGTGCTTCATACATAGGAATACTGAATTGAATTTCTACTTTATATTTGTATCATCCTGTCATCTCCATTGAAGGAGGTTTCAAACTTCTTAAGGATATGGACTACATCTTCCTTATCTTTCCATTTTCTCAACATGGTATCCAGTTCTCTGTCTAGAGAAATCACTGATACATATTTCTGAAATGAATGAATGTAATCCATTAATAGCATCATCCACAAGCATAAATATACAGAAACAAACACTAATACACAAAGTTTCATTGCTCAGAGGGCTGTGAGAGTATGACGTATCGTGAGACATTTCATAAATTGTTTGACCAGAATGGCTCAATAAATTCTTTTAGAAATTAACCCACGAGCTAGCAATTTCCTTTTGGTAACTAGAACTTTGCTCTTTTTTAATCCTTATTTGTTGAGAAATAACAATATAATCCACCAAAGTCCCTAAATCTGATAAAGACTGATGAAGGGAAAGCCTGGAATGCTGAGGGATGCAACTTTGAGCAAGCTGGAATTTGAATCTCTGCCTTCAGTCATAGATAAGTCTCTCTATCTCTGTCCTCCTCTCCCCAGCTTTTTCTCCCTCTCTTCACATTTTGTTTACTAGAATAGAAAAAGAAACAGTTTTACTTCCATAGAGAAAACTGCCTACCTTATGCAGGAAATAAGAGAAGTTGGGTTTGCCATTCTAAGCTTAGCGATGTCTTTTTCAAAACTGGGACAGCCATCAAATCACCATTCTGTTCTGGCCTCCAGAGAATTCTAGGTGTCAGTTGGCTCACTCTCTAATTGGGCAGCTTCAGTCTCTTGGGCTGCTCATACAGATAGGTCCCCCACCCAATTAACTCAGTATTTATATTTTAAATCTCAGATTTGTTTCCCCCTTTACAAACACCCCGGGGTCTGCCTTAAGCATGTTAAAACAGGTGAAGGAAGCTATGGGTAGAAGTATCTATACCTAGGGAATACTTAACCAAAGTAGACACTGACTGAACGAGAAGTACCCCACTTTATACAGTTCTCTGTCTCTCTGTTCCAGGTTTTATCTTCCCCTCTGCTCTATTTCCCATTTTTTCCCCTCTGTCTTTCTCTTTCTGTTTTCTGCTCTATCTCTGACTCTGTCTTTATCTTTCTCTGTCTCTCTGTCTTCCTGTCCTCTCTTTTCTGTTTTCTGGGTGTTACTGTATATATCTCTTTCTGTGTCCTTCTCCCTTTTCTGCTTGTCTCTTTTTTTGTATCTTTCCACCTTCTATTCTCAGTTTCTGCCTATTTTTTTTATCTTTCTTTTTGGCTTTTCATTCTTTCTCTCCTTTTCTTTCCTTCCTTCCTTCCTTCCTTCCCTCCTTCCCTCCCTCTAATCTCTCTTAGTCTCTGTTCCTTTCCTCTTTCCTTCCTACATTTTCTTCTGCCAGCATTACATATTGACATAACCTAAAAATGATCTTGGAAGCAAACGTTTCATTTATTCATTTGTTTATTCATTATTCAATAAACATTTAATGAGGGAAAAGCAGCATGTACTAATGAAAAGAGCATTGAAGCTATAATCAGAAGACCTGGGCTTATATCCTGACTTTGATGGATTGGCATGGAAGGTCACAGGAAAAGTTATCTAACTACTTCCTAAGAGCCTTGTTTTCCTCACAACTTTGGGTTCCCCCAAAGAGAAGTTGCTACACATTTTGGCAACTCCAGTTCCCTTTATTGATTGAGTGTGTATGTGGAGTGGGGAGCCAGGGAGTTTGGTTCATTTCTTTTATCTTGTTGTGGATAGTTGTTTTAACTTTTACTGTTTCCTATGTTTCTGTCTATTCTTACTATTTCCTTGTTCTGGATGATTGAGGCAGACCTTTACAGATACAAGATAGGAATCGACCTAGAGGAACTTTACACAGTTATATACTAGGGGGGAGCGTAAGGCTCTGACCAATGCAGGGAGATCTGAAGCAGTAGGAAGGATTGTTCATTGTGGGAATGTATAAGAATTTAAGACTTGTGTCTCAAAGATAGTCTCCTTCTGTGAGTGGAAGGCACGAGGAAACAGTACAACTGATGATTTGGTTGCTTCAGGCTGTTGTGGGTCAGAGATCTTGTAATAGGCCTTAAACCAAGAGTAGTCTTCTGGCAGAGATTACCCATTTTCTGTTTCTTCCCTTTTCTGTTTCCTTTTTGGAGAGAGCTGAGATTAGAACAGAGGGCAGTAAAAGTAAGAGTAAGTATATAGGAAGGGAGAGGAAGAGGGAAAAGGAAAGAAAGAAAAGAAAGGAACAGAGACAAAATAAGATTAGAAGGAGAGAAGAAAGGAAAGAAGGAAGGAGGGAAGGAAGGAAGGAAGGAAGGAAGGAAGGAAGGAAGGAAGCAAGGAAAAGTAAGAGTAGGGGACTTAGGTCTCAGAAAGGGAAGTACAATGGGAAAAGATAGATTTTACAGACTCCCATAACCCCAGGAAGCATTAATGGCTATCTTTGGACAGAAGTTTATTGCAGCTTCACATTATCCTGTCCCTATGTCCTGGGACCCAGGGGTGGGGAACCTGTGATTTTGAGACCACATGTGGTCCTCTAGGTCCTCAAGTGGACCACTTTGACTAAATCCAAACATCACAGAACATCACAGAATGATTTATTGCATAAAACTTGGACTCAATCAAAAGGTCACTCTTGGGTGACTTAGATGTAACCTATTTTACCTATTTTTTGAAATATTCTAGAAGTATAGAAGTATGCAAAATGGGCCAAAGAAATACAACTTGGAAGGAGAGGAGGAGGTTGTACCTGATTGACAATCTACTGGAAAATCCATGTAGGCACAGAATCAGGGTTCTGAGCTTCCTACATCTTATATCCAAAATGTGAATCTGTTTATACTATATAATAGTGAGAAACAATGTGTTATAGTATAGGGGGAACTGGCTTCAAAGTCAGAAAGATTTGACTTTAAGTTCTGCTGCTCTGTGATCCACAACAAGTCCTTTAACTTTGCAGTGGCCCAGGCAAATCTAGGAAACTCCGAGGCAGAGAGCATTCCAATCTTCTTTGATAGATGGAGTTCCAATGAGAAATTCCTATATTGATAAAATCACAGGTTGAATAAATAACAAAAATGCTTCTACCATCTCCTTCACAGGGATGATCATGTAGAAAATATTCTGTAAATTATAAAGCCTTAGAGATACATGGTCCTAGATTAAGAGTCTTAGATTTGGAAGAAATATCAGATACCTTTTAGTCCTCTATTCTTGACATGTACCTGTTTCAGAGGTACGTACGTACTTTCAAGGAGTTTACTGTCTAGCTTCTATAGCAGCCAAATAAACAATTATTCCTGACAACTGAAAAGTGCTTTTTAATTTTCAAATAACTTCATATCCATTACTTCCCTTGACTTCCATAATTAACCTAGGAAACAGATGAGAAATGCACCATTATTCTCATTTGACAGAAAATAAAACAAAGTCTGAGATAAGTCATTTAAGCAGTTTACCCAAGGTCACTCAGCTAACAAACTGTGAAACCCTTCTGCTTATTATATGTTCCATCACACCATTGTACAAGGATTAAATGACACCAAGAGATTGTAGAAACTAGTGTGTGATTTCTTGTCAAAATAGGTGATATAGTAGTTATAAAGAAGCAATTGACCAAAGGTCATCTAGTAATTAAGTGATTGATATTTTTAATGCTAGGACTAGGAATAAAGAGCAGTGGGTGGAAATATTTCATTGGCATTATTGTGGAAAAGTTAGTCCCTCTCTTTGATCCTCAATTTTTTTCACCTTTACAAGGGAGTTGAGAAGCAAAGTGGAATGATGGATAAAGAATCAGATTTATCATCAAGAAGGCTTGAATCCAATTTTTTCCTTTGACACATATTAGCTATGAGAGGATGGACAAGTTACTTAACCTCTCATTGCCCCAGGCAGCTTTCTAAGACTATGAGTTACAGGTGAGTTGAGTTGTCAATCTTCATATGTAGAAAGAGTTTCTATACCAGATGTCTCCTATACAAGAAATGTCAAACTTCTCCAACTCCCAAATGCTGGTGAACCAGATTAAAAATAACTGGGAAATGTTTAACCAAATAAATAAAGATACAATACAACACAGATAATGTTAACTTGATGTTTTCTAAGTCAATATGTGAACTACAGGGTTCCATTTCAATTTGACCACTGACTTACATCAAATGAAATCAGTATCTGCTTTTTCATTTCTCTTCTCCCTCTCCCCAAAAAAGAGAGATAACTGATGTTTATATACTGTTTTAAGTTTTGCCAAACTCTTTCACAGTTCCTGAAATATAGTAAACATTTAATAAATGCTTATTGACTTGACTTTACATACATTACCTCATTGGAGCATTGCAACAACCATTAGAAGGAAGCCCCTGGGCTTAATGTCTTCATTTTGCAAATGAATCTACTGAGACTATTGCCAGATCTGGAGTCAGGAAATCTCATCTTTTTGAGTTAAGATCTGGCCTCGATACTTACTAGCTATGTATTCCTGGACATATCACTTAACCCCATTTGCCTCAGTTTCCTCATCTATAAAATGAGCTCGAAAAGGAAATGGCAAACCATTCCAGCATCTTTGCCAAGGAAACCCCAAATGGGATCATGAAGAGTCAGACATGACCGAAAGTTAATCAACAACAAAAGGAAGATTAAGCAATTTCTCTCTGATTAGGTAGTAGCAAGTTAGTTTCAGAGTTGGGACTAGAACTCACATTTCCTGATTCCCAGACCAGTGTTCTTTTCATTACATTTTTCTGCTTCATACACCGAGTTTTGACATCAAACAACATAGTCAACTGGCAATGCCCAAACCATGGGGCTCACTCAGTTACAAAGGATGAGGAATATAGTATTGGAAACTTAAAAAAAAACCTAGAATAGTCAACTCTCTGTGTGTGTGTGCACATGCATGCACGAGATAGATAGATATAGAGAGAGAGAGAGAGAGAGAGAGAGAGAGAGGAAGAGAGAGAGAAAGAGAGATCCAAAGTCATACTGCTTTTCCCAGGAAATCATGAACATCCTCAGACATAGGCAGGAGCTCTGAGTGATGTAGATAACATTATTAAATCTATAAGGCAGTAATGAATGAAAGGCACTTTGTTCCTGTGAAGTGCTATATAAATGCTAAATAATAACGGTGCTCAAGGCTGGCCGTCCTATTAAGAGCAGTTAGACACTCCTTCTATTTCTTTCCAATCTATTTTACGCTCATGAAAAATAGTACATTAGCTATCCACTGAGGAACATGGTGTATAGAGCACTTGTTGACCAGAATGAATGCTTTTAGGGCAGGAGGGATCTGACCCACTCAAGAGTAGGTATTACTCATTTGGCTTCTGTCAAGAGTTAGGTTGCAGAGATTTCCTTCCACAATTTCTGAAAACTTTCCATGACCAACCATTTCTAAGAGTTACTCTGAAAAAAAGTTCTTGCTAGTTCATTGTATACATGGAAAGGCCATTTCTGTTTTGTCATTTAATAGAAAACAAACTTTAAAAACTGCATTGCAGAGTAGTCAAACATCTCCCTCTAACTCTAATCATGATGTGTAATCAACTGTGGTTTTAATAGGAAGGTGTCTTGTTTTCTCTGTTGGACTGTTGCTGAAGTGAGCTATCCAAGGCAAGAATAAGGTTAAAATCTCAAAACTGTGGAAGAAATTGGTTTAGGATTTGGTGCAGTAAAATTATGGAGCAGCAAATGGAGTCCTATATATTTAGTATGTGGTTTGATGGGAAAAGTAATTAACTTGAAGTAAGGAGACCTGGGTTTGACATTTAACTCAGACACTTACTAACCATGGGCCTCACTTCCTACACCAGCAAAATAAAGAATTTAGAGGATTCGGGTTCCTTCTAGATTTAATAATAGATAATGCTATGAATATCGGGTTGATGACTGAGATCATTTTGTTCATTGAAAAGCTTTATTTATTAGCATTTATTCATTTATTATAAGCATTTATTAATCTCCCATTCTACTCCAGGTATAAAAGGAGTTTAGGGCATGGAGTAACAGAGAACAGACCTTGCAGCATTACATATGAACAGGTGAGATCTGGCCCTAAGCCCCCATTCTACGGTCAGGAGAGTAAAGTTTGAAAATGGGCTTGCCCACTGATGCAAAGCCAGTTAGCATAAGAACCTGAATTAGTATTTATATTTCCTCAAACCCAGTCCAGTATACATTCCACTGCACCATCTTTTTTCAGAGGGAAACTTCTAAACCAATTTATTCTATCACATAGAGTCCACCTCCCCTACTTCCTGAAGTCCAAATATGTTACCTTTTACACATCATGCCCAGGATTCTTTGAAAGGATTTGGGGAGTATCAGATCTTTGCCACTGACTCCAGTCTCTACAGATGATATTTGCTCAATTACAGGGGTA
The DNA here is from genome assembly GCA_028658325.1 of Potorous gilbertii. Taxonomy (NCBI): domain Eukaryota; kingdom Metazoa; phylum Chordata; class Mammalia; order Diprotodontia; family Potoroidae; genus Potorous; species Potorous gilbertii. The sequence goes on from CM053772.1 coordinate 217,338,414, forward strand.
CATCTCCTGTACCCCAATTCCATTTGGCCATTAATGGTCAGATTAGCTTTTACAAACAAATATTTAATACACACATACAAATTTATTTTCTCACTTTGCTCCACCTCATATTATGAGGAGGAGAAGGGGAGTAGGTTCACAACTTAACTCAATACCCATAGACCAAAATCCCAAGTTCCAAGGGCAAAACCCATCTCAGGCTTGAGTCCTAGGTACTTTGGCTTCTTTGCCCTTCCTTGTAAAGCTGACTGGTTGTAACATTCTGGTTCCAAGGTCATCATGACTTGACCTCCTAGTTTCAGTGGAGATTACATCCTGTAACTGAAACTGAAAGGATCAAAAACGTAAGTACTACTGAATCATGAGGTCTAAAAGGAGAGGTGAGAGGAAGTCATTTGGTTCACAGTTCCCTCTCTGTGGGTGAACTGTATTCTAACTTCATCCTCAGGACACAGCAGAAAAGAACCCACAGGGAAGAGAAATACTGTGTCCTGGTATGGCATTTTAAAGTATATAGCCTGTGTGGGTTATGCAGCCAACTCAAGGAGGCTGCTCTTACCCACCTGAAGGTTAGATGGTGGTGTGGAGAGAATGTTGGACCTAGAGTCAGAAAGACCTGAGTTCAACTCTGGCTTTAGATTCTTCTTAGCTGTCTGACCTTGGGCAAATCACTTAGCCCTATTTGCCTCTGTTTCCTTTTCTGCTAAAGGTACTAGAGAAGGAAATGGAAAACCACTTTAGTATTTGTCAAAAAAATGCAAAATGGAATCATGAAGAGTCTGATACAACTGAAAACTACTAAACAACAATAACAAAAAATTTTACCCAAGTGGAAGGGAAATGCCATGAAACAGGATACCTCCATATTTGATGAACTGGGCATTCTCCAAAACACCATCACAGTATCAAAAGAAGATAAACTGGAAAAGAGGGACTGGGAATATTAAACCAGAAGAATTGAAGAGTTGGAGACCAAAGAGGGAAGATAGCTATCTAAGGGGTTGTCATATGGAAGGGTAATGACTTAAAACATCTCCCCTTTGGGCAAGCTTAACAGTGACTTGATGGAATTTCCAGAGCCAGATTTAAACTTAATATAGGGAGAACTTTTTTAAGGATTAGAGTTAAAGATATCCAAATATAGAATACACTGTCTCCAATGATGATGAGTTTACCCTCATTGCCTAGTTTCCATCAGGGGTTATATTGGTTATTTAATGTAGATATTCTAGAGAGGATTCTTGGTAGGCACCTATTGGAGTAAATGGCCTCTAGGCTTCTTTCAGACTCTGAAATTTGACGATCTTGTGAACTTTCTAATTCTGCATTATGCAGGCTTTTCCAAAACCCGTCATTATAAAATGTTGTACTGTTGTTTTTAGATGGCATATTTGCATACTTTGGCTGTCGATAATCTTGTTCCTGATTAAAGGGTTGATCACTGCCAATTCACCAAGAAAGCTGATGTCACCCCCGCCCACAACAAGAGCTGGATAATCATTTTTTCTTATGCATCAAAGAAGGCACAAGAGGTTTCAATTCGTGATCATTTATATAAACATATACAAGCTGTAAATTTCGACTGATACAAATTAAACTGTGTTTTCCAAGTAATTATACTTTAAAAATTCTGCATTACAACTCCAAACAAAATTCTTGACTCAAAAAACGATAATTTCATGTTTAGTGCCTATCACCCTATATGTGTGTTGGCCAGCACTTGTTATTCAAGAAATTATACTTCCTTTTCATAAAAAGCATGTTTTGTTAATTCTGGTTCATATTTCTATAGGACTTTGGAGCGTACAAAGTGCTTTTTTCATAATAACCTCATAAGATTGATAGGACAAGTATTTTTATTTCCATTTAAAGGTAAAGGTGGTTCAGACATAATGTGCCTTACTTAAGTTCATTTAACGAGGAAGTGTGAGATGTGGGTTTGGATCCCATTTTAAATAGTCTCTTTTCTATGGCATCAGGACATTTCCTTTGGGGCACTTGTCTGAATATGAATTGCTTAGTTATTCTTGTCAAGTCATTCATGTATTTCCTGGCACATAATGGGCACTTAATAAAGGCTGGTTGATTTTACTTTTCTTCCAGAAAAAAGAAAATTAAAAAGAAAATTGGATAGAGACCTCTCTCTCCAGATCCTTGGTCATTAGCTTGGACATTCCTTTAGTTTAAGAGTTATAGAACTGAAGAGAGACTAACCTGATGTATCTACCTCTGACCATGGAAGTGATTTGGTTTCTTGTGTGTCTTTTGTTTGTATGTGGTGAGGAACTGGAGTAGGAATATTGTGTTTACTCCAGAGTTATAGAAGGAACACGCTGCTTTTGGAGCCTTCTCCTTTAAGATTATCTTTCACCTCCTCTGTATAGGACTATGTTTCCCTAGCTTCTTATCCCCAGTGCTTAGCACAATGCTTTACATGTTTCATAAGCACTTAATATATGCTTGTTGATTGCTTAACTGATGCCAAGGGGAAGAGGTCAGAAGTAAAGTTATCCAATGGAAACCAGACAGCAGGAGTGCAAACTGGCTCATTTAAATGGGTGTCAGTGTGGCTTCAGGGGTTGGAATAATGACAGATATACTGAGATAAGTTGAGAAGTCAGAAGCTGGGTAAACCATTGTGAATCCATAAACTTTGTATAGTGTGTTCTCTGGAAAAGTATTCTTCTCACAGCATCTCAGAGAGAATGCATCTTAGAGACCATCTAACCCATGAGTAATCAGTTAGCAGAGCTGGGATATTTCTAGATCTACTGACTAAATGGGCACAAGGGAAAGGGTGACTGTCATCAGAGATTTAGGGCTGGAAGGGAACTTAGAAAGTCTTTAGTCTAGTGGAATCAAACTCAGATAGAGACAGAGGCCCCTGAAGTATCTCTGCAGTTCATATAGTGACTTAGAACACCTCATATTAATATTATCTATGTTCCATTGTATTTTCATTATTTTTGTTAAGTATTGTCCTATTACATTTTAATCTAGCTCAGATTGCATCATCACTGCACATTTAATATCTCTGATTTGGTCCAATCCCCTTATTTTTGAAAAGAAGAAACTGCAGCTGAGAAAAGTTATGTGACTTCCCCAGCATACAATATAGGAGGTAGAATTTGAACTTGGATCCTCTGAGTTCAGTGACTACTCTTGCCTCTGTACTATGCTGCTTCCTATAGGGTCTTTCCACTCTCACAGGCTACCTGATTAAAAACATTGTTGTAAGAATATTTATACAGCCACACTGTGCAGGTTGGATTATATAATGAGGACACTAGAGACAGAGAGACTAGCTAGACAATTACAATGACAGGACAGGTTTCATGTAATAAGGAGCTAGGAGAGGCTGGTGACTGTGGTAGTAAAAGTGAGGATGGATTTGTATAGACAACATGAAGGAGAAAAAGGAGCCTTAAACCTGATAAAGATGACAGCAACAATGTAGACCCCTTGATTTCACCCCTGGGAAATCTCTGTTTCTCCAGCCTAGGTTTTAGTAGTTCAGATACATCCATTGTGTTCTTCCTAAGTGCTGGCATCAAACAGAGCAGCAGCCAAAGGGCCCTTTTCGGCAACACTGGCAATTTGGAGAAACACAGGGGATTCACAAGACAACAGGCAAAGGCCTCCTGGAGCCAGTACAGACTGCAAGGCCGCTAGCAATGTTGGCACGCTTCAGAGAACAGATGAGCTCTTCAAAGATTCAAGTTTGGTTCAAAATTCACAACTCGTGAGCTCCAAATAGTTCTAAATTTGGCTGAGCATGCTGCTTTCCCAGAGCTGTGTTACTGCAGAATAAGGCTGAGTGACTTCATCAAGTTAGAAAAACAAAGGGCTGTTATTGTCTCCACGCAGAAATAAACATGATGAGGATGGAAGGAAAGCGCTGCAAATACTCAGGCACTGGACTGTTATTTTTGTGTGTTTTTTGTTCAAACTACTTCCTCTGGCACCAAATGACAAAGCCATTCATTGATAGAGCTATGCCTGTTACTGAGAGACGTAGAAACAAAGAGGCAGTAAGTGAGTTATCTTTCAGCTTTGTTGCACAAGCAAATTATATAGCAAATTATATCACATTTTACTGTTCAGTTGATGCCATACAATAAAAGAGTGTACTTTGGTGCAACCTTGCAGATCTTAAATATTTTATGGCTTTAATATTCCAGTGACAATATAGCTAACTTACCCAAAAGATTTTGTCTTTTTCTTTTTCGGCAATATTTACAAACTCATCGCCTATGTTCTTTTTGGAATTGAGTTGATCTAATGTCAAAATGACATGCCTTGTTTGTATATAGACTCCCACTTCTGGTTAATTATGACTTGCTTTGTTTGGATGTGGACTGCCAATTCTGGTTAATTATTCAACCATAATGGGAAAGTGTTCTGTCCTCCAAAGTATTGCAGGGAAATAAATGAGTTCAAAGGTACTTCAGAGTATCTCTTCTGTGTTTTATGCCCACTGAATCTAAGCTGAAACTAGGTTTCATTAGCAGAGTCTTAATCAGACCCATTGCCCAGGTTTCTCCTATTGCTCAAGATAGACATGAGGATCTTTCCAAAAGATTCCCCCCCCATGGGATATTTTTGACTCCCAGATTCTTTCAGACCTTGACAAAGGAAGAGCAGAAAGAATGAGCAGGGACATGGAAGATGTTGTCAAGGTCGCGGACTGTCAGTCATTAGTGTTTGGATAGTGTTATCACAGTCCCACCTTTTGGTATCTGCTGAATCGGAAGGTCTTCATTAATTTATAGCATAATCAACTATACCAGCCTTTTCCTAAGAATACATACAGCATAGAGTAACATCTACCCAGACACACAGACACACACACACACACACACACACACATACACACAGATAGTCATATAACCAGGCATCTCAGAGCTGAACTGCTTACAACAGAACACTCACTTGGCTATCTGGCTCCCTTAATCTACCTCTAAAACCACAATCAGCTCTACAACATGAGAACCATTTTAGAAAAGCTGGTTTAGGAACTTGGTCTAGTTCTGCTTGTATTCCTCTGTGGGGTGAGCTCTTTGGGGTAGAGAAGCTGGTGACTGTTTCATGATTATTAGAAAAAGCAGCTGCCTTCCAGTATGGTAGATCCGTTGCTTCCTTGATTGTGTTAAAATCCTCTTTTTCCAAGAAATACACAGACAAAAAAAACAGTTCCCTGGAATTAGATATTAGATGCAAAATAATGGAATTTAAGTATTGGAAGAAATCATAACTGCTAGCTAGTCCTATCCATGCATAAATGGAATGTTCACTATAACAGGCCTGGTAAGTGGGCATTTTCTTTTTCTTGAAGGGAGAACACACCAGTCTTAAAGTAGCTCACTCTACTTTTGGATAGCTCAAAAGTTAGAGAGACATGGATGAGAAAGTTCTAAGCTGGAGAATAGACAAAATAGGAGGTTTCACTATGCTGAGGAACTCCTTGCTTCTGACAGTCATTGGAGTTTTCCAGTCCTCTCTCTCTCTCTCTCTCTCTCTCTCTCTGTCTGTTTCTCTCTCTCACACACTCACACATACAGAGATGTTCAGTAAAAACATATCCTGTTCATAGGGGCATCCAGGTGGTACAGTGTATAGAGACCCAGTACAGGAGTCAGGAGGACCTGAGTTCAAATCTCACCTCAGACACTTGACACTCACTAGCTGTGTGACCTTGGTCAAGTCACTTAAGCCCAATTGCCTCATCTTGGGTCATCTCCAGTCTTCCTGATGAATATCTGGTCACTGGATTTAGGTGGCTCTGGAGGAGAAATGAGAATAGTGATCTGCATAGCCTTCCCTCACTCAAAACAAAGTCAAGTGCAAGTCATGTAGTTATTTCTCTGATGGCATGGTCTTCTTCAGCAATGAAGGATGAACAGACACATCCTGTTCATATAGAATCAAGTAACCAAAACTCATGTCATTAGCACTAGGATTTCCCTATAACTGATTCTAAAGTCTATAGAATGTAAGTCCTTTGAAGGCAAGGACTCTTATTTTTGTATCACAAGAGACTAGTATAGAATCTGACACTTAGAAAGTACATAATGTTTGCTTTTTCATGGATTGATTCATTGGTTGATTGAGGGAAAGATGTTAGCTGCTGGCAATCCTCTTCCAAGCACAGTCCTTTATCTGCATTTCTTTCCTGACTCATTTCTTGATGACCTATGCTTTCTTTATTGGTTTTTGAAATCCCTCTACTGTGTGGGTGGGAGATCTAGGTCATTGTAGAGTGCTGATGTAAAAACAATCCTCACCATGCTTTTAGAGGTTTTAAAGACAAAGGAAGTTTCTTTTAGTGAAAATTTATTTCCACTAAGTAGATTTAGAGACATCTCTACTTCAAATGTTCATATGAACTATTTGTGCCTGACCTATGGCAGAGCCTTCTGAGCTCATACTGGTCTGATCAGCCACAGTCAGACACACTTTACCTTGACTCCAAGTAGTGATGACATTTTGGTCCTCTCTGAGAATGAAGGACAACAACCAACCAACCACCCTACTAACCAAGCAACTAGAAAGACAGAAGCAAATATGTGTTTTTTATTCAAGACTTAAAAAATAAAGGTAAAGAGGTAATACTCCTGTATATTTCTCTGCAATACTTGCTGTGCAGTAAAGAGTTGAAATTGGCAGATTTACTCTAATTTTGAGCTCATTTCAAGGTACTTTATAGTTTTCACCAATGCCATCCTGATCATGCATGAATAAGAGTGATAATTACAATAGCAATCTTTTCACAAACAATAAATTAATTTTCCAGTACTTTGAGTTACCTTTAGTTATTTAGTATTTGCAGTTTTGTTTTACTTTGTTTGATACATGTCCTAATCGTCTTGTTTGATTGTGAAAACCTTAGCTTCCTGCATAGCCTATCACAGTGCCCTGTAAGTAGTAAACATAAAGAGTACAGGCTCAGGCAGTCCTGATAAGCTGAAAAGATGTGAGTACAGGTTCAATGACAGATTGTATGTCTATTTACTAAGGACCAGCCTAGCTAAGTTCAAAAAGGCTCATGGCCTAAAAGTGGGTCATATGATTAGGAAACAAAAAGGGCAAAATCATTTTCAGTCTTCTATAAACCCATTCCACTTCTCCAGGGAGGGTGACATCACCCAACAATGTTGGAAAAAAGTTGACAGAGAGGGATGAGTCCTATTTTTTAAACTAGGTTATTACAAAAAAGTTGTTTTTTTATCCAATAGGATATTGTGATTTTGAATGCTGACACATATGAGATTACAGAACCATTGTTTAGCATAAGGAAATGAACAGTGATTTCAAAAATAGAGGACTTGCTTTAAAATTATGGATTCGTGATTTGATGGTTTGATTTCTTCACCTATAAAGAAGGGATGGATTCAGTGACTAAGATTTTTTCTAGCCCTAAATCTATGATCCTATGATGCTAATAAATTATTAAGAAAATCTCTAAGTATAGGTAAGTTCTAGCATATTGTTTTGTAATTATTTTGTCATCATTGCTGTTTTCATTGTAATTGTCGATGAATTTGGGTGAATCTACAAATATATTTGGGATAATGTTGGATATTGTTGGATCAAAGGGTATGTACGATTTTATAGCTTTAAGACAGAGTCCCAAATTGTTCTCCAGAATGAATACATAATCACAATTCTACCAACAGTGCATTAGCATCCTAATTTTTCCATATCCCTTCCAGTATTTGTAGTTTTCCTTTTCTTTCATGTTAGTTAATCTGATAGGTGTAAGGTGATATCATAGAATTATTTAAATTTGTAATCTCTGATCAATAGAGATGTAGGGCATTTTTTAATGACTATTTACAATTTTGATTTCTTCTGAAAATTTTCTATTCATATACTTTGACCGTGTCTGTGTGTGTGTGTGTGTGTGTGTGTGTGTGTGTGTGTGTGTGGCTCAGTTCCTTATATATTTGAGAAATGAAGCTTTTAGAAGAGAAGCTTTCTGGATTTCCCCTCCTGCCCCCAATTCCCTATTTTCTTCTAATCTAAGCTGCACTAGTTCTTATTTTGTGCAAAAACTTTTCAATGTAATTTATTCCAAATGATCAATTTTACATTCTGAAATGTATTCTATCTCTTTTTTGGTCATAAATTCTTCCCCTACGCATAGATCTGACATATAAGATATTCCATGCTCCTAAAATTTAATTTTCTCCATTTTTCCTCTCCTTTTCCCCTTCTCCCAGATCATCTCTCTTTTTCCCTCAATCATTTTTTAAACATTAGCTCAACATAATCTGTTGAATTCCATGCCCTCCATGCAGAATCCTTCTAAATGTTCTTATCATGAAGTTCTTAGAAGTTACATGTATCATCTTTTCATATAGTAATATGAACAGTTAAACCTTATTAAGTCCCTTATGAATTCTCTTTCATGTTTATCTTTTTATGTTTCTCTTGAGTCTTGTATTTGAACATCAAAATTTCTGTTTATCTCTGGTCTTTCATCAGGAATACTCAAAAGTCTTCTATTTCATTAAATATTTATTTTTCCCTTGAAGGATTATACTCAGTTTTTCTGAGTGAATTATTCTTTGTTGTAAACCTAACTGCTTTGCCTTCTGGAATATCATACTCCAAGCCTTCCACTCCTCTAATGTGGAGACTACTAAATCTTGGGTGATCCTGATGGTGACTGCACAGAATTGCTTTTTTCTAACTCCTTGAAGTAATTTCTATTTGATTTGGGAGCACTGGAGTGTGACTTTATTATTCCTGGAAGTTTTCATTTGGGGATATCTTTCAGGTGTCAATGAGTGGATTCTTTTATCTATTTCACCCTCTGGTACTAGGATGTATTATTGTAGCTTTCCTTGATAATTTCTTAAAATGTGATTTCCAAGTTCTTTGATCATGAGTTTTAGGTATTCCAATAATCACCAATTATCTCTCTCTGATCTTTTTTTGCAAGGAAGTTGCTTTTCTGATAAGATATTCCACATTACCTTTATTTTCTCCATTCTTTTGACTTCTTTTTTGCTGGGTGTCTCATGGAGTCATGAGCTTCTAGTTGCCCAATTCCAATTTATAAAGAATTGCTTTTTTTAGTGAACTTTTGTGCCTCTTTTTTCCTATCTGAGCAATTCTGTTTCTAAAGAATTATTTTCATCAGTGAATTTTTGTAATCCCTTTTCCCATTTGGCCAATTCTGGTTTTTAAGGTTTTATTTTCTTCAGTATGTTTATGCCTGTTTTTGCTAAGCTGTTGTCTTTTCCTAATTTTCTTCATTTGTTTCCATTTCTATATTTAATTGTTTTCTATCATTATTATTTAATTTTGGGGAAAAAATCTTCCAGGAATTCTTGTTAGGCTTGTGCTTAATTCACATTTTTCTTTTGATGCTTTATTTGTAGTTGTTTAGTGTGTCTGAGTTTGTTTACTTATAAAATTATAATTATTCTGTCCAACCTCAAAAGGTCGTTGTGAATTTCAGGTAATATCATGGGTTAAAGTTTACCAAATACTGTTTTTTCATAAATACCTCTTCCTTCCTGTGGCACCTTTATGCTAGATCTATGGTATAGGCTATTCCTGGTGAGGGAACTCCTGACTCTCAGAATTGGAACTTCTTTGCAACTTATTATCTTATAGAGTTAGTGACCTGAGCACTGAGAAATGAAGTGATTTTCCTATGATCACACCACCACCAGTCTGAGAGGTAAAACTTTAACCTACATCTTCCTGGTTCTGAGGTTAACTTCCTACATTGGCGACCATGCTACCTCTCCTAAATCATTAGGAAAGTGGTCTTCTTTAATTCATAGTGATGAAAGTCAATATAAGATATCATCTAATCTAACCCTCTCATTTTGTGGATGAGGAAACCCATGCCTAGACAAGAAAAGCAACTTACCAAAAATATTGAAGTCAATAACAGATAAGACTGATATTCAAACACAGATCTCCTGACCTATAGTCCAGTACTCTTTATATTATACTGTTTATAGCATCAAAATTTCTTTCTTTTTCTTTCTGTCTTTTCTCATTTATATTCAATAAATATTTGCTGACTGATTTCTTCTTGCATAACTGGAGTGGCTAGAACCCTCACTTAGCCAATAGGGTTATAAGAGCAATGATTTACTAAAAGGATTGTTTAATAAATAAATAAATACATACATACATATATGTATATATATATATTTATATACACATATAGATGTAAATACACACACACACTCACACACACACAAACACACACACACACACACACGCACACACACATATATATGTACTCCCATATTGAAAAAGTACCATTCTGTCTCTAACAGAGTCATTTTGGAGAGCAATTTGGAATTATAGCCCAAAGGGCTATAAAACTGTATACCCTTTGGTCCAGTAATACCACTACTAGGTCTATACCCCAAAGAGACAAAAAAGGAACTGTGTGTACAAAAATATTTATAGTAGCTCTTTTGTGTTGGCAAAAAGAAAATGGAAAATGAAGGGATGTCCATCCATTGGGGAATGACTGAACAAGTTGAAGTACATGATTGTGATATAATAACTTTGTGCTATAAGAAATGATGAACAGGATGCTTTCAGAAAAAAAAATAATAACCTGGAAAGACTTATATGAACTGATACAAAGTAAAGCAAGAAGTCAAGAGATAATTGTACACATTAACGATAATATTGTATGATGATCAACCTGTGAATGACTTAGTTATTCTCAGAAATAAAATGATCTAAAACAATTCCACAGGGCTTGTTATGTAAATGCTACCCATCTCCAAAGAACTGATGGAGTCTTAATGCATATAAAAGCATGTTTTTAAGACTTTATATTTCCTGTGGTTTTGGGGAGGTGTCTGTGTTTTCTATTGCAACATAGCTAATATGGAAATATGATTTACATGACTGCACAAATGAAATTTTTATCAAAATGTTTGCATTTTGCTCAAGGTGGGGAGGGGCTTTGAAACTCAAAAATTATAAAATGTGAATGTTAAAAATAGTTTTATATGAAATTGAGGAAAATAAAAATTCTTTTGAAAATGTTTAATAACCATTTATAAAGTACTTATGTGCAAGGAACTGGGCTAAACCCTAAGAAGTAAGAAAAAAATAAGCTGAAAAAACAAACAAAAAAGCAAAAACAAAACCTTGAAATAGTCCTAGTCCTCAGGAAGCTTATATTCTACTGATCTGCCTTTTTTTAGGCTTTCCAGGCCTGACCTAATGGTACCTAGGTCTGTGATGGCATCTAGGTTTGTAAAGTCTTTTCCTGACATGTTGCTCTTGCTTTTGAGGGAAGTTCTTGAGGCTCTTCAAAGAATTTTCAAAGATGTATATGTTTTATCACTCAACCAATAAAAATGCAGTTGCTTTCAAGACATTGTATAGATATTTTCCTAGTGTATACTTTTTAATGACATCTGAATATATAGTTATGTTGGTTTTAAAAATGCACTTAGCTCATATTCATTGTATTGATCTTTTCAAGATATGCCTGTTAGGCTCTGAGCACTTGATAGATAACTGCCCACCATTAGAGCAGCAGCTCGGGCATGCTCTCTGGATGCCTCGTTTCCATACCATGCCTTTAGCCTAACTGGAATTTGTTTACCTGGACTCTTTCTGTAAATGAATGAGAGTTCTCTATTACTAGCCTTAGCCAGATCCAGCAGCAGCCATGCTGCTGCTCCTGCTAGACTCCCCTCCTTAATTTCCTCCAGCAATTCTAGGAACCATTTTTCCTGATAATTCCGATAGTTCCACTGACAATCACTGCAACTTCCCATGACCACCTCTCCTTTATATGTGTTGTCTTGAATACATGATCCTTCAGAAAAGTGACAGTGTTTAGTATACACACACACACACACACACACACACACATTTTTCCATTTATTCATCTAATCAATCAATCAATAAGTATTCAGCATTTGGTTGAACTCTGAAAGATCCTGTTGCTGGGAGACTAGTTGTGAGTTTCAGTGGTCCAAAGGTCTATGCAAGGGCAAAGTAGTGGAGGGGAGAGAGAGAGAGAGAGAGAGAGAGAGAGAGAGAGAGAGAGAGAGAGAGAAAAGAAGAAGAAGAAGAAGAAGAAGAAGAAGAAGAAGAAGAAGAAGAAGAAGAAGAAGAAAGGAGGAGGAGGAGGAGGAGGAAGAGGAGTAGGAGGAGGAGGAAAGGAAGGAAAGAAGGAAGGAGGGAAGGAAAGAGAGATGGTATTAGTTCCTGTACTCAACAAGCTTATATTCTTGGGATGGCAAGGGCAGCATGTGTACAATATAATATCTACAAAGTATATAGAGTGACTACAAGTGAATAATTGGAAGCGAGGCACTAGCAGCTGGCAAAATCAAACAAGATTTCATCTAAAAGGCAGAGCTAGAGCCGAGCTTTAAAGGAAGATAAAGTTTCTAAGAGGCAAAAGGGAGGAGTACAACTGGAGACCAAAGGATAGTCACATAGATTATGATGGTAGGAGGCAGAATATAGCACACATTTAAGAGATGTCATGGAAGTAGAATCAATAGCATCTGGGATTTGATCAGATGTGGGAAATGTGGGAGAGTGAGAAAATGATGATGCCTCCAAGATTGCAAACCGGAGGGCCAGGAAGATTGCTAGTGGGTGGGATTGGGGAAGGAGTTGAGTAACTCCTCTCAACTTTCTTGTTTCTGTGGAGGGTACTACCTCCCTCTAAATAATCCAGATTAGACATTCAGAGTGATTTTTCAACTTTTTTTTCCCCTCTCTCCCTGTCTCCTCTCATCCAATCAGTTGACTCATCCTGTCCTTTCACATCCAATCAGCTCCCAAGTCTAGTCAAATATCCTCCATCTCTCCAATCATGCACACTGCCTGGACAACTATAATATAATGTTAATATCTCTGTCTGCTTCCAGATTTTCACCTCTGTCATTCACCCTCCATACAGCTACCTAAATATTCTCCTAGTCCATGCTTTTGTTAAGAAACCTATGGAGACTCCCTACTGTTTCTAATGTGACAAATAAATTCTTCAGGTCATTCATTTAAGGAACAGCCTAATCTGATTCCTGTCTACCATTCAAATTTTATTTTTTTATATATCCCTACATATACTCGAGTTCTAAACAAAACAGACTCCAAGCCTTGGCATTCCATTTGGTATCTCCAAGGAATCATTTTGACTCATATTTGGAATCCTCAGCTCTACTCTTGAGAATCATTAATTTCATTAAAAGCTCGGTTCAGGTACCAGTTCCTCTGGGAAGCCTTCTCTTATAATTCAAGGTATTAGTGAGCTGGCCCTCCTTAGATTATTTTATATTTACACATTTGGTTCCAGCACATCCCTGCTTCCTGAATTAAGTACTATGACCCTGTGATTTAGATAATTGACTGATGAAACAGGCAGTTCAATTATTATTCCCCCTATTTAATGAGAAGGAAAGAGACCCCAGGGATGACATGAAGACACATGTCCACTGGAAACTGAGCCAAAAGAAGGGTGCCAGGGGATTCCTTTTTAGAGAAGAGGAAAGAAAAGAAAAGACTCTCATCATCCCAGAAACTAACAAAACTAGTTTCATATTTAGAACAGGAATACTTTACCATACACAATTTTTCAAGCTAAAAACTGACTTTTTATGCCCTAAAGCATTCTGTTCTGAGTCTGCTAAAATTTTGTTTAATGTCCATGTTTTTGTTATATACCAGTATGTCTGTGCATGGGAATGGTTGTTCATATGCTTTGTGGATGCATACTAAAAAGAGGAAGCAGGGTGGGGTGGATGGAGGATTGGCTTTGGTGTCAAGATAATCTTGGTTCCTGTCCTGTCTCTGACGCACATTGATTTTGTGCTCAGTGAATGTAATTTTCTAAAATTTAAGTTACAGATGAGTGGCTGATTTCCTTTCTTAAAGTATTTTTCCCACTAGAATACCCCCATCTAGGAATTTCAGTTTCTGACTCCCCCACGTCCCCTCATAGTGCTTTAATGCCTGTATGAATGCATGTACACACTTGTGCAACATTTTTTTTGTGTGTGGGAAGAGAAAGTAGAAAAGATGAAGGTGCAGAGGGAGAGATGAAAGAAGAGAAAATAAAATAAAAGGCATCTAAAGAAGGGAAGAAGGAAAGAGAAAAGGGGAAGGAGAGAGACACATTCATTTGAAGACTACAGCGCCCAAGGCATCTTGTCTCTCCTCCAGAAGCAGACAGGCTTAGGTTATTTCATGTCCTTAGAGCTGGCAAAGCAGCTTCTCACCTGTGACACATTAGCACTCAGGGCAAGACAGCTGGCAGGGAGAAAAGATTGCAGGCAGAGATAATTCCCTATGTTTCCTTCGTAGTCAAGACAAGCACAACCTCATCCCACTGGGAACTCCTTCCATCAGGTATGCTTCTCCATGTACTACTTGGGGAGCATTTGAAAATGATGAGAAATTGGCTCTGCCACCCTTTCAAACAACTCTGGAGGAGGAAGGGGGTTGTGATGCTTATAGAGAGCAAAACTCCCTTATACTCTTCCATACAAAGCTGTTCTTTCAAAGACGCCTCCACAGGGACCGGATGTTTTCCCTTTGGAGCTCCTTCTAGCCTCAAATGTTTGCTTTTCCAAAGTCATTTGGAAAATCCTCAGTAGGGAAATTAAGGATATGAAGGAAGAAATCATGCTGTCTGGGGCATGAATATTGTACTCTGGTGTGAAACAAGTTGAAATTTGCATAGATAAATTAAAAAATGATTGATCAATGGAGACTGAGATTGGGCATTTAAAAAACCCTCAGGTTTATTTTTTTATATAAATATTTTTTTAAAAAGTAGCAAAATCAGTGACTAGGTATCCATTCATAAATAATGTCTGTCTTCAGATCTAATAACCAAAAACTTCATTTTTAACAGAAAATTTGAAAAAGTCAAATAATAGAATTCTAGTTAAATGTTATACTTTATATGGTCTTTTGGAGGACCATAACTGTGAACAGAGAAAGCAGTGGTACAAGTGAGAGAATCCTTAGAGTCAGAAACTCCCCAGCTTTACCATTAATTATTTTAGTGACTTTGTCATGTAAGTTACTTCTCCTCCCTGACTTTCAGTCTCCTCATCTGCAAAATGGGGATAACCATATTTTCCCAGGGCTGTAAAATCTCCCAGAATAGATAAAAGTAATGTGTTATTCAGCTTCCCTCGTAAATCCCACTCTACTGTCTTATGGGTTTACAAAAGAACTTTGAATTTTCTTCTAATGACAGAATTATCTAGGTGGGGAAGTATAAGAAAAAAATGTCTGGAGAGCAAAGGAATTACTAGACTTAATTAGATGATTGAATTTCTGGTTGTAGACTTTGGTATACTTCTGTTATGTTAGTATTGTGGCATGGCAGGACTATGTTAATTACCCAGAACCTCTGAGCACATAGCTTTTCACTATCTCCAAAAATGATTGAATCTCTTGCATTGTAGACAATCTTAGGCATTTGGCAAAGGATTATCCATCAGGGCTAGGAAATGGACCACAAAGAATATAAAGCCTGGATCTTAGTGCAGACAGATAGGGAGGCTAGAGAATTTTGCAGTGACCTGCAGTGTTTTCCATTTTTGTGATCATATAGATACCAAGTAGAAATGATGCATACCAAAAGTACAAGTTGACCTCCATTTAAAGAAATAAATGCATCTTTGCTCTCCAGATTATTGGAAGAATGAAATGCTCCTTAAAAGAATAGGGAAAGAAATGCTAAAAAGAAAAAAAACTATAAAGAGGCATAGGGTAATCCTTCTCAACCCCCTATCCAGGAAATTCTGAAGGTTAAAGTAGGGTAAAGTTACCAGTGCTTCCATCTAATGTGTTCACCATGGTAGAATATGTATCTGTCTCTCAGAAGTTACTGACAGTCCTGTATTATAGCTCCTTATGGAAGTGGCAAGACCCCTTTACCTCCTTCACCTAACTTGGACATGACAACATCATCACTACTATATCTGTCCACAGCTGATGCTAAATGAGGTCATGCTGATGGTGAGAAGTTTCTTCCTAATGAGGCATATGGAGTCAGTTTAAGTCAGTTTATTTGTTAACCTGACATAAAATATAGATCTGCTTTCTTCCTGGAACACATGAGGGACATAGCATAAAAAAGTCTCCTGAGACATATCAAGTCTAACAACCTACTCCTCACTCATGTTGATTTAGGGATAAATGATACACGGGAATAAGTGATAACACCAAAACATTTCTTAGAATTGGTGTTAAGGATTATGAAATTCTGGGTGGACATAGTACAAAGATATACTCAAGTGAAGAGAAAAATGAACCAGAGAAAGTTTGCTGGAGAGTATTGGATGAACCCTAGTGGACAAAAAATTGAAACAATGTAGCCATTGTATTATACTACAGACCATCATGACAGAAAGAGGAAATAGGTGGAAAATGAATGGATGAGATCACAAGTTTGGCATGGAGGAAATTATATATTGATGATTGATTAATCCTGCTGGAATTCTCTCCAAGAAAAACAAATCGGCAAATCACTTCTTGACTTGCCTTAATGATAAGAATTCCATCATTTAAATGGTGGAGGAATGGAAAAATAGACTTCCTGCTTTAGATGGGATTTTCTGCAGTAAGGAAGAATCAAGGAAGGAGTTTAGTTTGCTGAGATAGAAATAATGGGAATTGTGAGGAGGAGTGACATGACAGTTTAGAAGTTATGATAGAAGGGAGAAGAGACATAACATGTGTAGTGTCTTAGCTGGGGAAACATAGATTTCAAATAGTTTAGAGAAAGAATGAGTAGGGTTCTATAGCCTAAAATTCTATAAGGGAGATAAATCTAGTAGATATGAGAGGTCCTCAAAGAATAAATTCCTAGGACACAATTAGAGTGAAAAAGAGGAATTGATGAATGTGGATGTACACAGTGAACTCATTGGCAAAATTTATATTTTGTTCTTTTTTTTTAAGACTCAGAAAATGGATAAAAAGTTAAAACAAAATTAAAAGAAGAGCAATGCAAGTCACTGCAAATAAACTGTCTAGTGCAATGAAATTCAACACAAGGAGAGGTTTGCAAGGAATGCTAATGACATCAAAAGTCAGATTTAAAAAAACTATATTGATGGAAAGAGAATATAAATGACCACTGCTTGGAATATGTAGGACAATGATAACTGAGGACTGAGAAGAGGTAGTACTGTATAACTTCGGTCCCATCTTATTTCTCTTTTCTCTGTCAAACAGGGTAAATTTGAACTACAAATAAAAATCATCCATGGAACTGGAGACTCAGGACAAATGAGGATAGCAAAAGAGTACCTGGTTGTCCTTCATGAATTCTAGTAAATTAGCCAAGATAAGCTATAACATATGGTATAAAGTAGGAGAAAATTGGTCGATGTTGTCTCTAGCTTTAGGAGCAGTTAGATGGCATTGTGAATAAAATATTGGACTTGGCATCATGAAGATCTGAGTTCACATCCTTCTTCAGTCAATTACTAATTGTGCCATCCCAGGAAAGTTACTTAACATCTCTCAGTTTCAGTAACTTCATCACTAAAATAAGGGAAATGGACTTGATGGTTCTTTATGGTCCTTTTCAGCTCTGGATATGTAATCCTATAATCTCTGAAAGATCCTGGAGAATTAAAGAAGATGTCAAAGTTTGGAAAAGGGCAAATGAAATGTTTTTTTTTTATCTTAGTGTAAGGATGTGAGTTCCTAGTCAAAATTCCAGAAAGTAATTTTTGAATTGTTTAAAAATGTTGTCCATCCTTTGCTATCAAAGAGGATTGATGATATCAGGAGGTTGATGTTTTGACTTGCAAGTGAATTGAATTTAAATGAGGCAGAGCTGGGCAAAGCCATCAGCTTAACTCTCTCATCCAGAGTCATCAAAATACAGTGGCAAGACCTGTCAGGACTACTGGTGATAACCCAGAATGCAGTGGGGACCTTGGCCTTTTTAAGCTACGATCTTTCCCAGGCCTCAGTATGTCTGAGACAACAACTGTTCAGTAGTTAAAGGCTAGATAAGAAATGAGGTAAAAGATGGCCTAGTTTGCCTTCACAAAAGAATCATCCTGGGAAGGGAAGGCCCTTAGAGTTTCTGACCAGAGCAGAAACAATTGCTATTTACCCTCACTCTGAGCCATCAAAACCCAAATGATGAGCAATTTAGGCTTGGGCTAGGACCTAATATTGGTCAATCAGTGAGAACCAGAGTGATTTGGGTTTAAAGGCATAGTCAAGTAGCTCCATTTGAATGCTGGTGGGTATCATCAAAGCCTGGTTTACCAGAACTATATTTCAAGAAATCATAAATGAAAACATGAGACAAAAGAGTCAGTTGTCCCAGTTTAAGACACACACACACACACATACACACACACAGATAGAATAAATAAGTAGGGAAGAAAATACTCTAGCCCCAAATCCTCAATATACCTTGGGAAGTATAAGTGGTTCACATATACTTTCTTTTGAAAAGGGTGCCCACGTGTAAGGGAGTAACTTCCCACATGGACAGAAGAAGAAGGCAAAGAAGGAGGAGGAGGAGAAGGAAGGTAAAGGAAAAGAGGAAGAGGAGGAGGAAAATGAGGAGGAGGGAGAAAAAAATAACAATATTGCCCAACTGATACAAGCTTTTCCCATCCCCAGTGGGGCAGCTACTGCTACTGACAGATCTCTGCTTGTCCTTTGTTCTTGAAGAGGATCCATAGTGTCAGGACCATGATGTCTTGACTTACAAGTGAATTGGACTTACGTGAGGCAGAGCAGTCATCAGACCCATTCTCTTCTCGAGAGTTCTCTAATTGAAAATGTTACTGATTCTCTAAAAGAAGGTTGAGATAAAAAGGAGTAACCATAACTTCATCAAAAAAATGGTGATGGCAGAGTATCACTCAAATGTGGTATCTAGGAGTGGAAACAGTGCTCCAGTCTACCTTATCTTTTGGAGAATCAGTTTCTCCATATGAAAAAAACACCAGTAATTTTGAGAATCAAATGAGATTATGTATGTAAGCAAACATTAGAAACTGTACAATGACATACAGTGTTCAGCTATGGTTATATTTATAGTTCTAAAGAATTTTCTGTAGTACACTTCCCAAGGTATTTATGATCTATAATTGAGCTAGTATAGAAGGGGCAAGATGTGGGTGTTGGGACCAGGAGATTATTGTTGGAGTGATTTGTCTTCTTTGTATAACTCTTCCACTCCCTTGACATCTCCTCTATTTCCCTATTATCAATGTCGAGGTAGTAAAAACTCAAGGGGAAGATGAGATTGTCCTTTTGCCTTCTGCTTTAAACTTCCCTAGGAATACCTAAGCAGTCCTTGTCTAGCAATTTTGATGTCAGTGATACTTGCTTTTGCTTCCCAATTTCACAAATTCTTTATTATGTGCTCTGTCCTCCATTTCTTTGCAAAGACCCTTCCCTTTTCCTAAAGTTCTTACTCTTTATTTCTGGAATAATAATAAACTAATTCAAAATAACTCATGCTCACGAGGGAAAAAAAAGGCATATCTAAAAACAGAAGTATTTGCATTAAAAACAAGAATGACTTGAGTCAGAAATCTCTTAAGGCCCATAGTCACCTTTAATGTTTTCTCATTTTATGATTCTGTAAATGGAGCATTTATTGAGTGCTTTAGTACAGGCACTGTACTAAATAATGGGGATACAAATGCAACCAAAGCCATCCCTGAAATTAAGGAATTTACATCATATACAAATAAAGGGAGATTAGAAAAAGGGGAAAAGGATTGAGGGAAATAAGGACATTGTGAAGACTTTTCATAATAAAAAATATGGGAAATACTGTATTTTCTAAATAAAATTTCTTTTCCATAAGGCCTCTCTTTCTGGATACCTGATATCTAGGAGTCCAGGGCTTTGGTCAGTTAGGGACCCTCCTTTCTCTTCATGGTAGTGCTATGGACTGTAGCTGAAATTTGGAAGTTACTCAAATTTCTCCTTTGTTTATTATACTGTTGCCACATGAACACTACCAACTCCTCCTTCTCCCCCTCCCCTCCTTTTGACTTTAGTTATACAACACCCACATTAATAGTCAATTAGGTAATAGATGAGGAAGTGTGTTGGGATAGGTGAATATTTCCTGGGTCATGTCTAGACTGTAAGCCCAACTCCCAGCCAATGGAAAGGTGGGATAGTGGAGAGACGGGATGTTCTGTGTTAGGGTGTTTAATGGTGTATTATCCTTTGTAAGTTGTCTCCTTCCATCAGCCCCGTCTTGGTGGAGAGATGCCCCTTCCTCATGAGAATGGAAAAAAATCACTTTCTGTCCTTACTGAAAAGCCTCTTCATTTATTTAAAATTTTGATTAGGGGTCTTTTATCCCATACAGGATTACCTGTGTTTCTTTATATGACTTGGAGCTGGCAGCTGGAAAGTTGATTCAGGCAAAATAAGATGAAAATTCCCTTAACAGCTGGACATACCAGAGTTAGAGTCCAAGGTTCTTGTGAGAGGAGAAGGTAGGGATGATGGCAGGGGTAAAGACTGCATGGTCGGTACAGGGTGGAGGAAACTGAAGTTATTTATGTTAGGAATTTTGCAATAGCTTTCAAATCATATTCCACAGGCAATCATCTTCCCTACTTATGCTTAGGACCAGAATCATACCAACGCATAAACCCAGTCTCCTCCAAGAATCTTAGAGAAAGGTAGAAGCTACCGAGAGGCAGTTCCTGTGATAACTTTCTATTCACCATTATCTATATTTCTTATTTCCTAGTACTAAGAACAATACTAGACAGTTGTTCCTACAACTTTGAGTTCCAACTTCTCTTCATCCCTCCCTCCTCACTCATTCCCTTTGGGAAGCAAGCAATTCAATATAGGCCATATCTGTGTAGTTTTGTAAATGACTTCCATAATAGTCATGTTGTGTAAGACTAACTATATTTCCCTCCATCCTATCCTGCCCTCCATTGCTTCTGTTCTGTCTTTGGATCCTGTCCCTCCTCAAGAGTGTTGACTTCAAATTGCTCCTTCCTCCCTCTGCCCTCCCTTCCATCATCCCCCACCCAACATGCTTTGGAGCCTATAATTTTGTGAAAACTAATGTTAAAAGTTAAATAAATAAATTAAAAATAAATAAATAAAAGTAAAGTCACCAATGGAAAAAAAAAGAGAATGGGAGATCATTTTGTTGACTGGCTGGTGTTTGCCCATCCTGAAGCTTGCTCTTAGTTATAGCAAAGGTCTGATTTAGGTGACCTTATT
>CM053772.1:217360141-217376769 GCA_028658325.1 Potorous gilbertii
ATATATATATATATATTATATATATATATGAAATATACACACACTGGCAGAAAGGCAATATTTTAATCCAAAAAGTTCTTGACTGGCTAAATGGTGGATCAAACCTAGAACACAAAATTCAGTAAATATCAATGTAAGATTTTGAAATTGGGTTCAAAAAATTCACCTAGCCAAAAACAGATGATGGGAATTGTAACTATATAGAATTCTGTGTGAAAAAAAGCTTTTGATCTTTTAATGGCTTGCCAGCTCATCATGAGTCAAAGGTGATGTAATAGTTGGGGGTAGTGTGGGAAAGGGAAGTATTGTGACTTTATTTTGCATTTGTAGAACTATAGTACCCTAAAAGTAGAAGTCCAGTTAGAGATTAGCAGTGACATCCTACATCTGTAGACTAAGTTGATCTCTGGGCATATCATTTTAGAGAGAACATTAGCAAGGTCAAGTATATCTCGAAAATGGTAACCAAAGGGTAGGATGAGCCTACATTCTAATCGTGTAATTATAAATGCCTCTTTTCTTCTTCAATGTTTTTCAGTTTTGTCTGACTTTTCATGACCCTTTTTGAGATTTCTTGGCAAAGTTCCTGGAATGGTTTCCCATTTCTTTCTCTACCTCCTTTTCAGATGCAGAAACTGAGGCAGAAAGAGTGAAGTGTCTTGCCCAGGTCACAAAAGCAGTAAGTGTCTGAGGTCATATTTGAACTCAGGAAAAAATGAGTCTTCCTGACTCCAGATCTGGCACTATTCACTGTGCCACCTACTTGTCTTTCCTGGTACCACCTAATGCTTCCAAGATATTTCTACCTAGACTTTATATATTAATTAATTTTGGGAAAACAAAGTAGATGCAACTCTGACCATTAACATATTTATAATCTCTTTTGGGAGAAAACTTTCACAATTTTTCTTTCTTTCTCTGTTCACAAAACAGTTAAAAAACAGGACTTAGAACTGGACATGAGGGAGTTTGGATGCTAATCCAAATTCTGTTACTGTGAATGAATGAAGTAATAATGCAGCAAATCAATTCTCAAGCATCAGTCTATTCATCAAAGGGTATAATCATGGAGTCAAAGAGTCAGATAAGAAATCCAGAGAAGGAAATTTCCACTTGTTGGGGAAAAGTGGTACAACAGTCATAGACCAACAGAAGAGGGTGCTGTTGCCACTGCCAAAGCCAAAATTTGCAATGGGGAGTGAGCTCATCAGCTGTTTGAAGTAAAAATGTCACAAACAGTGGCCAGGGTAGGCAAGAGGGGTGACTATGATCTCATGAATCCCTGAGAAACTTCCTCTGTATTTGAAGTTTCTGATTCCTTAACTTGCAGAAAATAAACAAGGCCAAACCTTCACACTTTGAAATCTGTGTTGATCCTGGCATTATTGATAATGAATAGGAGGAGAAAGAGAAGGAGGAAGAGGAGGAGGACAAAGAGAACTAGCATTTATATATGATTTTAAATTTTGCAAAGTACTCCACAAATATAGGGTTTCCTCAAAGTCCTTTCCACTGTGTAGCACTGCCTCTGGTGGCCCTCACAGAGCAGAGACTTGAGTGTCTGCATAGGAAATGTGAACATGGGGGCCCTGTGGTGGGAGGTAGGCAGATTGGGAAAGGAGGGCATGAGCACCTTTGTAGCCTGAATGCAAGTGAAATCAGCCTATATCTGCTTGTGGGAATAGAACACCCTGGTACCATCCTCACTTCCCTTCTCTGTACCTTAACTTTTTCATCATTAAAATGAGTGGGTTGGACTAGATGAGCTAGCTGAGCTGCTGGACCTCCTATATGCAACAAACACAATTCATTCAATTGGAAAGAGCTCCGGACTGGCCGTTTAAAGACTTGCATGTCAGCTCAATCATTAATTCACCAAGAGCAACTAATAAGTGCCTTCCTTCCTCAAAGTCTTAGCTTCTTTGTAAAACAGGGATATGGCCTTTCCAGCTCTAATAGACGGAACAGTAATGGCAACTTGTTAGGATTGAACTTGGTGTTAGGGGGACCCACCTCGTCAGGACAAACCATGTAATCTACCTTCAGACCCTTTCTGATAAATAAGGGATTAGATAGTTTTTAGGGTCCAGCTCTGGATCTCGATTTGAGCCCAAATTCTGTCTTTCACACTTCTTTACTGGGTAAGCCTAGGTCAACCACTTCCTGAGCCACAGATATTTCTCTAAAACTATCTACTAATATGTCAAATTGTTTATTTTCTCAATGGGAGGGGAGGCAAGAAGAGAGAGAATTTAGAACTCAAAATCTGAAAAAATGAAAGTTAAAATCATTTTTATATGTAATGGAGGAAAAATAAAATATTCAATTTAAAATGATGTGCTAAGCTAAAGAAGAATTGAATAGAGGAAGATCCTACGCCTATAAAATCATTGATCTTTAGTGGGTGGATGTAATCCTGTCACTTAAGATTGTTGGGGAAGGGAAAGCATTTTGTAACAATTAAAATGTTAGTTATTAATTATAAGTCCCTAACACAAGGCACTAAAGTGTTAGAGGGGCAATTCCGAGTTATTTTGTCATCTTGCCAGGAAACAAGTGCAAACAAGCTTCAACAGACTTATTCTGGAGTTATTATGCACACAGCATGTTGTCAACTTGGGGTAAAGGGTGGAGACTTAAGGTGTAGCCCAAGAAATGTGGACATTTGCTATATTCTCCATTTGGTTTCAGGTAAGAGTAAAGGCTTAGAGGAGAATACCAGGTGGAACTTTCTTTGTCGAGGTTGCCCAATGATCATTAATCCCATAGTTTCCAAAGAGGGAAGAGAAGTAGTCTCCATTAGTCTATAGTCTGGGATATTTTCTTATCAATGTAGCTTCAAATACAATATTGATGGTACCTTATCACGCAAGGTGATCCTCAGAATCTTCTGAAGACAGTGAAAGCAATTCAGTTTCCTGGCATGGCGCTAGTAGACTGTCCATGTTTCACAAGCATATAACAATGAGGTCAGCACAACGACTCTGTAGAACTTCAGTTTGGTAGTCAGTCTCATACCTCTTCTCTCCAAAACCTTTCCTTGGAGCCTCCCAAACACTGAGCTAGCTTTGGCAATGCATGCATCAATGATAAGGTACCACACACTGAAGTCTTTGTTAGAACTGAACTGCCAAGTATTCAAGCTATGCTTCAGAGAGAGCAACTCTGATGGGCTGGCCACATTGTTCAAATGCAAAATGTATGCTTGCCAAAAAGACTATTTTATGGAGAACTCGCATAGGACAGGTGATCACATGGGGGCCAGAAGAAACAACACAAAGACACTCTCAAGAACTTTGGATTTGACTGTGCAACATGGGAGACACTGGCACAAGACCACTCAGCATGGCGTGCCCACATAAGAAAAGGTGCTGTGCTCTTTGAGCAAAGCAGAATTGAGACAACACAAAGTAAATGCAGGATGCACAAATTTGGGATCTCCACCCCAAATATTTACACAGACTCTCTGTGCCCAAACTGTGGTAGAGAATTCTGAGCTCTTATTGGTTGGATCAGTCACAATTGAACTCACTGAAATTTCATTTTCCAATGGTGATGCCATTGTGGTACTCTTCAAAAATGAAGGACAACAACCAACCAATAAACAAACACTATCAATGATACAGGCATTTTAGGCCATGTTTGCATAATATATAGAGAAAAACATAAGCTTGGTCAAGTATATGGTTAATCTGATCAATTTTGATGACCAAAGGAGATAACCTGAAACCCAACAAAACCAGTTTGGTAAGCTCATGCAGTGTTAAATTCCTGCTTTTTAGCTAGCGGGGTTATTAGTCACTAAATGCCAATTTCCTGTTTGGGGTAAGAAGAGGGTTAGGCAAGATCATCCATAGAGTCCCTTCCAGCTTTAAATTCTAAAGCATTGTACTGGAAATCATGAGACACAGATTTTAAACCTGGCAATGCTGCTAATTAGTTGTGTGATGTTGGGCAATCACTCCAAAGCATAGACCTCAGAGACTAAATCATAGCATCATAGATTTAGCATAGGGTCATAGATCTTAGAAGTCTTGTAGTACAATTCCATAATTTTGATAGATGAGAAAACTGGTAGTCCCCATAGGGATTAAGATCTGAAGCTGAGTCGTCTGATCCCAAATTTAGTACATTTTTCATGCCCTAGACATAATTTCATCATTTTACAGACTAGGGGAAAATGGGTAGAATAATAAAATAAGTGACATATACTGAGTTACACAGTTACTTTACTTTTATGGCAATTGATGTCTACCTTGTATTTATTTTGAATGTAGTTTGTATATAAATATATGCATATATATATAAATATATACATATGTATATATACATGTGTATACATACATGTATATATGTGTTTGCATATATGTATGTGTTTACATATATGTATATGTGTGTGTATAGAAAATCTACCCTGATTAAATGTAAGTTCCTTGTGGACGGGGACTATTTCATTTATTTCATTTCTTTCTCTTTATTCATAGTTCCTAAAAACGTTCCTGGCATAGAATACATGCCTAATATTTGTATTTTGATCATTTAAGTGAGCGTGTGAAATTATGGCTCCAAATATAGTACTTTTCTACCAATCAATAAAGTCAAACAAAAAGAGAATATGTGTGTGTGTGTGTGTGTGTGTGTGTGTGGACTGGCACGTATAATGGACAGAACTCAGAATTAGAAGTCTGAAACTTAGAATCGTGCCTGAGCTTGAACCCTGGCTTTGCTACTCGCTATCTGTACGACCTTGGGCAAGACACTGAGCCTTTCATGACCTTAGTTGTCTCATTTGTAAAATGAAGTAATTGGTTTTGATGCTTCACCTCACACTCTGCAAATTGGCAAAGACTGCAAAATATGGGAACAGTTAATGTTGGAGAAAGGTGTAGAAAGGCAGGCACATTAATACACTGTAGAAGCTGTGAATAAATACAGTCATTCTGGAAAGCAATTTGATATTATGCAGTTAAAGGAACTGAAATACTTATACCCTTTTACCCAAAAGATTCTCCTTATAGGCCTATATCCTAAGATCAGTGACAAAATAAAAAATATTGCATATATGCCAAAATATTTATAGCAATATTTTGTGTATGTTCACCAAGAATCCATTAGGGAATGGCTAAATAAATTGTTCTTTGTGAATATAACATATTTCTATCATATAGGAAATGGTTAACATGGTAAATACAGATAAATATGAAAAGATTTAAATGAACTGAAACAAAGTAAACAGTCAGGAAAATCAATAAATGTGATGACCAAATCATGATAAATAGAAAGAATGAAAAAAGTAAGAATTATAAATTTATTAAGGCAAAGTTATACTCAAAAGTTGTGGCATTTTGTCCTTTCTGGAAGAGGACCATGACATCTCAGGTGATACCATCATTTTAAAAGAAGAAAAAGACTATTTTAAAAACTTTTTTTAAATAATTTATAAATTTTTTTTTAATGAGGAAAGCTGTACTAGAAGACTGCTAAGGTCTTCAGTTCCCTATCTATGTCCTATAGCGAGCAGTAACCATTAATAAAATGCTAAGAGGTATCAACTCTTTTTAAAAACATATCAATCCTTGCGAAAATTGTGAAGTTAAAGGAGATGTTGTTGATTAGATAAAGTTGCCCTCAACTCATCAGAACAGAGGAAGAAAAACTAGCTTCTCACCCACACTCTTGTTTGGAAAGGTGTACTTTGATTAACCTGGGGCTACAAGGATTCCTAAAGTGAAAAAAAAAATGACCTGGAGAGAGTTGGAGCTACAATATCTGCCACCTAAGTGTTCCCTTGTGAAGCTGCAACTCAACAGATACGGAGGAAATGGTACCCAAGTAGGTAAAGGTAAGACTTGGGGGCCATCCGTTAGTCAGCCTGAAGGCTCTGAATCATCAATTGAGCTCCATCAATCCTAATGAAATAGAAACTATTTAATTGTATGGAAACTACTTGATAAACTCAATACATACTTTTGAAATTATATATTTCTAATACTTTAAACAAAAGGAATGGTTATATATACTGTTTCCACCAGCTCACTACTTAACTGGGAGGCAACATGAAGTAGTAAAAGAAAAATGAAACTTGCATCAGAATATTAGAGTTTGTCAATATCAATCGAAAGAAAACAAAAAATCAAGACTGAGTCAGGTACAATGATAATGAGCAAATGACCCTGAGGAAGAAATAAGAGGATGTATCTCTCTCCATCCTTGGGAGAGTTGGGGGATGTTTATTGTGGAATACCACATATATTGGTTGATTCATTGGTTAGTTTTGTTAAATTGCTTCTCTCTCTCTCTCTCTCTCTCTCTCTCTCTCTCTCTCTCTCTCTCTCTTCTTTATTGCAAGAGATAAATAATCTACATGAGGAAGGGTAGAGGAAATATATTTAAAAATGAAGGGGATATAAAAATAAAAGATATCAATACAATTTTTAACATTTTTATTTTACTTTCTATTATATAACTTTTTAATTTTTTTTGTTTTGGGTTCTGAATTCTATCCCTTCCCCCCAATCCCTCTCCCACCTTTTGAAAAGGCAAGCAAAATACTGCAATACAATATACATGTGAAGTCATACAAAACATATTTCTATATTAGCTATGCTTTTTTTTTTAAAGCAAGAAGAATAAGGTGAAAAACAACATGCTTCAATTTGCACTGAGTTCATCAGTTCTCCCTCTGGAAGTAGATTGCATTTTTCAACATGAGTACTTTGGAATTGTCATGGGTCATTGTATCAGTAACAATTTTTAAAAGACCTAAGTCTGAACCCTACTTCCGTTACTAATTCGCCCCAACAAGGTCACTACAACTCTGGGACACAGTTTCCTCATTGGTAAAAGGAGGGCTAGTGCTACTAGGTGATTGCTCAGGTCTTTCCTATCCCAAATGCTCTATGAGTTTTGCCATTTTCAGAGAGTCATTGATCTAGAAATACAAGGGTCCTTAGAGACCATTCATTTAGTCTAAACCCCACATATTAAAAGTAAGGCCACTGAGCTTCAGAGAGTTTCAGTAACTTGGCCTAGGCTGTAAAAGTAAAGTAAAAGAGCTAGGATTGGAACCCAGGTCTTCTGACTTCAAATTCAGCATGCTTTACCTTGTTTAAAGTAGAAGATAGTACATAGCACAGAGCAGGGCATACTATATGCTTATGGTAAATGTAGAGTTGAATTGAAGACATACTGTCTCTAACAGTTGCTACTTATGGAAGACTTTAACATTTGCAAAATATTGTTCATGCATATTTGATCCCCATAACAACCCTGTGAGGTTGGTTCTTCATGTATAATTATCCTCATCTTACTGAAGAAGAAACGGACTCAGAGAAATTAACTCAGTTGCCCATGATCACCCAGCTACTAAGTATTAGAGGAAGAATTAGAACCCAAATTTTTCCCTTTCTCAATATTTCCACCGTACTAGGCTTTCTCCTTTCCTCAAGGTGTTTGCGGTTAATATGGAAGTGGGAGAAAAGAAACAGTATTCACAAATGAGAGGAAGTATGGTTCAGGCAAAGAACTGGGATGAAAGCATTAAGACTTGAGTTCAAATTCTGACTCTGACACCAACTGTATGATCTTGGACAGTCACTTGGGCATGTCACTTGTCACCTCTGGACATCCATTTCTTCATCCATAAAAGCATAAAGTTAAATTAGAAGATATGGAAAGTCCCTTACAGCTCCAACCATGGATGTTTTCAGGACCCTTTCAGGTCCAGTGTTTTAACTGTAGTTAAGAGAATCCCATCCTATTTCCTTCAGGTAGATGACAATGATAATTAAGCAGGACTAAACGTGATAGCTGTAGCAGCAAAACTTGTAAAAACCAGTATAAACTAGCCGAAGATAGTGTTAAAAAAAGAGTAGAATGTTAAATGTTCCATGAGAATTGACTAATTTGTTACATTTTAAAATCTGATATTGCCTTCTTCTATCTGTATTAAGAATAAAAGTTTATGATTTCTTTCTTAAAAATAAGTGACTATATATGATCTCTTTTTATGACTTTTCTGAGATAAGCATTTATTTTCATAGTAGCAAAAGAAGTAAAATATGTTCGCCTAACTACCCTTGCCCAGGGAATATAATTCCCATCTTCATTTGCTTTCCTAGTGCCTGACTGGGAAGAATGATATTTGTATTGTAGCCTTTTAGGTTGGAAAATGATGTTTTCTATTATGCTCTAAGGAGATAGTTGACTTAGAAAGCAACATGTACAAACAAGCGTATTTACAAATATTCTTGCTATAATAAAATTATCGTGCCGGACCAATATTCTTTCCCCCAACTATCTCTACTATAAGGATGTTTGCATAGAGAGGTCAGTGAACTGTACTTCAGCCAGCAAAAGGTGAAAGTAAAGCTTATTATGTATTAGAAATATATTTTCCACTCTTTACTATGAATAGAACTGTATATATATTATTTTCTTATAATGAGGTTCTTTGCTGGCAGTTCATATGTAGACTCCTTAACCTAATATTTAAGGTCCTCCACAGCTTGACTTTAAACAATAAACATTTTTAAGTGCCTACTATATGCCATACACTCTGCTGAATGCTGAGAGTACAAAAGAAAAAGAAAAACACAGGCCCTGCCCTCAATGAGCTTATAATCTAACAGATTTAAAATAACTGTTAAGAGTGCCCATGTCAGGTTACTTCTCTAATTCTTGCTTCTATGTACAGTTAAAATGACTAGAGGAGGATTTAGGAGCATAGTCTAGAGACCCTCTAGCCCAACTCCCAATTTTTAAAAACATGAATACAGAGTTCAGGGAACATGGTACAGTGGAAAGACACAGTAAATCTAGTTTCAAATCCATCTTCTGTTAGTAGGGTGGAAGCTTGGCAAGTCATTTATCTCTCAAGTATAGATAGTATGCATAGGCCCTTCCTGATAAAAATCTATGATCTACATGTTAAGGTCCTTACCCAAGGCTACAAACATAGCAAGTGATAGAGTGAGATTTCAAATAGATTTCAGAGTCTTGTGACAGCAAACAGAAGCCTGTTTTCATTGTGCCAAACTACTGGTTCTGATCCACACTCTTCATATGACTTTGAAAAGTTTGCTTTCTGTCCCTATAGGCCTCAGTTCTGTCATCTGTAAAATGGAGTTGGGGGTGGTGGGTACGATGAAATGGACCTAGATGATTTTTCAAAGTCTGTCCTTGTCCTATAACAAACATTTCAGCTAGTTATCTGCTAATGAAAATGATTCCTATAATCACGAGTATCTGAATTTGTACTATTTGAAGTTATAATTATGGAAAATATGGAAATTAGTTCCAGATCAATAGAAATATGCATTCCAAATTCAAATAATGCCATTATTTATGAAAGCTAGCTATAGAGCTTCATGCAGCCATGAAGTGAAGCTTTTGCCCTCTGCTGAACTTTTTGTATATCTCTCCCCACAATGCATGGTATCCTCTGCCTTCTCCTTTACCTTTCCCCTGCCACACCCAGTCATAATAAAAACAGCTCATATTTTATAGTTAAAATACTTTCCTCTGAACAATGTTATGAGATAACTCACCTAAGTATTATTCATCATATTTTACAAATGAGGAAAATCATGCTCAAGTCACACAACCAGAGAGCAGAGAAGCGAAGATTCCGGTCTAGGTTTGGACAGTAGGTCTAATGGCCTGTTCCATTTTACCACATTCTCCTCCCTGTCAAAATCTTTATTCACATCTAAGTATAATTTGCTAAATTATAGCAGCGCAAAGGGCCACTCCTCTGAGAGGATCTGATATTTTATTAGGGATGAAACAAAGTCTTAAACCTAAAAATGAATCTCTAACTGAAAGCGATCTAGGCATAGAGCTCTTTCCATGGTCAAAGAGGTTTCCATACAGTAACTAAAGCTTACAAAAGCCCTCTATCTTTCTCAGTATGCACAGTTAAACTATTCCCATTTAAAAGCTAAGGCATGACAGCGGTCACAGAAATCTAAATTTCAAAGGCACAGTTGGAATCTAGGGGTCCCACGAGCAGGACAGCGAGGTGCGCCATAGGATGCTGGGCCTGGAGTTGGGAAAGACATTTTCCTGAGATTACATCTGACTTTAGACACTTATTAGCTGTGTGGCCCTGCATAAGTCACTTAACTTTGCCTCAGTTTGCTCCTCTGTAAAATGAGCTGGAGAAGGAAATGGCAATCACTGCAGTGTCTTTGCCAAGAAAACTCCAAATGGGGTCACAGAGTCAGACACGATTGAAGCCACTCAGTGATAACAACAAAACAGGCGTAATATCTGACACATAAAATGTTCAAGTTTATGTAGTACTTTACATATATAGTTCAATTTAGTATTCAAATGATAATTGATATTCATTAAGATAGATTCAGCAATTTAACAGACTAATACTACTTACTGTACAAAAGCCCTGTGCTATTGATAAAAAAGGAAAATGTGCCCCAATAAGTATCCTACAAGGCGCTTTCAATAAACACAAGCATAGATGAGTATTATAGAAGGTAAAGAAAAAGGGACAAAAAAAAGAGATCAGATAAGATTCTCTAAGAACATTTGTAGAAAGAGATATTCAATTTAATTAGAACAGTTTCTCTATCAGTGAAAATCACAGGACTTCCATGATTCAGCAGATCTTCTCTAGGAGCTGAAAGAATTTGAATCCTACCTCAGGCACTTACCAGCTGTGTGATGCTGAGCAAGGCACTGGGACCCTCTTAGCCTGAGTTTCCTCATCTGTACAATTCTGAAATCAAATGAGCAAACCTTAAAGCATTCTATAAATGCTACTATTCTTATTAGTGAAGCTGGCTGAACTGAATGAGGTAGATCCTCAGATAAGACACCACAGAGTCTATCACTCAACCTTTACTCAAAGGAATTCCAACTTTTTAAGACCAGTCAGAATTTGTGATTCCCTAACAAATTCTTCATTCATCCAAAATTACTTCCAGGACGCTATGAGCCATCAGGGCAGGACTTTGGGGCAATAGTTATTATCCCAATTTTGTAGACAAAGAAAGTGAGTGTCAGAGAGGTAACATGCCCAAAGTCACAGCTTGGGACTAAGAACCAAATCTTCCCTAGAATCCAATGGACTCCACCACATCAAAACTCCATCTCCTAAAATAAGGCATTTAGAGGGGAATGGAGTTACCCAAGTGGAAGTAGGAAGTTACTTGTGAAACCATGATTCAAGTTAAGTCAAACATCCTGAATTTCCAGTTCAGTGCTCTTCCTATGGTAGATTATGCAGCCTTTCAAATATGGAAATGAATTCTGTGGGTGAAAGGTAATCATTCACCTAGGGGACAGGTTCCCAGCTTCCTCAGAACACCTGAGCAGAAAGCCCTCATTTCCTAGAAAGAAAGAGCCAAGTGGTACTGGACAAGCTGAGCTACCCTCAAACCACTTAGTTTGACTTAACTTGTCCGTTAAGAATGAAGCCAGTGACACAAGTTCAATTAAAATATGTGCTTATAGGTCATAATGTATTTATATAAGAGGAAAATAACTAAGAAGAGGGGTAAGCATTAAAAGAATAAGATGAAAATAGAGAAAGATAGTGGTGGAGACCAAAGGCATTGGAACTGGCATCAGTACAGCTGGATTGGCATCGCACCTATTAATCAATTATCAGTTAGTTGCGGCGGCCTCTGAATACCTCATTAATATATTCCATCTCAAAAGTCTGCATGTAATTTTAAGCTATGAAAACTTCAGACGACACTAAGATTTCTGGGACACACTATACAAGCAAGACCATTATGGCCAGAGCTGGTTTTGCAAGCAGCCAAAATTAGGTAGTTTTTCACATAACACAATTTGAGGAGAGGGCCACTTCAATCCCTAGCCCTTGGCAGAGAAGGGGTGTCAGCCAGGAATGCAGCAAACGTATTCTTCAGACTAAAAGAAATCAATAGTGCCCAAGGGAGGAACCCTTAATGGGAAAGAGTATGTTGTCCAAATCATGATCAGTGTGTAAACCAGTTGTAAGACCAGATCAAGCCAGAGTCCATTAAAATAGCGAAATCCAAAGGGAAGGTGGGAAGAGAATTTGTAGTAGCTGTCCCAAAGCCAAACTCATCAGCTCAGAGTCTACGAGGACAAATGCTCAAGAAAGAGTAGGAGATACCGACAAAATGACAATTTGTTCCTTTATTCAAAGAAAGAAGCATGGTTCTGTAAAACGGAAATTTCGCTTGGAATTTAAAAATCTGGGTTTGAAACCTGACCCTCTATAACTCAAGATAATTCTCTTCACTGCTCAGAACCTCAATTTCCTTCATTGTCAAAGGGGAAGAAAGTTTGAGTAGATGGCCTCTAAGATCCCGCCTATCTCTTATTATCTTAGCCCTGGTGGTCTGACCCAGTGTTACAGTGGCACCATCTTCCTGTGCTTTTGTGCCATCAAAGAGACTTTTAGTCCCCTCTGTGCCTTTCTTGACCATCACCTGAAATTTCATTATTAGGGTTTCAGAAAGTAAGATAAATTCTTTTTTTTTAACTGAATTCTTTTGTTTTTAACAAAATAGTATACTTCCACCAGATGAATCCTTTATAGCAAGAAAACATTAATCAAAATTCAAGCAGCAAAGCAGTTTCCTTTTATAATATATGCA
Organism: Potorous gilbertii; assembly: GCA_028658325.1. Lineage (NCBI taxonomy): Eukaryota > Metazoa > Chordata > Mammalia > Diprotodontia > Potoroidae > Potorous > Potorous gilbertii. The sequence continues at coordinate 217,372,756 of CM053772.1, forward strand.
GCATTTGACACCCATGGACCTCGACTTCTCTACTTAAACAAAGTATGAGAAGCATTCAACTTTACTCCCCTAAGATGAGGACTGTGAGGTAAGCAGGGAGTACTCATTAAGAGAGGGTTACTTAGAGAAGTATTTTACTGGCAACACAAGGGTTAATTTTATTTAAAGTGGCTAGCATTGTTCTTTAGGGATATGCTGGAATGCAAGAAAATTGCATTGATGAGTCGATGGATGAATGCGAGAAACAAACAATCGTTCATTAAAGGCTTACTATGTGCCAAGAGCTGTGCTAAATCCCAAGGATACAAATATAAAAAATTAACACTCTCTCTACCCTCAGGAAGTTTATATATGTCCTGGCATGTACTAAGCACTATATAAATGTTAGCTATTGCTATTACTATTATATCATATTCTGATAAAGAAAGATGAAAACTGTAAATAACAGAGTAGTGATAGTTAGGCTAGGGCTGTTGAAGGGTTAATGAATGAATCCATAAAGCTGTTGATTGATACATCCCTTCTCAGAGTGGTAATCTGAATGTGATTAGTGTTGACAGAGCAAAAGGAAAGAGTGTGGTAGAGGAGAGATTAGTCAGGGTGGAGGTTTGAGAAGGATTATCAGTAGTACGTTGGGTATGAATTGAGCTAGATATGATGAAAGATAACAAATCAGAAGCTCAGAGACTAGGAAGAAGACAAGCTTCCAGCATAGCAGGAAGATGGCTTAGGAATCATTGAGGAGTGTGTGTCCCTGGGGTGAGCTATCCCACAAAAGTGGGCCAACACGGTCACTGAGCTCCTGGAGATCCTGAGGACCTTACTTTCTCAGTAAGTTCTAGTGCTTTGCTGGGATAGCTATTTTTTCAAGAGAATATCTAAGTGTATTACCACAATGCATATTTCTCAGGGGATGACTACAGAAGCACAGCTTGTCTATCCAGAGCTATGAAAACATCCCTGTGAGACAGGCAAGGATGCAGACTGAGCTATCTACTACCATTCTGAGGATACACCAAATTTAGAGTCAAGGTAGTTTAGGTTTGATTTTCAGGCTCGATATCAAATGACCTGAGTCAAATCACTTCTCTCTAGACCTCAGCATACATCTCCAGGAAATGGAGAGATTACACTTTAGAATTTCTTAACCTGGAATCCTATGTTGTTGTCTTAATATATATTTTGAAAACTACATTTCAATATAAAAGAAATTAAGAACTTCTCAACTAAATGATCTCTAATGTTTTCTCTAATTATGAATCAGATGATTCTTCTCTTTCCCCAGAGTGTGTGACCACTTTAGAGACTTATCCAGTCCTTGGACACAGAAGTTGATTCTACTGTTTTATGAAGACTATCCCAGCTCTTAGAATCCTCTATTAATATTAACAAATTAAATCAGATTAGGTTCATACTTTAAAAATTGACAACTAGCTGGAAGACACATAAAAGCAAGAAAACAAAAGGAAATAAAAAGACCTGGAAATGGAAAGTGAGAGGGCACAAGAGACAAACTTTTCATTATATTACAGGGCTTTTTGAGGGCCCATCTGGAAGATACCAGCTCCTCTCTAGCTGCGGCCATGTCCTATGCCCCTGAACACTAATAAAAATACAGAAACATAGAAAGGGAAAGGCAGAAAGTCCCTAAAGTTCATAGGACTCAACTTCTTTATTCTACAAATGAGGAAATTGAGTTATATGGATCTACCACAAAACTCCCAACTCATATATGCAGAGATATAGTATATAGAGATAATAGATTCCAACTGGTAAAAACCTTAGAATCTAGCTAACCACTCCATTTTACAGATGAATAAAAACAGTAGTAGTCGATCTTTATATAAAATTTTAATGCTGGTATAGTGACATATATGTACATATATACATATGTGTGTATTATGTACTTATATATTTGTGTTATGTGTGTGTTATATGTAAGTATGTATACATTCATATTTTATTTACATATTACAGGGTATCTCAAATATCTTAATAGCTTACAGAATAAATTTTAAAATCTTTGAAATCACAGCTTGAGTGAGGAAGGCAGGGCAGTTATTGTCATTGTTTTACAAATGAGAAAGCTAGTCCAGACAGCACCTATCAATAATAGCACCTCTCAGAATTACTGTCAGGATCAAATGAAATAATATTTGTAAAGCTTATGGTTCCTGGCCCATACTAGATGCTTAATAAATGTCTGTTCCTTTCTATCTTTTCTATCTCAACCAGCCTCCCCAAATTTCAAATATCTTCATATTGACCCCGGTTTCCCAGAGAATGGCAGGCCACTGTGGTGTAGTGGAAAGAGCATAAGGTTTAAAAACCAGCAGATGTGAATTTGAATCTCAGCCCTTATGTTCACTAACTTTGTGACCTTGGAGGTGACATTTAAATAATCTGGCCTCTTTTTCTTTAGGTATAAAATAATGGGGTAGAAGAGATGAGCTCAAAGGTCCTTTCTAGATTGAATGTATTGTAAGGCTAGGAAAGATATCATTTGATACACATTTGATATGGGAAAGCCAAGAGACCTTTCTAACTTTAGCAAGTCTGCTGTATATAAAAATAGCATGTCTGGAACAAATAGAAAGTTAGAGACATCAGCTTATCCCCTGAGCCCAGAGTCTAGTCTGTAAACCATCACAAATGACAAGAAAGCTTCAAATGATTTTGATGCCATCATACATCTTCCCAGGGCTGATAAGCAGTGGCTCATGGTCATTAACCAAAGGGCTGAGAACATGTGGAGTCAGCAGGAAAGAGATGGCCATTTTAAGCTACAGTCAACAAAGTTTTCTTTGAATATGAAGGAACTGATGATCAGGTGCATGGGTAGGGGGAAAATATCTCTGTTGGAAAAAAAAACCCAGAGTTCAACATCACCACTGATGTCGATAACTACAAAAATGCTTGTCCTATTTAGACTAACACAGAATATTTTGTACAGTGTCAAGTCACACAGGAGTCAAGACGAGGCGTCTGTAACTAACTAGCTTCATGACCTTGATCAAGTCACTTCAACTTTAAGTTTTCTCCTCTGTAAAGTTAGGGACCACATCAGGGGTTCTTAATGTTTGTTTGTTTGTTTGTTTGTCTCCTGGACTCCTTTGGCAGTTTAGAAACTATTCATTGTTTTTAAATTCATGATTTGGGAAAGGATAAAATTCAATTAAAGGCTAATAAAAATAGGTGTGATTTTTTTTTTCCAATCCAAGTTAATGAGCCCCCTGATAATTAGTCTTGGAACCCTTATCAATGGATACCAGGCTAAGAAACCCAAAATTAGACTATCTTTAACAACCCTCGAACTTTTAACATCCTAAGATTCTATGAAAAACTCTCCCTGGCAAGGATGCCAGTACAGGCAAACCCATCTTGAATCTAGTAGTTAGTTCAACCCTAAATGAGTTCTTGTGTATGTGTATGAGAAAGAGGCATGCATGTGTTTTCTGAGCTTCATGCAGAAATGTATATTTACTAACTGAACTCTATAGCTTGAGCCCCTAATTTCTGCCAGATCTCAGAACTGCTCTTCTCTCCCCTAGGGCTTGCTTGTCTCTGAGAGAATCCTGGCTGCAGAATATGTTTTGTCAGTTGGTTGATGGCAGCAAAGCCTGTATTGCTTATGGGCTGAGAAAGCAACTGCTTACACAATGTGATTTCTGGGTTTAAAAGGATAAAAAAAAATATATACACATGCATATACATATGTACATACATGTGTGCATACATACATATGCACACATGTATGCATCTACATACATGTATATACATGCACATTGTGCTATATGCATGTGTATATGTGCACATAAAGGTAGACATTTATGTGTGTACATACAATACACACGTATGTGTATGTGTGTATATTTTTCCTCCCAACTAGTGAATCTAATACTTGGAGTTTTCAGATAAGGGCTTGTCCAGTCTCCTCTTTAAGACCTGCAGATATTCTTTCTACCCTACCTTTCACCCCTTCACATTCCCACCCTCACCTTTGTAGATAGCTTT
>CM053772.1:217377269-217455432 GCA_028658325.1 Potorous gilbertii
TTGGAAATTGCCAAGGGTCATTAATTCTCAGGGCCTCTATACCCTGTGTAGTTGATATCTGTTTTGTGAATTCAAAAGATTTTAGAAAGTGAATTAATGCTAGGGGGGAAAAAACCATCTTCCCTGAACCTAGAAATAAAATACAGTGAAAATTAAAGAGGAACTATGTGATACATGAAGTGTTTTGGGTTAAGTAACTGTTTCAAACTCAACTACTGTCCTTATTTAGTCATACTAAAATGGGGAGTGTTACCCCTTCAAAACTACTAGGCCTCTCTGCTGTCCCTGGTATATAGGAGAAAGATATTTATGTGTGTATACATGTACCACATGCATACACAAAATAAATACATGCAAATTATAACCACATAATAATGTGTAGTTATAGAACATATATATACATATATAATGGGCATGTATGTATTATGTACATATGTATTATGTATGTGTATGAAATTAGGAGACTTTTAGAGTTAGGGAATATATATGTGTGTGTGTGTGTGTGTGTGTGTGTATTTGTGAGGGGCAACAGGAGAGATGATAGGAAACAGGAAACTTAAGGGGTTGTCTAAGAACTTGGACAACTAAAAACCAAAAATTTCTCTTTTATAATGCCTCACAGAGAAGTGCTACACTTATATTTCTTCAATTTATTTTAACTACCTAACATACTTTTCCCATTTTATTCATTTGTTTGTTTATGGCCCAGTCTTTTGAAAGGCAACAAAACATTGTCAATACACGAATTATGGAAGTCTTGGGTTCAAATTCAACCAGAGGCACAATAGCAGTGTAAACCTATACAGTGAAAAGTTCCTCTGAGTATATGTTTCCTCATTGGCAAAATGAGGGTATAGATTGAATGACATTTAAGGTCCTTTCCAGCTCTAAGTCTGGGTTTCATTCCCTTCACTTGTTTCTCATCTGCTAAATTTCCTTTGCCTTCTTTGAATTATACATACTCATTTAAAAGTTTAATCTGTTTACTTTTCCTTAATGTCCTCAGAAATTATTGTTGCTATTATTGTAAAACAACTTTATAAAGGAATTTGCTACTAATAAAAACCTGTGCTATGTCTCAATGTGTCTCAAGTTCCTTGAAGGAGCTTGATTACTTTGTTTGAAGCATTTGTGGCATACAAAAAGAGAACACTGGATCAGCGGTAGAGAGAGTGGGTTTAAATTCTGCCACTTACCAGCTGTATGAACTTTGACAAATTGAATAATTTACTTAACCTCTCTGGGTCTCAGCTTTCTCATATCTAAAATGATGTGGAGCTAAATGAGTTTCAAACTCTAAGTCTTATGATCCACATACAGATCATGAAAGGAAGGAAGGAATTAAATATTTATTAAGCCCTTTGACTAAGTCCAAACTTCACCGAACAAATTAAGTTTGAATTCAGTCAAAGGGCCATACTTGAGGACCTAGAAGACCATATGTGGTCTCAAGATCACAGATCCCACCCCCCAACCCCCGCCAAGAGACAGGTACTACTATTACCTCCATTTTGCATTTGACAAGATTGATGCAAACAGAGGTTAAGTGACTTGCCCAGGGTCACACAGTTAGAGTCTAAGACCAGATTTGAATTCAAGTCTTCCAGACTCTAAGCCTATGGCTCTGTCCACTGCACTGCCTAACGCTATTGGCAGTATGAGAATGATTAGAGAGATGGTCTTGAAATCGAGAAAAACTGGGTTCAAGTTCTTTCTCTGACATACTGGCTATGTGACCTTTGGTTAAGCACTTAGCCTCTGTGCATTCTAGGTAAGCAAATCTCTAAGATATCAAGTGGCAGAAAAACTGGCTATCCACTTTGGTAGAGAGGAGTTCCATTACCTGGTGGTTCCTTAACAAGTCAACTCATAGATCAACCCCATCCCTACATAAATATAAGCTGTTGATGGCAACATGTCATTTTAAACAGCCAAGTAAATTCAACACAGAGACCCTGATGTGGACCCTTGCACTTCCCCTCCCCTGTCATTTAACAAATAGTATAGTGGCACCTGCATGTAACACTGAAATGACCCAGAACACAGCATCAGTGACAGCAGCATAAGTCTAGCCTTGAGGCTGATGATGAGGATGAGGATGATGATGATGATTCCAGTCACTATAGCAGTCACTATAGCAGAAGGCATTATGCAATAAGCCTCACAGATCATTAAGATGGCCAACACAAGGGATGGGAAGTCTGCAGCTTCGAGGCTACATGCAGTCCTCTAGGTCCTCAAGTGTGGCCCTTTGACTACATCCAAATGGTCAAAGGGGTGTACTTGAGGACCTAGAGGACCACATGTGTCCTCAAGGCTACGGGTTCCCCACCCTGGTCAAAGAAATTAGAATATGTCTGCTAAGATTCTCATTGACTTAACAAATTTGAGTTCTCTATTGTGGTAGAAAGCCACATTGAGATTCTAAAAGATACATGAATAATGATGTACCTCGTGACCTGAATCTGCTTGGCTAGTACAGTTAAAGTTACTTTGCCCAGTCTGCCTTCTTATCTTATTCTTATTAAGAAAAAAATAATCTTATTTTATTTATTGAAAAGAATGATTATAAAGATATATCTAAAACAGTCATTTGTTGTTTTAGAGGGAGGGAACTTCATATTTAAAGAAATGGTTATGCAAAAAAGTCATCTTTCATTGGCTAAAACTATGGTAAGGATTTTAATAACATTCAGCAATTTATTTTATTTCATTTCAATCAACGTTGACTGATGGGTAGGAAGTACTGTTCCTGACACACTGGGACCCGATGACCTTTTAGTATCTGCTTCTACGTTGAGACCAGCTGTGATTCTCTGACTCCATACCAGGTGTTGAGGGAGACATCAAGACATGAGAGAAAAGACTGTAATGGAAAGAAGAGGGCTTTGGGAATTGAGAGAACTGGTTTGAAACCCCTGGTCGGACACTTACTTATAACCACTAATGGTACTTGCATTATAATACTTCACAAGTTTGTTAGAAAAACAGCACTTCTTAAATCTTAAAGAGCTACGAAATTGTGTTATGATGATGGTGGTGATAGTGGTAATGATGATGATGATATTTTAGAAGCTCACTTCTAATAGCAGAAATGACATATAGAAATTATCATAAGCAATCACGATGAGGCCTGTTTATTCTAGCTAGTAGGGCCTTCTACTCTGATGTTAACTATGTGCACATCCTTGGTACCTATTTCAGTATTGTCTCTTCCATTAGAATGACTGAACTTTGTAGGAAATGATTTGGTGTGTTGTTTTTTTTTCTTTATACTCCCAGCATTTATCACACTTAATAAATGTTTGTTGAATGACTAATATGAAAATAAGTTTTCCATGATTACACATGTATAACCTATATCGAGTTGCTCACCTTTTCAATGAGGAAGGTGGGGAGAAAAGGAGAGAATATGGAACTCCAATTTTAAAAGTGAACATTAAAAATTGTTTTTACATATAATTGGGGAAAAATACTAAATACTTAAAAAACTCAAAAAAAACCCATGCAAATAAATGCTTCTTGATTGGTTGATTTAATTTCAAAATGGTGATAATTTCCTTCTGGGGAGATCAAAAAAGGTGTCCTAAAGGAAGAAGTTTTTGCATTAGGCTCTTAAGAGTAAGTAAAACTTCCAGAAAATAATTAATAGAGGCAAGGCACTGAAATTAAGAGGGGATGGGAAAAGTTTCATGTAAAAGGTTGGATTTTAGTTGGGACTTAAAGGAAGCCAGAGAGGTTAATAGTCAAAGAAGAAGAGGAAGAGTGTTCCACTAGTGGAGGACAGCCAGAGAAAATTTCCACAGCCAAGGAATGACAACATGTAGTAAAATCAATATGCAAAAGAAACTCCCTCTAAAACATATGATCAATGGTAGTCCGGCCTCTGCTTAAAGACCTCCAGACTGTATTTTAGCAAACTGTTATCTTCCCTCTAAAACCAAACATATACTTACCACTTTGAAATTTATAGTGACTGCTCCTGGTTCAGAAGTCTGAGGCTAGACAGAATAAGTCTACATCCCTTCTTCATATGACTATACATCAAATACAGCTACCATGTAATCCTTGATTCTTCTCTTTTCCAGGTTAACTATGGCTAATTCCTTCACCTGAATTACATAAGACATGGATCTTGATCACCTTCCTTTGAACACTCTCTGACTCATTAATATCCTTCTTAAAACATGGTGACAAGAAATGAATATCATATTTCAGATAAGGTTTGATTTCCATGGAGTATAGCGGAATAATAACTTCCCTAATTCTTGCAAGTTATACACCCTCCTAATGCAGCCCAACATATAAGATGAATAATTGTAAAATGAATTAATACAGATTTCAGTGGAGAATAGGAAAATACTGTGAAATAAGGCAATGAATAAATTGTTTGGACAGAAATTATAATCAGTTTTGGTGTTACATGCATCTGTGTTTTCATTCTTAAGCAACAATGGATCCTACTGTGGATGTGTAAATGTTAATAGTAAATGACAATTATATGGCTCTATTTTATTGGGAGCCACAGCCAAGTGGTGAGGAGTATAAGTGCTATCATCCCCAATTTTCAAGTAAGTTAACTAAAACTCAATAGTATTGTGGTTTTCTCAGATATGCAGATGTATCTGATGGTGAGGCCAGAATTAGAAATAAGGTCTTAGATTCTAAGTCCTGAAATCTTTCCCTTGTCTTAACTCATGTTTGATAGCCTAGTCCTTTAGTACAATCAACAAGCCAGGGAAATTGATTCAAATTGCCTTTTACATCTGTCTCACTTCTTCCTTGAAGTCTTTCATGATCATGACCATTGGACATTGTCTTTTCACTTCTCTAAACTTGTATGACATTAACATGAAAACTATCTACACCATTCACTTGGCAATTGCATGCTAACATATTATGAAGTATCTTTTCATAGACATGCCTAGATATAGTTCCCCAAGGATTGTGGAATTTTAGAATTGGAAGTCACTCGGAGCTCAACTATTTTAATTCCTTCATTTTGCAGATGTGAAAACAGGACCAAAAGGGGAGTACCTGATATGTCCAAGGTCATAGAAGCTGCAGAGTCAAGACTGAATGAATGGTGGAGTCACAGAATGTTAGCATTGAGGAAAACCCTGAAATGATATAGTTCAAGCCCCTCATTTTGTAGATGAACAAACTAAGACCCAGAAAGTTTAAGTGAGTTGCCTAAGGTCACAAAGGTAGTAAGTATGAGAGGTAAGATTTGAACCTGGGTACTCCAATTCTAAAATTAATGCCCTTTCAAATACTGTACTATTGCTACTTCTCCCATCTTAACTTCTTAATGAACTGTCAACTCTTTGAGGGGTCAGACCATGTCTTCTGTATCTCTGCTCTTCAGTGACTAGCACCTAGCTAATCCTCAATAAATATGTGAAATATGGACTTCCAAAAGTGGAGTTAAGAAGTAGGAGTCTCAGAGGAGCACTCAGCCAAGCTCTCTCAACATTCTCCTCCAAACAACATTAAAATGAAATTTCAGACAGAATTCTAGACTGCCAGGGATAGCAAAAGGTAAGAATGAGACATTCTTCTTACCAGAAACAACATAGAGGGTCCTAAAAAGATATCTGTGACATGGGGGCTGGGAGGTTGGAGAGGCTGGCACAGAGCACACTCCTGGGAAGCACCAGTGCTGGGACTAGGTGGAGAGAAGCAGCAGTAGCTTCAGGAGCTCCCAAGCCAGAGAGGGCAAGGAGACGAGGCAAATGGTCAGAAAAAGATTATAGGGTACCCCTGTTCTAGTGCTGGATACAGGACCAGACTGACAACTTCACTACTTATATCCACTTTGAGGACAAAGTTCAAGGGCAGAGAGAGCCACTTTGGGTCAGGAGGGAAGGAAGCCCAGAGGTGCAGTATCACTTCAGGCCCCAAAAGATGAGTAACATTTCTAGTCCCAAGGAAAGAAGGAACATTCCTGGGAAAGGAACAAAGTGCAAACCAAGACCACAGTGAACAGCTGTCTCCCCAGAACATACCTAAAACTGAATGCACTGAAAACTTCAGAACTTGCCCTGAAAATATCAGTGCAAAAAAGTTTCTCTCCTTCCCCATTCTGGGAACAAAGCCCAACATTAACATAAATTTCAAAACCAAGAAACAGTGTGGGAAAATAAGCAAATAAACAAACAAAAAAGAACATGACCACAAAAAACCTATTAAAATAGAAAGAATCTACCAGTCACCATTTAAGAGAGAATGCAAAATGAAAACTCCCAAGAATATTATAGCTAATTTCCAGAGCTCCTAAGTTAAAGAGAAAATACTTCAAGCAGACAGAAAGAAACTGTTCAAATACCATGGAGCTACAGTCAGGATCACACAAGACTTAACAGCTATCATGTTAAAGGAACAGAGGACTTGGAATATTATATACTATAAAGCAAAAAAGCTAAAATTATAATGATGAATAACTCAGCAAAATTAAACATAATCTTTTGAGAAAAATGGATATTTAATGAAGCAGAGGACTTTTGAGCACTCAAGATGAAATGACCAAACTTGAATAGAAAATTTGACTTTCAAATACAAGACTCAAGAGAAGCATAAAAAGGTAATTATGAAAGGAAAATCATGAGACAGTCAATAAGGTTAAACTGTACACCTTTCTATATGAGCAAAGATACATATATACTGTAAGAATAGTATAATTATTAGGATAGTTAGCAGATTCTACATAGAAAGAGGATGTCAGAATATGTCAATTTTGTTGGAATAAAGTAAAAAAATGGATAGGTGAGAAAGAGATATACACTGGAAGAAGGGGAAAGAGAGAAGGGAGAGGAAGAATGGGGAAAATTAACTTACTTAAAAAAGGTACACAAGAAAGTGTTCTTATGGTGTAGGGGAAAATTGGAGGGGCAATGCTTAAACCTCACTCCCATGTAAATTGATTCAAAAAGGGAAAATATATTTACTATCTACATATATACACATTCTCTCTCTCTCTATATATATATATATATGTATATGTATATGTATATATATATATAGAGAGAGAGAGAGAAAGACATATATATATATATATATATATATATATATATATATGTATCAGTGTGTGTGTGTGTGTGTGTGTGTGTGAGTGTGTGTGTGTGTGTGTGTGTGTGTGTGTGTACTCAATTGGTTACAGAAACCTATCTTAACCAATAAGGAAACAGAAGGGGAAGATAATAAAAGAGAAGGTTGTTTTTGCTGTCGCTGTTCAGTCATCTTCAGTCATGTCCAATTCTTTATGGTACACTTTGGGATTTCTTAGCAAAGACACTAGAATGGTTTTCTATTTTCTTCTCTAGTTCATTTTTACATATGAGGAGCTGAGGTAAGTATTAAATGGCTTGCCCAAAGTCACATAGCTGGGAAGTGTATGAGTCTATATTTGAACTCAGGAAGATGAGTCTTTCTGACTTCAGGCCTGACAGTCTAACCTATGTATGACCTAGCTGCTGAAGATAAAGGTGAATTCTACCAAACACTTAAAGAACAATTAATCCCAACACTATATAAATTATTTTAAAAGAAAAGATAAAGGAGTCCCACCAAATTCTTTCTAAAGTAGCAAAAGGAAAAAACAGAAAGAAAAATGTAGACCTCAATGAATTTCCTCAATGAATATAGATGTAAAATTTTAAATTAAATATTAACAAGGAGATTACAGCAATATACCACAAAAGAGGATCACCACCATATGATCATGTAGGATGCATAAGAGGAATGCAGGACTGGTTCAATATTAGGAAAACTATCGGCATAATTTAATAACACTAACAACAAATATCATATAATCATATACATAAAGGCAAAAAAATGTCTTTGACAAAATACAATACTCATTCCTATTAACAAAACCACTAGTCAGCATAGGAATCAACAGAATCTTTTATGAAATGATAAGTAATATCTTTCTAAAACCAAAAAGAAGCATTATCTGTAACAGGAATAAATTTGAAGCTTTCCCAATAAGACCAGAAGTGAAGCAAGGATATCCATTATCACCACTATTATTCAACATTGTACTAGAAGTGCTAGATAGAATAATATGACAAGAAAAAGAAATTGAAGAAATTAGAATATGTCATGAGGAAACAAAACTATCACTCTTTTGAGATGATATGATGACATACTTAGAGAACCCTAAAGAATCAATTAAAAAAGTAGTTGAAACAATTAACAATTCCATCTAAACTGCAGGATATAAAATAAAACCACACAAATCATTAGCATTTCTATATACTACAAATAAAACCCAGTAGGAAGAGATAGGGAATTCTATTTAAAATAACTACAAGCAATATAAAGTACGTGGGAGTCTACCTACCAAGACAAACTCAGGAACTATATGAACACAATTACAAAACGCTTTCCATTAAAATTGTTGTCAAATTCATCTGAAGAGCCATAGCAGATAGAATATGAAATAATAAAGGAGTGAAATTTCTTCAAATCAGAAGATCAAGAATATAAAGTGAATCAATTAACTCCCACCATTACCCCCAATAGCAAGAAAGGCTGCCTGGCAGTTCCAGATTTCAAACTATATTACAAAGCAGTAATCATCAAAACAATTTTGTACTGGCTAAGAAATAGAGTGGTTTATCAGTAGAATAGATTAGGTACATAGTACATAGGAATGAATGATCATAGTAATGCAGTGTTCAGTGAACCCAGATCTAAGCCTTTGGGGTAAGAACTCAATATTTGACAAAAATTTTATGGGAAAACTGGAAAGCAGTTTGGATGAAAGTAGGCATAAACCAACATTTCACAACATATACTGAGATAAGATCAAAATGGATTTATATATAAAGAGTGATATCATAAGTAAGCCAGGGGAGTATGGAAAAATTCACCAGTCAGATCTATGAATAAGGAAGGAGTTCATGATAAATATGAAAGAGAAAAGATTATGGGAAGTAAAATAGATAATTTTGATTACATGAAAGTAAAAAAGATTTTATAAAAACAGATCTAATGCAGTCAAAATTTGAAGAAAACTGGAAGCTGGGGGATTTTTTCTTAATAGGAAGCTTCTCTGATAAAGACTTTATTTCTCAAATACATGGAGAGTTGAGTTAAATTTATAAAAATAATATAAGAATATAAGAAAATTTGTAAGAATATAATTCCCTAGCTGATAAATGGTCAAAGGATATGAATAGTTTTCAATTGAAGAAATCAAAGTTAGCAATAGTTAAATGAAAAAGAAATGTTCTAAATCACTACTGATTAGAGAAATGCAAATTAAAACAAATCTTATATCACCTTATATCTATCAGATTGACCAACATGACAGAAAAGGAAAATGACAAATGTTAAAGAGGATGTGGGAAAACTGGGACACAAGCTCATTGTTGGTGAAGTTGTGAGCTAGTATAACCATTCTGGAGAACAATTTAGAACTATGCCCCAAAAGCGATCAAACTTGCATACCCTTTAATTTAGTAGAGCAAAGAAAAGGGAAAGGGAACTATTTGTACAAAATATTTATAACAACTCTTTTTGTGGTGGTAAAGAATTGGAAATTTATGGAATGTTCATCAATTAGGGGAGAGTTGAATAGGTTCAGCATATGATTTTGAAGGAATACTATTGTGCTATAAGAAATGATGAGCAGGGTGGTTTCAGAAAAACTTGGACAGACTTTTATAAACTCATGCAAAATAAAGTGAGAAGAACTGGGAGAATGAGTATACAGTAACTGCAATATCATAAGGTTGATTGACTGTGAAAGACTTAGCTACTCATTATGTCAATGATGCAAGACAATTTCAAAAGATCTGTGATAAAAACTGGTATCCTCCTTGAGAGAGAACTGATGAACTCTGAATGCAGATTGAAGCATGCTTGTTTTTACTTTATTTAATTACCTTATTTTGTGTTTTCTTTTGTAACATTGCTAATATGGAAATATATTTGGCATGACTTCACACGTATAATCTAAACTAAAATGCCTTATTAAAGAGAGAGGAAGAACTGGAGGAAAGGAGAGAATTTAGAACTCACAATTAAAAAAAATATATTGTTAACATTTTTAATATGTAATTGGAAAATATTTAATGAAATAAATATTTTTAAAAAAACAAAAAAGTTATATTATTTATTGGTAATTTGGATATCTATGGAAATGATGACAGGTTTTGCCTTTTTTCTTAGCTCATCCTTATATTATTCCATCCTGACAAGTGTAACTTATTTGTTATGTAACACCACATTTTAGAATTCAAGAAAGCTTTTTAAAATCTTCCCAATTATGTTATTCTCATTCTTTTATGTTCTCAGCTTTCTTCCTCCTCTGTGTTTCTCAAAGGAAACAATGACAAAAAATGGGGGAGTGATGAGTGCAGAGCCAACTGAACAGTCTTATGTTTTAACTTGAGTGGCATTTTTGCACATGGGGCTAAAACATCCCCAACCAGAAAGTGGAATGAAGTATTTGCCACAAAGAGAACATCGTGTTTGTTCTGAGACAGGCTGTTCACTTTATGGATTACCCAGATAGATACTATTGTCCCATACGTAAGAGTGCAGTATAGTGGTGAATGAGACTTGGAGTTAGGAAAAGTTGGATTCCACTCTTGACTCTGACACATTCCAGCCTTGTGACTGTGGGTCACTAACCCTCCCAGTGTCATCAAAAATTCCTTAAAGACTAATACAAGAGGGCTGCTAATCTGCATTGATGGAGAAGGTCCCCAGACTGGATGCCCCCTACACTGATGAAATCACAGGTTGGAAGACCTCCCCTAAAATTAATGAAAATGTCATTGAATATGGATTTCAGTATCAACTAGGCCAGGTACCAATATTTCACTATGGTTAATTGACTTCACCTTTTGAGAATTCCAGTGCTTTCATCTGTCCCATGGGCATAAGGAGCTAAAAGAAAAGTATTTTATAATCTACAAAATGTTACATATTTATGAGCTGGTGCTACTACTGCTGCTTCTCCTCCATTCTTAAAGAGCACCATGACATCAGGAATGCGATGCCATGACATGCAAGTGAATTAGATTTAAGTGAGGGAAGGCTGTGCAAAGTCATTAGTCTCACTTTCACCTCCAGAGCCATCTGGGTCCAGTGGCCAGATAGAGATCAGGACATCTGGCACTGGCCCAGGATGCAGTGGGGATCCCTCAGTCTTTTCAAGCTAAGATCCTTAACAGGTTTCAGCTTGGCTGAGGCAAAGTCTATTTATTGATTGAAACTTAATAAGAAAAGAAGCAAAGAATGGTCTCTTTAAAAAAAAAAGCTGTAAAAGCTGTTGTTATTTGTCATTTCATCTGGCTGTGCGTCATTCCAGTCATTACTTTTCTGGAGAGAATCCAAGAGAGCAGTTTGGTACAATGGGAAAAAAAAGCTGGATTTGGAGTCAGAGGACCAGGGTTCCAATCCTGGCTCTGTAACTTACCTGTGTAATCTTTGGTAAGCTATTCAACTTTTGGGCCTCAGTTTCCTCACCATGAAAAGAAACAGAAATGGGCTACACAGCCCCTAAATTTCTTCTAGGTATCAATCTATGCTCTTTGGATCATGATAATCATTTTGGAATAGAAGCAACAGGAGCAACAGCAGGAATAGGAACAGCAACAGTGGTAGCAGTAGTAGCTAAAGCGCCTACTATAAACTGTAAAGTACCTACTATGAACCACTCATTGGGCTATAATCCCCAGAACAATTCTAGGAGGAAGCACTATGGCTATCCCCATTTTACAGAGAAGAAAACAGAGGCAGACAGAGGTGAAGTGACTCTTTCACGGTCACACAGCCGGCAAGTGTCCAGAGCCAAATTTGAATTTTGATCTTCCTGACTCCAGTCCCGGTGCTTTATTCTGCTGTGCTGCCTACCTGCATAAGTTTGGAATATAGTAGGATGAACAGATGTTTGCAACCAGATGAGACTTTAGAGGTCACCTGGTTCAAACCACCCCCCTACACACACACATACACACACACACACGCACACGCACGTGTCAGAGAATTAAAATGGATGTCCTAAGGCTGACCACTAAGTTTGTTGGCCGTGCTTGGGGCTACATGCCAGGTTTTCTGAGTCTTCTGACTGTTGATCTTTCTACAACACCATAGTTGACTCTCTGTTGAAACCAATGCCAGAAACGAGGTTTTTGAATTGTCAATGGATTTTACTATTCTTGCATTTTCTCTAAGCATTCTCCTCTATGTTCTGCTTGTTAATTCCCCGAGGTCAACACCATGCCTCAACTACCACCTCGCTCTTGAACTTGTTTCAGTTCCTGCAGTCTTCTCACTCTTCAACTTCCCACGTCTCCTTCAGCCTTCCCACCACGCATCTACATTTGTTGGCCTCCTCTCATGGATGAGTTTGTCCCAGGCCCTCAGTTTTGGGAGAGGTCTAGTCAGGCCAACTTTCATTCCCCTCCTAGTTCTGTTTCTGACTTTTCAAACCAATACCTCTTGGGCAGATGTCTTCCCACCTCTCAGCTCCCTTTAGTATGTTGCTTTCCACCATTGGAATTCAAGCTCCTTGAGACCAGGGACTGTCTTCTTTTTTTACTTATATCTGCAGAATTCATTTCAATGCCTGGTCACATAGTAATTCATATTATATGCTTGTTGCCTTACCTTACCTAGATAACTAAGAGCTAGATAACTAAGAACTAGATAACTAGATATCTAGCTAACTAAGAACTGATTGTATTATCCAAATAATACAGAATTAGAACAAAAGCTTGAATGATTCTAAGAAGCATTTCCTCAAAAGATTCATAAATTACTAGTCATTCAGGATATACTATGAAGGCAGAGACATGTTTCCTGCTTCCTTTAAAAAACATCTCCCAGTGGATTTATTTCATTTCCTTTCCTTTTATCATCATCATCACCACAACATTAATAACTGGCATGCATATACTAGCACTTTAAGGTTTGCAGGGTTGGCTACACTGCAAAGTTGGTAGTACAAAGTTAAAGATTCCATAGGAACTCCATAAATAGCTGATTGATTGTTTGATTAGGAAGACAATGAAACTACCAAGATAAGCCCTTCCTTTTCCCTTCCCCCACCTAATTTGATCCTTAGCAAAGGGGTTCATATTTCATAAATACTTTGTTGGGAAGATGAGTCATTGTAAAAATGTGTTTTAACTCAGTTCACAGGAATAATCATTCTCAGCACACCTTCTGGAAAATCAGTGAGTTGTCATGGGAAGACTTTTGGATTCCAAATGAAAAATATCTAAGCTGGCACTCAGTTCCCTTATGAATCCCAATTTTTAAAATATGAAAATTAGTTGTAATATTTGCATATTATTTACCTCCAAGGGTTGGCTATTGTGAAGATAAAGTATGATAATGGTTATGAAAGGCCTTTGCCACCTCAAAAGCTCCCTATAAACACATTCTGCTATTAATTATTCCTAGATACAAACAAGACTTTGACTAGGTGGGGAAGGGAATGGGGAAGGCTTATTTTGGCAGTCTCTTTGTCTCCTAATCAAATAATCAATCAATCAGCTATTTCTGGAGTCCCTGCTAAGTTTCTAACTCTGTACTACAGTTTATGGGGTATAGCCAAAATCTATTAGACAGCAATTGCCTAAAATGATCTTTCTTCTAATTGGGAAAAGGTGCTATCCTTGTATAAGAAAGGATAGTATTTTTTTAAGTGCTAAAAGTAATGCAGGTAAATACCATAGGAACTTGTAAAGGAAAGAGCATGTGAATTAGAGTAAGCTGGGGAAGAATTCAGGAAGGAATCAGAACTTGAGACAAGCATTCAGACAGAGCTTCTTAAACATTTTTTTGTGTCAAAGACTCCTTTGGAAGTCTGATGAAGCCTACAAATCCCTTTTCAGATTAATTTTAAATAACTGAAGGAAATGCTAAATTTCCAATAGAGGTTAGAACAATAAAAGTTTTTTTTAATCCAACTTCATAAACCCACTGAGATATATCCATGCACCCCATTTTTAGAATTCCTTCCTTAATGGATGGGCAGAATTTGGATAGGTGGAAAATCCCAGGAAATTTACAAGATAATCTTGAAACAGCACTATGAGATAGATAATATAAGCGTTATCATTCTCACTTTACAAATGAAGAAACTGAGGCCTGTACAGCTTAAGTCATTTCCCAAAAGTTAATTAATTATTAAGACCTAGTCTCACCCCCTTATCCCAAGTTCAGTCCTCTATTCACTGAACCCAGCTACTAAATATGTGACAATGAAAGATCAGTGTGGGTAAGAGACAGTTTTCATTTTCAGTCTTCGATAGCCACTAATTATATGCAAAAAGGGGAGAAAAAAAACAAAAAGAAAAACAAGCAAAAACAAAAAAACTGCTTTCAGGACTTGCATTTTTTTCTTATCAATGACTATACTAAATTCAATTTAAAATTAATGTGGATGTTATGGATATTAGATTTATATGGCTTATGGACATAAAAACCACTGGAAAGTAAACATAGCTCAAGGAATAGTCAAATTCTCTGATCCTCAGTCAAGTTTGTGAAGAAAAACAATAGATTTAGGGGTCATAATTTAGTTCTGAATCTGTTTACACTATTAACTATATGACTTCATGTAAGTCATTACATCCCATTTGAATATGAATTTCCTTGTCTCCAGAATGAAAATAATGCTTCCACTATCAATTTCACAGATACATTCATTTATTCAGCCACTATTTTTGAAGCACCTATTCTTTAAGATTATGAATTGCAGAGGTGCTAAGCTTCAATGGTGAAAGGAATTTCCTCATCTGGGAGTTCCCTACACCATGAAATCATAGGTCCAGTTCCTATCTCCTATGCACATAGGAAATGTGGTATAATGGATAGTGAGGTGGTCATGGAGTCAAGAAGAAACAAACTGAAGTCCTGCCTCTGCCATATACTGACAGTGTGACTCTAGTCAAGTTTAAGGCCAAGAAATGTTCAAAGACTTTAAGATGCTAAGCAGCTATGTGCTTGCATTGCTTGAGGGAATTTCCTCAAGACAAATTCTTAATGTCAATGAAATACAAGACAATTTAACAAAAAAAAATA
This sequence comes from Potorous gilbertii, assembly GCA_028658325.1. NCBI lineage: Eukaryota > Metazoa > Chordata > Mammalia > Diprotodontia > Potoroidae > Potorous > Potorous gilbertii. Next base: position 217,392,321 of record CM053772.1, read on the forward strand.
AGTATTATGTTAGGCTTGAGCAATACAAAAATAATCTAGCAAAGGGAAAATAACTAAGATAAATATGCAGAACTTTACTGTAACTATAATACTGAACAGGATAGAAACATAAAATGGTAAAAAGACCTGTTAGAGGAAATATTTCCTGACTGTGAGGATGAAAGAACTATACAAGCTTTGTATAGTTATAAAAATATTAGGCATTATGGTTACTGACAGGTCTTTGTGTATCCATAGGTAAGTCACTAAATCCCTTTGACCACAAATGTAAAATAAAGGTGTTGGACTGAATGATTTTCTACATCTATCGAAATTTCTATGACCTTTGGGACAAATTCTCACACCATTATCTTGAGTTTAAATCTGGACATAGGACAAAGCTTTGAATGGAGATTTTATCAATTCCATCCTTTAATGTTATCCTCCAAGTCCTTCTAGTATAATGGAAATGGTATTAGATTTGAAGTCAGAAGATTTAGCTGTGAATATTGGCTCTGCCACTCACTACGGGACTGCTGTTTTTGCTTTTGTTTTTGTTTTCCCTTTTTTTTGGTAACTATTGTCATTTTTATCCTAATGGATTAACCTACATGTCAGCAACTATTTCTCCATCTACTTAGGTCTGTCTTTATTTCAGTGAATAGTATTCTATAGTTTTATTAATATAGTGCTTGTGTAGGTAGACTACAAGTTTTTTCTATATAAAATGTAGTCTTTTCTTCTAATTTATTTTTTTTAATATTTGAATTTCAAATTCTCTCCCCCCTTCCCACCCCTCCAACAATCACTGAGAAAGCAAGCAAACATATCATATAGAGAGAGCTATAGATATAGGTGCAAATATATGTATGTATATACACATATGGTATATAAATATATTATATATGAAATCATGCAAGATATATTTCCATGCTGGCCATATTTTCTGAAAAAGCAATAAAAAGTATGATGTGACTTTGAACAGGCCACTTAATCATTCTGAGGTCAATTTCCTCACCTATAAAATGAAGTACTTTAATGGGATCCTCTTTAAGCTTACTTACAGCCCTAAATTGCAAGATTTTTGGTTGAACTGGGAGAGGGAGAGAGGGCAGGACTGCATGGAAGATGCTAGAAATGTTCAGGGAAATATGAGTAAATATGAAATATGAGTAATGAATTTATAAAGACAAAGGTACATGGTTTTCAAATATATATACATATGCATGGAGTTAAAGAGATTTATTTTTGATACAAAAAAAGGTACTGTGCTCCATGGTATCAGGAAGAAGTCAATCATTTCCTCTCTAACAATGAGGCTACCAGGCTAATCAGAAAATAAAGAGTGAGTGAATTAAAACAATACTTGACCTTCAACTCCATCAAATTAGTAGATTTGTTTGCAGATATAAATATGACTTTTACAGCAAAATCATATCCTCTTTGGTTAGTCACATTAATAGAAAACTTTTAAAAATGACACATAATTATGGGCAAGTCACTTTCCCTATGGGAGTTTCAGTATCAGACTCATAGATCTCATGATTCAGAGCCAGGAAGGACCTTAGTTCAATCTCCTTCTAATAGTTAGCATTTATACACAGCACTTGAAAGCCTGTGAAGTGATTTATATGTTATTCCATTTGACCTTCACAACAATCCTATGGGGGAGAGGGGATTGTGATTTTACTATCCCCATTGAGGAAACAGGTTGACATCACACAGTTAAACAAGCATAAGGTGGCATTAAAACCCAAGTCTCTCTGATTCCAAACCTGGCATTCTAAGCAGTGTGCCACATAGCTTCTTCATTTTACAGTTGAGGGAAACTGAGGCACAGATAAAGAAATTTACTTGTTTAGAGTCATATAATCAAAGATTGCTTTCAGTCCAAAGCCAGTGCTGTGCCCACTATGCCTTGCTGTCTTTATTTTGTCAAATGTAAGGATGGGTATGGGTGGTGTGTAAAGTTCATTTGAGTTCTAAAATTCTATAATTCCATGACTAATTATTCCAAGTGGGATAGAACACTGCCGATCTCCTGCGATCTGCTGTATAAATGAGATTCTATACCTAGGCACGAATGGGAAGCATGCAATTACCTGGGGACCATAAAGCCTTACACAAAATGAGGGCCTTTTAAAAATACATTTGATGTTTAAGGTGATTCAGCAGCAAGAGCTATTAGTGTGCTGTGTAAATCAGGACTAGGAAACTTTATTAAAATTGGATTTTTAACCTGATCACAATTTCCCTTGCTTATAAAGAATCCCATTGGACTCCTTAATATTCACATTATTAACCTGAAAGATTCAAATAGCTATTATGAGAGTATGGGGTGCACTCGCTTAATCTACATGGGACACCTACATCTTCTTATTGATTGTGGGATGATAAAGTGCTCTATTATGTGAGATAGGGTACAGGTAAAGTTATTATGAATACTTTAACACTTCTCAAGAATTCTGTTCATACTTTTCTTTGCCTTTATCTTTTCTCTATCTCAGCTCTCAAAAGGAAAAAGATGAACACAAGTAATAATATTTGGGAGGCAGGTGCTAATATCATTCCTATTTCACAAATGGGGAAACTGAGGCAGGCAGAAATTACATGATTTGCTCAGGGTCATACAGTTAATTAACGTCTGAGACTAGATTTCACCTCATGTCTTCCTGATTCCAGGTCCAACACTCTATCAATTGTGCCACCTAGCTGCCTAACCCCACTATGGAGGAAATAAACTGCACCATAGGATCAAACTAAGACTAGATTAGAAGTAATGAGATGTAAGTTCTAATCTTGAGTCTGCTGCTGACTATGTGACATCAGAAAAGTTAGGTCACTTCTTTAGGACTCAGTTTCCCTCATCTGTAAAATAAGGAGGTTGGACTAGGTATCAATTAAGGTGCCTTCCAGGAGTTAGATTTCATGATCCTTTGACTGGAATATGAATCAACAGCTTGATTATTTAAATTGTCCAAACTGCTGCAAAGCTGCTCCATTCTTTGCTTTATTTCACTCACGAAAATGGGCAATGCAAAGGCTCAAGTTGCTATAATTGTTAAACAACTTACAAGATGCCCTCTGCCCTTTACATTCTGCTCATTATTCCTTCTTGAACTGTTCTTTCTTTGTTGTAGGTGTTTACCTTGAACCAGCTTGAAATGCTCTCTCCATTACTGGGTAGCTATGAGAACATCAACCAAGGAAACCAATATTTATTTAGTGCTTTTGTTATGATCCAGATACTGGGCACTGGGGACACAAAGATAAAAATGAATTATCCCTTGGTTTCAAAGAGGTTACAGTCTATCTAGCTTTCCAAACCTCCATTTTTCCATCTGTAAAATAGGATAAGTGTACTGCCCACCTCTCAAAATGGTTATAAGGGAAAATAGTTTGTAAAATATTTAGGTGTCAAAAAATGACTAAGCGTACCCATGTGGGGACTTCCTTCACCACTATAAGTGGCAATGACTCTATGACTCCATAAATCAAGGGTTCTTAACCCAGGATCTGTGAGCTCCTCTTTTGAAAATATTTTGATGTCTATTTCAGTACAGACATTTTAGACATTTGGAAACATGATTCTAAAAAGTCCATTGCCTTCACGAAAGATCTCAAGGAGTTCATCACACACATGGTAAGGACCCTTGCCAGAACTGATCTTTGAGAGTTACAGTAGTTGAACATTTCATCCCCCTGCAGCTATTTGGGTAATAAACCTTTTTAAACTTGGCAAGGCTGGTCCTCAGAAGATAATACAGTCTATGCTGAGGCTTGGACTTAAAGCCTATAAAACCTAGTAACACCTAACTTCCAAAGCTTATGTTCCACCTAGGACCATTGCTTCAACAATCCAGGGGTATCTGTGCACTTTTTAAGTAATTAGTGACCACTTTGGTGGATGATGTATAAAGTGTGAGCTATTATTATAACTTCTTATTTAATTATAGACTCATTGAGGGCAGGGATCAAACTTTACATATCTAATTTTTGTCCTACAGAACTGTGCAAGAAATACTTAAAATCCCTGAATGTTTAATCTGAAAATGGACATTTCAAGTTTCATCTAATTCTCTAATTTTACACTTGGGGAAATCAAGGCCCAGAGTGGTCAAATAACTTATCCTAGATCACAAGGATAATGAATTCTTGATTCTTAGTTCAGTGCTCTCTTGTAGGCTGATATGGGTAACTGACAAATATAGGTCTTATCATTATTTTTTTTGCAAGAAATATGCTCAGTTTATTAAATAGAAATGCAGAAAATTAGGAGTGGGGATGAAGAGATGCCTAGGGACTGTAGATATGACTTTGCTCTGACTAATAGGACTATAAGCAAGTCCCTTAGTTTTGTTATAGCCCTGTCAATGAAGGTAGAAGCAATATTTATCTTTCTGCATTTCACATATAACTTGTGAGGACAAGATCACACACTTGCGTGAAAGTACCTTGAGTTTTTTAGGACAGGGCTCCAAAAAGTCTAAGGTATTAATGGACTCATTTCTCCTTGAATTTGCCAAGCACTCCAGTTCAACCTTGCAGGGTGGTTCTGAACCCAAATACCCATGGATGGGTCACCATCATATTCTAACTTTATACAATTTGCCCCACACAAACCCATGTCCCTAAACTCTGAGTTCCTCATAATAATGGGAGAAATATAATTTCTTTTTAAAGCCAATGGAAATGAAAAGGCAGAGGTTTTCAAAATGAGACTTTAAAGTGATTTTCAAATTTGTATTTTCTACTTAAAATCATCTGCCAACAGTTAGCCTGGAGAAAAGAATTAGCTGTGGTCATAGAAATCCCTAACAGCTTTATGATGAGAAAATCTTGAAGCTTCAGCTACAGAGGTATCACATTTTCAGTCTTATCTGGCAACATGGAAGTGCCTGCCTTTTGTTGGCCTGGGAAGAAGATGCCTGTGTAGCCATTTGAACTGGTTAAGACTGTAAATTTCTCATTGAAATATCTTGATGAATGAAAGGTTTTTAATGTCCTTGGCAAAGGAAGAATTCTAAATAAATGAGGTTTGAAAGATTATAAGAATTATAGTTGGAAGGGACCATGAGACATCCTCATTTTATAAGTGAGGAAACTGAAGACCAGTGACATGAAATTGTGTAAATGTGTAAATGAAGAGAGTTGGTGGTCATCTTTTTACCATACAAGGAAATTTTAGGCCCAAAGAATTTGAGTGACACTGGTTCTAATTAGCAAATGGAGAATTTGAATGAACCCAGAGCCTTGGGTCCCAAAATCTAGTGCTATACATTCTACACCAATGTGTTGGAGCTCTCCTAATAGCTATTTATGTGAATGTCTGATAGATCTAGTTATACACAGGTAGATGTGTGTGTCGATCTAGGTCTATGTATTATACACATATTATATGTATTGTTAATTTATGTATGACACACACAATATGTATATAACACATATGTGTATGACATATATGTATGGTATATATAATATGCATATGATACATATTATATGTGCATGATACATATTATATGAGTATAACATAAAATATGAAATGCATTTAAATATATATTCACACATATATGCATACATATACATAGCCACATGTATATAAATGTGTATATATATATATATATATATATATATATATATATATATATATATATATATTTGTTCATTCATACACCTGCATGTACAGATATGTGTATATACTTTGAACTCTTCCACTTGTGAATTGTCCCTGATCTTCCTGTGAGAGTGGGCTCTAAAATGATAAAGACACACACACACACACACACACACACACACACACACACACACACACACACACACACACACCTTATATGAAGCCCAGATTTGGATTCATACATAAAAGCATCCCGGCTCCAATAAACCCTGAATCGTCAAGAGCAAGGCAGGAGAGATCTTCAATGGCACCAAGCAGGGCAGAAGCAGGGAACCCTCTCGGGTGCCCGAGCCCCTAAAGCAGGGCTCCTTGCCAACCCCGAGGATGTGGGCAGCCTTCTCCCTTCCCTTTCCTCCCGCAGGTCCAGGCTTGGGCTGTGAGTCGGACGCCCTGGATGGATGGATCGCTCAGGGCCCCAGTTACCTGGGAAGGGCAGGGGAGGGGAAAGGTGCGGGGTGCTGAGGCGCAGTGAGGGAGGGGTCGGACGGAAGCCTGCCCCGGGTCCTTTAGGGGGCTCAGCACCGGCCGGAGGCTCGCAGCGTGGCGCGCCCGGGCTCAAGCGCAGGCACAAGCTCGGCGGCTGGAGGAGCGCGGCGCCCCAGAACGCTGGACTTGGCGCGGCGCCTCTCCTGCGAAGGGCTTCCCCTGGGGGCGAAGCCGGGGAAGGGGAGGCCAGGACCCTCTTCCTCTTCGTCCCGGTCCCCTGCCCCACCGGGCCGCGGCGCGCGGAGCCAGGGAGCCCCAGCGGTGCCCGGCCCGAGGGGCAGACACGGAGCCCCGGTTTTCTTTCCCAGCCCTAGGGCTGGGAGGCGGTGTGGGGGGGGAGCTGAAACAGGAGCGGCCGCTTCCAGTGGGCGGGGCGGCTCGCCCATTGACGTGCACCGGGGAGGGAGGGAGAGGAAAGGAGAAGGAGGGCAGAGGAGAGTTGCGGAGCCAGGTCCTGCCAGGCTGGGCAGCGAGAGCGGCGCCAGCGCTCGGACCGGCCGCCCCTGAGCCGGCTCGGCAGCAGCGGGCGCTCGCGCTCCTCCTCCTCCCCGGGGGCTCTGGCCCTCCTCTCCTCCTCCTCCTCCTCTCCTCCTCTCCTCCTCTCCTCCTCCTCCTCCTCTCCTCCTCCTCCTCCTCCTCCTCCTCCTGCGCTCTCCTCTCCTCCGCCTCCCCGTGGGACCAGGAGCTGCCAGCCTCCAGCACTCGGGCTCCCGCGTCGTCACCAGAGCACCCGCTGCCGCTCCAAGCCCTCCTGCCTGCTGTCTCCGCCGGCCCTCTGCTCTCCCTGCACCTTGTCCGCCGGTGTCCCCCTGCCTTCCTCCCCGACGCCCTCCACCTGCCCGGAGCCCCGCCTCTCCCGCATCCACGGAGCCATCCCCCAAGTCTGGGAGGGCTCCGCGGAGATCTCGCCCCTGCCCGCCTCCCTTCCTCCGTCCACTTCTCTCCAGAGTTGCGCCGTGCCCATGGCCCTGGCAGAGGGACGTCTGCGGGACGCCGACGGACTGCGCGGTGCAAGTCAGGTGAGTGACCCGAGCCGAAGCGGGGCGGAGAGAAGCGACTGCTTAGGGACCCCCGTCTCAGCTGCAGAGTTTGCCAGGGCATGGCCGTTAAAGGGTGTCCGATGCGCAGGGTCCCTGAGCAGTTGAGAATGGACTTCTCCCTCTCAGAAAGTAACGACCCGGGACGACAGGTGCTGCTAGGACTAGAGCCCGAATGGGGTGGGGGGAGGAGGGCAAGGAAAAGCAAAGGAATGGCGAGGAGTGCGGCTTGTCCCCAGCTCCCGCATTGCTTTCCTGACCACTTTTTACCCCGAGGGGTAGAATCTCCACACTGCGAGGCATCGGGGACTGGGAGATGGGGTTGCTTTTGGTTCTGTCCAAAGTGGGTGTTGACCTGTCTACATCCCCAGCATCTGGCTCCGTGCCTTCTTGCCGGAGGACCGAGCATGTTGGCAAAGCATCGCCGAGCCAAGCTTAGGGATGTGAAAGTGGGGGATATTTTAGAAAGTCACTCAGTATGGAGAATGGGGCGGGGGAAGTCGCCTTCTTCCTGAAATTGTGTATGGAGAAGGGAAAGAAGACGACGAATTTTTATTTTAAAGGAGATAGGTTTAGGCTTCAGTGAGGAGAGCATCTTAGTGCCCTAAATGCTACGCGTGAAAATATATTAAAAAAAAAAAAACTCTACCTCCACACCTTTTTCTATGTCTGGACAATATCTATGGTGAATACTATGGGAAATAGGCGGGACTCGAACCCAGGTTCGGGTAGTGTATACACCTTCTCAGGAAGAGCTTGAGCATGTTCATAGCCTTTGCTGAGCCTCGGGTTTTCCCCGGTTGTAAACTCAGTTTAAGATATACCACTGTTACCTTTGCCTTTGCGAAGGGATAGGTCCCCAATTTGACTGTGCCAAAGGGAGGGGTTGTTCTGGCAACCCCCACTGCTTGCAGGTGGAGGTCTCTGTCTTTGGTACTTTATACAGCCCCGCTGCTGTGTGACTCACATGCCATAGTGTCTATGAAACCCGAACTGTCTGGGAAACGGCCAGGTGGGATGGAGATAGGGAGCCCAAGGAAAAAGAAACCACCTCCTTGCCAGAGGTGGCCATGTCTTCAACTCCCTTCCCGTTAATCCCGTTTTATCCTATAAATCGCTCATATCCTCCCGTCTCCTATAAGAGTACATCCCATCCCGTGGTGGTCGCTGAGCTGTCCCTTCAGCTTATTAATCAGTGGATAGAATTTGGTCTCTGGATCTCCACACTGGACAAACGTTAACTGCAGGTTATTTTTATCCACACCTTGTGTACAGGCTCTTGGATTTGAGGGGACTCTGGGGAGATAACTGCAAATCCAGTCAATTCAGCCAGTCTTCCCTCCCGGAGCCAGCTTTTTTCCAGCTGGAAACATTTGAGATAAGCGATTTAGAGAAAGGAGAGGAGGTTTCAGGCAGCAACACCATGATTTCTCTCACCCAGTTCAAGAAACGACTTAGATCGTTGCCCAGCCCCAGATGGGCTGCTTGTGAGATGTACATTAGATCATTGTACAGTTAGTGCTGATAGAAGGCAACCTACCTTTGGGGAAAAGAAACTGCTGCTTAATTAGCTTATAGCTTGAGCAAAGGGAAGGGGACTCTGTACAGATGATGGTGTTGTCCAACTCCACCTTCAGGCCTTAATTGTCTTCCTTTTTTTCTAAATTAAGGCCTTTTTGTTGTAAAGTGCAGAAGAGAGCTGTAATTCAAAGTCTTTTTCTGTCTTAATAAGAAAACTTTTTTTTTTTTAATATGCCTGGCTTTTCTAAAGTGCACTTGTGGTATATAGAGAATATATTCTTCTCCCTGAATAACCTTCTAGTGCAGCGATAAGTTGCTCAGTTAAATTCTAGGGCACAAACTTCCCTAAGTTGTATAAATTGCCACAGAGCATCCCCACAGTTCAGGCTGTACACCTCAACAGTTAATCACCCCTAGAGACCTTTCTTTGCCCTTCCTATTTTGGGGGTAGCACAAGATTGCAAGAATAACATATGGAAATGAACTCCTATCTTACGTAAGTATTCTCTAGCACCAGGCAGTGAAAGATTGGTCTATGCCCTGTATTCCCAGTGCTTGCTTAGGGGATCTGACTATTTCAGCTGGGCTTGACATGGATCAATAAATTCATGACTAAGCACCTTTAGCTGAAGCAGTTAATTACAGCCAGTATTAAGAAGTGACAGTCCTTTAAGAAGATGTAGTGGGGAACATTTGGCAGTGAAAACAGTTGTGTGTAGAGACTGAAGCATGGCATGTGGAATTTTTGCTCATGAGGCAAGGAGGTGATACCTTGAGATGAGGGTCTGCTGGGAGGAGAGATACAAGAAAGGCAGATGGCTTGCCTTTAAAATTCTCTCACTTTAGGCAACTTTACTCATTGTTGATAGAAACTTGAAACTTTGAATTTTTGCTTGTTTTCAGAAGTCTTTCACCAGGAAATCCCTTGGATTTCTGAATCTACAAAGGGAGAATAAAAGCAGAAGCTTTGCAAATTCTTGAATTGTTAAAAAATGATGGTGATTAGGAGAGTTTAGCCATAAGCAAACATAGGCAGTTTAATACTCTTGTGACAAATAGAGGGGGAAAAGGAATGCATGTTTTCTCCTTGTCTTTTCTCTAGTCACATTTGAAAAGCATTATTTCTCATTAAATAATCTTTGCTCTGATGGGATTGGAGTTTGGAATTTCAGAGGTATAAGGAGATTGTATACATCTTCTAATGGAAATTTGTACTGAGGTTACATTGTAAGGACATTTTGGTAGGCTCTTTTTTGGGGGTGGGGGGTTGTCCTCATCTATGGAGCAGTAACTCAAGAAGAATATGATTCATGCTTTCCTTTCTCAGAACTATTGATTTATAAAATCACAGAACTGTAAGGGTCCTTAGTACAAAAAAGATTAGAGCTCGAAGAGACCTTGAAATACAGAATATAAGAGTGGGAGAGGTCCTTTGAGACCAATGAATAGTAACCCCATAAAAGTAGAAAAGAATGTTAGATGTGGAGTCAAAGTCCATTGATTGATGATCCATTGCTGTCATCTATTATTCACGTGACCCTGGGTAGGTCACTTAGGCTCCTTAGCCCTCGGTTTCCTCATCCATAACGAGAGGATTAGAATAGATGACCTTTACAGGGTTTTTGGTTTTTTTTGTTGTTGTTTGGATTTTTTTGGGGGGGGGTGTTTTGTTTTGTTTTGTTTTTGCTACAAATCTATGATCCTGTGAACATTTCTCATAAAGATGAGGAAACAATGGCTCAAGTAATGTGCTGAGCACAATGTCAAAGAGTTAGTGGCAGAGCTGGGAACTTTATCTATAAAAAAGAACTCTATGAGATCCTAGAGTCCTCACCTCTTGACTTTTTCGTCTCTAGAGCTGTTTTTTTCTCCGATGTTTCCTTTCTTCTTTCTTCCCTCCCTCCCTCCATTCCTTCCTTCCTTCATTCCTTCTTACATAGATGTGTTTCATTGACGTAAATACATGAGAACCAGGAATGGAAATACTATACTAATAGGTGGGATAGAGGCAGAGAAACAGACATAAAGGCAGCACAGGTTGTTTTATATGCATGTTCTGACTTTAAACATAGTTAACGGTATGATGCTTATACTGTTGTCTTTCTCCTTTTATTCTTTCCCCTTGTTCTGTAATTCCTCAAATACTCAAAATCTCTATGTTCCAAATTCCTTATGGGTTTTGTTTGTTAACTCATATATAATTTACTATATACCAAGGTACTGTGCTCAACTTGGTAAATGTGTTCTACTTTGAAGTATCATTTTTGTGTTCTATATACTGCTTAATCCATATCATTTCAACCATCTTAACACTATCTCAATGGATTAAAGCAAATATATATATATATATATATATATAAAATCATGTAGGATTTTATCTATCTAATATGAAATATATAGTTTGGGACTGATATATAAAAAACAGCTATTATACTTTCCTACAAAATATTCATTCTTTATTCTTGTTCCACTGTCGGAGGGTGAATGTTGGTCCATGGGTCTGACCTAGTCTTCTACTACTTATGACCTTGCATATTATGCATATTTTAATATCAATTTAAGAATGAGTTGAAAAGTAGTCTGATTATGTGTTACTGGAACTAGTACTAGACTAGTGTTCTTGATGTCTGAACTCCAGCCTTGACCTCCATCACAAATAATTGTGTGACCTTGGACAAACCAACTAGTCATTTGATATTTGGTGAGCACCCAGACTGTACAAGGGCATCTAAATGGTACAAAGAATAGAGCATAGGGCCTGGAATCAGGAAGACTCATCTTTCTCAGTTAAAATCTGGCCTGAGATGTGAACTAACTCATGACTCTGGGCAAGTCACTTAACCCTGTTTGCTTCGGTTCCTCATCTGTAAAAATGAGTTGGAAAAGGAAATGGCAAACCACTGTAGTACATTTGCTAACAAAACCCCAGACGAGGTCACAAAGAGTTGGACATAACTAAAACAACTTAACAATACAATAGACTGTACATGGTACTTTCCTAAGTTCCCACTGAATAGGGAAGAAATATTAAGTTTTCTTGCCCAATACCCAGCTTTTCCATCTGACTTCAAAAGATCTGTCACCACAGGTCAATCATGCTAGAAAATGCAATATGTCATTTGAATTAAACTGACTAAGCACTTAACGATGTGAAGTGCTGCTGTGCTAGGTGCTGAGGGAGGCAAGGTTTAGTAAAGGCCTTACTTTGACTTTTCTAAATCTTTCACTTCCCAGTTACAATCCTTGTTCAATTCTCATTGATATTGTTTCCACAATCTCTCCGAAATCCATTTCCTCTTTTCTGTTCCCACCATTCGAATAATGGTACAGATTCCAATGGTCACTTGCCTTGACAACTACAATGGTCCCCACACTGGTATCTCTAACTCCCTCCAATATATGTAGTGTACCACTACCAAAACCATTCAATGCCTTAGAGTTGCCTACTGAAAAATGTTTAAAGCTGAGAAAGAAATTGAAGGGAGAGTCTGGAAACTATGCCATAGTGAAATTAAGAGTTGAGTCAGAAAAACTAGGTACAAGTCCTTACACTGTGGTATGGTATAGCTCTGACACTTAGGCTGTGACTAGGGACTAGAAAATGAGAAGGATAACAACTGTGTGATTGTTACCTTAAAGGGAAATGGCAATAAAAAATTATTGTAACTCAAAGATTCAATTAAAAAAAATTAACCATTTTTATTGGAGGCAGTAAGACATATACAGGAAAAGTAACTAACAATACAAGGCTGACAAGTTAGAGCAGAAGATAAAGAGGGCGGGAGTTCAAAGGAAAGAGAAGTGTCTGCCATGTTCAGGGAAGATTGTCGAGAAGCAATGTAACCTGGGGTGGAGTCTTATAAGCTTGACGGGCTTTACCTATTTTGAGAGAAGAAAGGGAAAGGACGTTCCAAAAGAGAACAGCGTGAACAAAGGCAGGTATTGGGAAAATTGAACTGTATATTCCAGGGACAATGAACCACTTTAACTGCTCTGTGATTAGTGATCAAGAAATCAATCAGCTTTTAAGTTCCTGCTATGTGCCAGGCTCTGCACTAAATGCTGGAGATACAAAGAAAGGCAAAAGACTGTTCTCAAAAAACTCGGTCTCTAATGGGAGAGACAACATTAAAAAAAAAAAAAAACCTATGTACAAACAATCTATCTACAGGATGAATAGGAAGTGATTAACAGAGGGAGCACTACCATGAATGGCTATCTGAAAAGGCTTCTTGGAGAAGATAGGATTTTAGATGAGATCAGAAAGAAACCAGGGAAGCCAGGAGGAAGAGATGGGTAGGAAGCGTCTTCTAACCCTAGGAAACTGCTTTTAAAAATGCCCACAGTCTGAAGATGGAGGGTCTTATTCCAGGAACAGCAAGAGAGGCCAGTATCTTTGGATCGGTGGGGTGGCAGGAGTGAGATGTAACATCAATGGGAAGGAAGGGGAAGAGTGGGTTGTGAAGGGCTTTGAATGCCAAGCATAATTTTATATTAGATCCTGGAGATAAATAGAGAGCCAGTGGAGTTGAGTGGAAAGGGCAATGACATGGTCATTAGGAAGAATAGTTTGACAGGTGAGTGGAGAATAGACTGAATTGGGGAGAAACTCAAGGCAGGCAGTTACTAGCAGACTATGGCAAGAGTTCAACCATACGGTGATGAAGTCTTGCTCCAGGGTGATGTCATTGTCAGAAGAGAGAAGGAAGCAGGGGTATAGAAGAGAGGTTCCCAAGGCCAAAATCAACATTCTACTGACAAAACACTACCTCTGTCACATACCTAAAGCCTGTCCTGTTGATTTCACTGGGGCTTCGATTGAGGCTCGTCAGATTATGAATTTGAAAGCACTTTGAGATATAGAAAATGCTATACAAATGTTAGGTATTTTAATTATGCATAAAATAAATGTTTGTCCTTATTCTTTACCTCTCTCCTATTCCTCTTATGTTTATTTGTATCCACTGCCGTACCCTGCACATTGTTAAGTACTCAGTAAATATTCTATCTCTATTGAATATTGATTGAATTTAGGAGCATCCCGGTTGCAGTGGATATGGTGCTGGGCTTGGTGTAAGGATGGCCTGGGTTCAACCCCAGCTTTTAGCTTTCACTAGTTAGATGACTGTCATCTAGTCACTTAGGCTCTCTGCTCCTCAGGCAACTGGGCAGGATTCCTCTGTGTTCACAGATGGGTTAGGACTTGCCTCTCCTGAAGAAACCACTGTCTTTCATTTTTTTCTATTGATTGAATTAAAGTGCAGGAGGCACCAGCTAGAACTTGGGATTCTTTTTGTTGTACTAAGATTCTTAAGTGACATTTTTAGTGGTATTCATAAAGTATAGAAAGTTACACTGATGACATAAATGGCAGATTATGAGCAGCCATGTAAAGAATCAAACGTATTTTTCCCCTAGTGAGGAAATCATTCCTTGCAAGTAAATGAGTTTTTTTGTTTGTTTTTATTCTCTTAGGCTACCAGAGCACTACAGTTGTGCCAGGTACTACTAAAATCTCTCCACTCTTCTCCTCTCCTCTCCTCCTTTATTTTTTTATTGCACCTATGATTTTACTAATTAAAAAAGTAAAGGATGAGGTGAAGAATTTCTGAAAGTTGCCCAGGGCATTGAGAGGTTATGTAAGTTGCCCAAGGTCATGCAGTATGTTTTTTTGTTTTAGATCAGAGACATGAACTTAAGTCTTTCTGACTCCGAGGTCAATTCTCTATCCACTAGGCCATGCTGCTTTGCACATCGTAGGCTCTTAATAAATGTTTATTTAATTTTGACATTAAGCAAATGAACTTTGACATTAAGCAAAGTGTAAAACAGAGAAACACATGCTCCCCTAAGGTGTTTACTATTGTAGAGATAGCACTAGGATTCCCTATGGATAGTGATGTCCCTATTCACAAATGGCATTGTATAAATTGCATCAAGCTCTGAAATTCTACAAATCATCCATGGGATCCACAGAAAGGGGGTAAATGGTCTACTAATTCTCATAAATAGATAAACAATGGATGAAAAATGTATACCATCCAGACAAGGAATTATGCAGGTGTCCCACTGATTTAACCTAGCACGGTGTCTGTCTTAGATGAGAATTGCTGATGAACAGTGAGCTGAGCCTAGAACTAAGAAGTTAGAGGAGTTTTAGCTGGACTGAATGGCAAACATACTATGTTTTCAACACTCAAGCTGCTCCGTGCTACAACAGCTCATCTCTTAAACACCGTTATTTATGCAACTTCAAGTAACCCCAAGTCATATGGATGTAAACAGCCTACAAAAAATTACCAGCGATAATTAGCAAATAAGAATTAACCTGAAAGACGTTATCAAGGACATATATGGCCAGAAAAGTAAGAGAGCCTTTCCTTTATAAAGGATGAAAGACAATAGATGAATAGCCACATTGGTATACTTAGATATTAAGAGATGCAGGGAAAATCTACAGTACAGTTAAAGAATCCTCTCTGAAGGATTTATAGAAAGAAAAGCAGGGAAAGTCATAGAAAAGTTGTAATCTGCATTGGTAGAGGGAGTCTACATAGGGATAAAATCAGCAATCTACTGAAATACCAAAGTGCATATTCAGGTCTGCACCTTGGAGGATAGGAGAGTTGCTTAGCATCAGGTTGGAACAGTAATGGACTGGAGACATCATATGGTCCAAATCCATTAGCTTACAGAGGAGATAGCTGAGGCCCAAAGAGTCAAAAGAACTTGTCTAAAGTCAATTAAATTCACCAAGTATATATTAAATGTCTAAGATGTTCCAGGAGCTGTGTCAAGCACTAAGGATATAAAGACAAAAATGTAGAAAGAAAAAAAGATACCAACTCTCAAGGCACTTATATTCTTCTGAAATTTTGAAGGTTTAACAAATTAACAGCATATTTTAACCAGTGTACATATCTAAAATAAAGAATGTTTGCAAAGTAGACACAAAGTAATTTTCAATTGGGCTGAGAACTGGTCTAATGGAAGAAGTATCTTCTGAGCTGAACATGGGAATTTAAAGTAGAGATAGTGCATTCCGGGCATGAGGGGAAATAGAAGGTGGTAGAAGATGGGATGAAGTGTTTGGGGAATAGTAAATAGGTCAGTTCTGCTGGCATGTGGAGTTACAGAAGGAAAGTAATTCGAACTAAGTATGAAAAGACAGGTCACACTGCTATTCAGTGGTCAAGTCAGAGCCACAGCTAGAATTTGGACCTCCTGACTTTTGGCCCTGGGTTCTGATACCGGGGACTCAATTTCCCCAGGCTGAATAGAGCAACCTGAACAGTAATTCCTCTGATGTGGTTTAGAGAAGGAAATTATCCTCTTAGGTCAGATTGCTTATGCTCCTCTTAACTCATCCTTTCCATGTCCATGCTTAATAATATAATGACACTTTGCCAAGCAGCACTAATATGTCCAGATTCCAGCTCATAAAGTCAGGTTCAGGATATCTTACCTTTCTGGTACATTAAGCCCATCCAGAAAATCCAGAAAACTCATTAAATGCACTCGGTGCATTGTCATTACTTAGCCTTTTAGGTACAAGGTTTACCAAATTCAAAGAAAGAAGTCTTATTTATAGCTAATAACAGAGCTCTTGGAGAATGATGTTACCCATCAATGAGGAGCTAGTTAACTCCTAGACCTACATGTTCGTTCATTTAGTCTTGTGGTAGGTTAAGATCTGAGGAGACAATACCTCATATAATTTTTCCACTTTTGCTTGTTTGTTTTGAGGGATTTATTTTTTGACTATCATTGCTACATTAGTCTTTTTATCACTGTCATTTTTGGATAACTCACCCCACTCATAGCATACACAATTGATGAAGCTTTCCTTAGAACAAAAAAATAAAATAAATAAAAGCTAAGCCAAGTCAGCCAACATGGTTATCATGCTTGTCAATCTATGAAACCTCCTACCCCTGTAGGCTGCTACCCATCCAAGTGAAAGGTCTCTTCTAGTTTACAAAAGACTCAAGGAATGGTGCTAGGTTTGCTGGATGTTCTTTGTGATATTCTGAGTAGCTACCAGGAGGTGGCACCAGTACCACTCCCTGGCATGATTCCTGGCCATGGCATGGCTTCTCTAGCTTTTCTTCATAGTATAGGAAGCTTCCTCATCCTCTACTGATATTCCCTTACCATGTATGGAGAGAAGAAAGACATTTTGAAGGTTTAACAAATTAACAGCATATTTTAACCAGTGGAGAGAATCAAACCAAATAAAATTCCAAACTTTGCTTCCTAAGACCTGATTTCCCTTGGGAAGGGGAGGGGTCTGTATTGATCTAGTCATTTATACCTTCTGAATATCAGTTTTCTCACCTGTAACACGCACATGGTATCTTCCTTACAGGACTTAAAGGAGATATGTATGTGAAACACTTTGCAAACATTAAAACACTGTAAAAGTGTCCATGGTGGTTATCATCAAAGTACATGAACTATCCGCATTGAAAATCCTTCACAGTCTTTCTGCAGCCTACCTTTCCAGGCTGTTAAGCATTCTGTGTTCTAAACTACCTGATTTACTGGTCATCTCCCACAGATTATGTTAATATTTAAAAATAACAATAACACAGGAAGCTAGGTGGCATGGTAGATAGTGGGCTATGCATGGAATCAGGAAGGCATATCTTCAGGAATTCAAATCTGACCGTAGACACTTACTAACTGTATGACCCTGGGTAATTCACTGTTGGCTCATTTTCCTTATCTATAAAATGAGCTGCAGAAGAAAAGGCAAACCAGTCCAGTATCTTTGCCAAGAAAACCCCAAATGAGGTCAGAAAGAGTCAGATATGACTAAAAAAGACTGAATAAAAACAATAATAAAATTACTATAATTAGCATTTAAGGTTTTCAAAATGCTTTTCAGATTATATTCCCTGAGCCTTTGCACAGTCCTATGACCGCAGTGTCTCTCTAGCCTGTTAGAAGCCCTAGCTTCTTTAAGCTTCAGTTTAGAAGCCCACTTCCTATGGAAGGCAGCATCACACATATAGGGTGGAAATGACCATAGCGGTCATCAGTCACATTCCCGCATTTTACAGATGAGAAACTCTTCCTATTGAGGCTTCCTGGTCCCATCTTCTCTAATTATCATGTAGGTATAGACTTCTCAGTTGACATTTTGTATCCCTTCAGTAGAAGGAAAGTTTCTTGAATACTTTGAGGCTTATATACCTCCCTGGATATTTATCTCCCTAAGTATAAGGGCTTGTAAACAGTAGGTGTTTAATATCAGATTGAATTAGATTTCCATTTTCCCCTGCATGGACCTAATCAGCAATAGAGCACTCTGGCAAGAAAACACTATGGAAGGTGTGCATCCATTTGAGTGGGAGACAGGCAATAGCTTTGTTTAAGCCTATAAAACTAAGGAACTTGAATTCTCAGAAAGAAATAGTTTAAACTCAAAGTATTTCCTTTCCCTTTGTCCATGAAGAACTTTCATTTCAGCACTTTTTGAGACTCATTTTTTATTTCTTGTTGAACTTCTCCTCAAATTCATGCCATTTAAGAGCATGTATATATGCCCCAGTAGGTTTTCCTATGTAAATGCTTTCTCTCTTTAGTTAAAAAAAAAAGGAGCAAATCAAAGCTCTGTATCAGCAGTTCAAATACAGGAGGAGAAATGCAATTGCAGATGTGAGGGAAATGAAAAGCACTTTAGATGGCTGTGCTTAGAAAAATAAATACAAGAGTGAAAAGATGCCAAAGCCTTCTGAAAGCTGCCTCCAGAAGGCTCTCTTGTACTTCCTTCAGCTTAGTTCAGGAACCCAGTTCTCCCTGGAGCCTGGGGCATGTTCCAAATCGCTGGATGCTGCCTATAGAGTTCTGTGATCCAGAAACCAAGGGAGCTGTCCTAGTGGACAGTTCTCAAAGCTATACATGGTACAAACTGAAACACATTTACTACAGAATTCTCAGCCTGGGGTGGAGGAGTGGAATATGTGAACCTTATTTTTTTTAATATTTTATTAACTGCATTTCAGTAAAATTGGTTTTCTTCATAATCTCAAGCATTAATTTTAAGCATTTAAAAACATTATTCTGAGAAGAGGGCTATAGGTTTTGCCAGACTGATAAGAGGTCCATGACTTTAAAAAAATTGGAAACTTCTGATTCTGGTCCAAATCTTTTCACTTTACAAAGAAGGAAACTGAGATCCACTTTGTGACCACTCCTCCTGCCTTTTTTGAGGGGGAAGAGGTCACAAAGTGAATTAATGGCCCAAGTTTTTTGAGAAGTTAATTGATCTTAAATTCATCCCAGTAGAGAATGACAAGAAAAATGGGAAAGGGTTGCTCAGAGTACCTATGTTCTGGACTAAGTAAGAAGGTAAGATTTGTAAGGTAGGTGGCTGGTGAGATAGAACACTTTTTTTTTTATTAAGCACTAGCTATGTACCAGACAGTATGCTAAGTGCAAGAGGTACAAATGCAAACTAAAGAGACAGTCTATAGTCACATTCTAATGGGAGAAGATAACATATAAGGAGAGATAAAAAAGGGGGGGGCAGGGAATCTAAGTTCATAAGTTTCCTAGTACTTGAATTAAGTCCTAGACCCCTTTGGAAGTTGCTTCAACTCTGAGGCCACCAGGGCAAATCTGATTTTTTCCAAAACATTGCCTTTTTACATACAAGTGGGGTTAGGGGGTCAGCAATAATGCGCTGTTATTGGAAAAACTAATATAGTAAACACTAAGGTACTGTTTAGTACATTGAAGGAGGAACTGGAATATTTAAAACTTGAACTATGAATTCATTTAATGCTAGAACAATTTTAAGATAAAATTGTTTAACAGACTCAAAGATGTTACTGTGGAATAGATGACTTCATGTTCTAATTTTAGTAAAAAAAAAAAAAAAGAGGAATTCTCAAAAGACTGATCCAATGATGTTCATATACTGAGCTGGTAAAATAGTTGGTTTCTCTTCCTGGCAATATTATGGTTGAATAAAAAAACTATTAGGGTTGAATATCTCAATTAATAAGACTATTGTTAAAACAGATCTTCTAAATCACAGTTTTAGTTTTCCTAAATATCAGTTTTGTTTAGGGCAAGATTACATTCTTATGTCCTCTCTCTCTCTCTCTCTCTCTCTCTCTCTCTCTCTCTCTCTCTCTCTCTCACACACACACACACACACACACACACACACACACATATGTTGGTCCCTAACTGGTCTGCATTAAACCTATATGACATCTATAATTGTACAAGATGAGGGGAAAAAAAGAATAGCAATGAAAGTGTTGAGGATAAAGATATAAAAGATGATAAAATAAAGGAAATATTATTATTTGAATGGGAGGAAACAAAAAAAATCCAGCAACTCTTTTAATGAAATTATTTTACAGGATATATCAACATTTTCTCCCTTTCAATGATATCTCACTTTAGAGACTTTTTCTGGAAAATATATAATAACTATATATAACAATAATATAACATAATAATTATACAATATATAACAATATATGGAATTCAATGAATGTGAGTAAAAATACATACATGTAGTGGCACTGCATTTATCTGATGACTTTATTTATCCAAAATGCAGGCAATCACAGAAGGAAGCAAGTAAGTTTGCTTATTGTATCAGAGTTATGGATTTCATTATTTTTCATATTAATAATGTTAGCAAGAAAAGTAATCAGCATTTTTCTTGGGGGAGCTATTCAGACCAGAATTCAAGATGGACTGACTTAAATTCTGTTTAAAAACAAATAAATAAACAAATGAGTGTATCTGGTTTCCTAGCTAGTAAAAGGGGCTTGGGGAGGCACACTGCTGAAGTAATAAAAGCTGATAACCATGTAGCAAGAAGAGAGACCAAAAAAAAAAAAGATAAAAACATGAAAAGTGTACATGAGAACTCCAAAAGACAAAAGAATATGAGGTCACTTAGAAAATAGGTGCAACAAGGAAATGAACATTTATTCAATAAATTCATTTTGAATTCCTAACTATACTCATTTAATTTAGTAGGGATTGGAGATACAAAAACAAAGCCACAACAAACTTTAAAGACACATACACACATGTGTAAGTATAATTTAACAATAGACTATATCTTTATTCATATAGATTTAGATATAGTCTATTGAGAAATAACATATATGCCTATAAGTAGACTTATGCACAATAAATACAAAATTAACAGTGAGAGGGGTGGAGCACTGGTAGCTCAGAGGACTATATGAAGACCACATGTAGGAAATGACATTTTAGCTGAGCTTTGAAGGAAGCTGAAGATTCTAAAAATTTTGGAGGAATGATGTAAGGAGCCATTCAAAGGCTCTGAGAGACAGGAGATAGAATATTATGTGTCATGATTGCTATGCCTGAGAAATAGCAAATAGGCTAGATTGGTTGTACCATAGGTGGTATAAAGGAATGATGGTGATAGGTAATGCCTGGAAAGGAAAAGTAGAGCCAAATTCTCAAGGTCTTCTTTTCACATCTGTCCCTTCTTTCTCACTTTCATCACCAGCCCAGTTCAGACCTTCATGACCCCTAACATGAACTACTGTAATGCGGCCTGAACTAGTCTGCTTGCCCCATCTTGCCCCATTCTAAATCACCCTTCACACAATGGCCAAATTAACCTTCTGACTGTCTGGCTCCAATACTATCACTCATCTTGTAATATAATCATTATCTGACTGCATCCTAACTCTTTCATCCATATTTCACATCCATCCTCTAAACGTACTCTAAGTCAAGTAGGTTTACCAATTATTTCTTGACCTTTTCTTCCTCTCCTTTATGGCTGTACATTTTCCCAGGAGATCCTCTGTGCCTACAATGTATTTGCCCTTCTCTGCCTATTAAAATAGCCCTCTTCTTTCAAGGACCAGCTTGGGGGCTGCGTTCTTTGTGAAACTTTTCCCTCAGAACCAAAAGTGATTTCTCTCTCAAATTTCCCATCAACATTATCTCCACTTTGCCCTTATAATAACCATGTTTGTACCATCTTATTTCCTCCTCAAAAAAATTATCAGCTCTCTGTGGACAGGTGTTATTCTTTATTTTTGTGTCTCTGGGATCTTTTAAACAGTAGATATTTAGTAAATTAATTGGAGATGTTTTGATGAATTGATGGAGAGGAATCTTACCTTGAAGAATATTCCTTAAAAAGAATGAAGGATTTGTCCTCCAGAATAGATCCCCTCCTTTTCCTCTTTGGTGATGGGATCCCATTGTCCATAGGTGGTACTTATCTAATATGTTGATAGCATGTTAACTGTTCTCAAAAATCAAACTTGATGTCAAAGTGCTAAGATAATGGACCATATTTGATGAGATTTAATTTGGATAAATGTAGAATCCTTCATTTGAGATTAAAAAATCATCAAATTTTGATAGAGATGGCATGGGTGAACCACAATTCAGTGACTTTTAGTGCACTTAGTTCTATGAGCTAAGTGACATGGCAGTCATAGAAGTGGGCATAAATCCAGATTTCATTAAAGGAGTCATATTCTCCATAACGAAGGCGGTCATAGTTCCATTGGACTTTAAACAGAACAGGTCTGAAGTATTATACTCTCATCTTATTTTTTTTAAGGAAGTAAAATAAGAATCTAGAGGGCATCCAAAGAAGGGCCACTACTATGGGGAGGGCATTCAAGATCAAGCCATATGAGTCAGTTAAAGGAACTGAAATGATTATCCCGGAGAATAAAAGATTTAGAAAGAAACATGCTAGTCTTCTTCAAGAATTTGAGGTAGCATAGATATAAGGCAAAGAAGGATGAGGATAAGCATTTATAGAGAGTCTCCTATGTGCCAGGCACTATTTTAAGCACTTTACCTTATCTCATTTGATCCTTACAAAAACCTGAGGTAAATTCTATTAGTATTTTAATTTTACAGTTGAAAAAACAGAGGCTAGTAGAGGTTAAGTGACTAGTTCATAGGATCTTGTTTGCACCACAATTTACACTCATCAG
Source organism: Potorous gilbertii (assembly GCA_028658325.1). Lineage (NCBI taxonomy): Eukaryota > Metazoa > Chordata > Mammalia > Diprotodontia > Potoroidae > Potorous > Potorous gilbertii. The sequence goes on from CM053772.1 coordinate 217,414,997, forward strand.
TAAATGTCCAAGTCAAATTTGAACTCTGATCTTCCTGACTCTAGGGCCAACGTTCTATATACCCTCTGCTTCAAAGAACACTATAATAGTAAAGAAGCTCTACACTCAGATTCCAACTCTGATGCTCAGTGCCTTTCATCTCTTGGGTAGAGGGCTTAGCCTCTCTGAGTCTCAGTTTCCTTGTCTGTAAAAGAGTGATAATAGTTCTCATAATATTTACTTTACAAGGTTACTGTTGGGAAAGTGCTTTCCAAATACTGAAACATTATATAAATTAGACTTGTTATGGGTAAGATGTATTGGAGTTTTTCCATTTGGTGTAAGAGTCCAAATCCGAGAGCAATGTGTGGAAAATTCAGAATCATATTGGGGATCAATGCCTGAATACTTGTCTAAGAGAAATCTAATAGTGGAAAGGACCATGCCAGGTTGCCATGGACTTCCCATCACCAAAATTCTTTAAATGAAGTTTGAGTAACAGCTTGTTGGGAATGCTTTTAAGACAATTCCTGTTTAGGTAAAGTGTGTAGGCTCTCTAAGTGGATAAAAGAATTTCGACATTACATATGGAAAGGAGATCAAAAGCCATCTCACCATCTCATTTTATAGCTGAGGAAACTGACTTAGGTACAACACAGTTAAGTTACTTGCTCAAGGTCACCAAGATGTATAGTATATTGCAGTTACAATGACACAGCTATGTCCTCTGATTTCAATGATCTACGCAAATGATCTTTTTAATTAAAGTAAGGCAGACTGGACTGGATTAAAAGCAAACCTCCAAGCCCTCAAAGTGCCCCTGACTTTAAGAAATTTCTTTAGGAAAAAAAATATATATATGTATATGTATATTGTAATGCTTCCATTAAACACACATACACACGCACTCCAACATACCTGTACTTCTAAATTTGAGAGAGATGCATTGAAACTTAAAATATCATTATGGGATATGGATCAAATAATACTGAACTGAAAATAATATAATCTTTGAATTCTAACTGCTATTTCTTACTTCTCTGACAAGTCACCTAACATCTATGGGTATCAGTTTTCTTTTCTGTAAGATGAGGGCATTGGACTATATTGCCAAGGGCCTTTCTAGCTCTAAGTCCTCTGATCCTATTCCAGTAATCATTTAGTAAATATGTATTGAGTACCTAGAATGTACAAGGTACTGTGGCAGATTCAGAGATGAATAAAACATAGCTACCACCCTTAGGGAAGTTATAGCCTTACAGAGGTAGGACAATGAATTCATGTTATATAGATATGAAGATACTTAATATTTCAAAAGGTCTAGGATTTATTTTTAGTCTGGGGAATCCTTCCTCTGATCATTGAACTAGCCTTCATTAAGCGCTTACATTCATATATTGTCCTAGGCACTAGAGATACACAAACAAAATTGAAAAAACATCCTTGCCTTCAAGGAGCTTATGTAGTTTAAAGGAAAACAACACATTTAGGGTACACATATGAGTATGCACAATATATCAAAATTATATACAAGGTGATTTGGAGAGAATGTAATAACTAGAGCTTGTGAAAAAGAAGGAATCAGGAAAAGACTCAAACCAGCCGGTACTGAGATGACTGTCTTCCGGGGCCAATCTAGCTAAGTTTGGAAGAATTGATCGCTGGAAATCGGCCATCTGGTAATGGTTTTTTTTCAACTATATAAACTCGTAAGAGTTATGTCTGAAGCATAACAAGATTTATAATGTGGGTTACTTGAGGAGATTCAATCAAATTTCAGTCATTGTGAGTGAATAGTAGTTCATTGAACTTGAATTAGTTCCATAGTTCATTGAAGAATTAAAGTAAATAAATATCTTCTATGAAGACCAGAGAATTTGAGTTCCCAAAGTGAATCTGTGGAAACAAAATGATAAAATCAACAACAATTTATGGAGATTAATGATAGAAGATCTAATCAGTGCCATCGTCTATCTGCAAGGTTACTGAGTGACCAAGTATTACTTCTCAACAAAAATGCAAGGTTGCAAGAAGTAAATAGAATTGGTGGTGGTGAAGGTACAGAATAACTTTTTATAGCTCACATCTGTGTAACTATGTTAATCTATGCTTAACAAAGTTGGGTTTTCCTCACAACAACTCTTTAGGTAGGAAGGACCGTACGAAAGTGGAATGGACCATTTTTGAAAGATATCATTTGAGGTCTACAAATAGATACTGGACCTGTCAGAAAGATACTGTTGATTGTATTGTGGCATGAATTGGACTAGATGACCTTTGCAAGTACTTTGCAAGTCTGAGATTCTTTATTATTCTTCAGAAAAGAGAGAAATCCTTGCAGATTAAAGTTATCAGGAAAAGCTAAATGCAGAAGGTGGCACTAATCCTGTAAGCAGAAAGGAGTAGGGAAAGCATACCAGGGAGGATGTTCTGGGTGAACAAAGGAGGGACCATAATATGTTCCAGAAAAATTGGTGCCTGGTAATAGTTTTAAGGGCCTGAGAGTGAAAGGAATCAGATCAGAGAAGATCTTCAGTGTCAAGCTAAGAACATAGTGGTTTACCCTCTAGGCAGTGGAGTCATATAAGAATGTTTTTTGTTTCTTTTTGCAAGGGAAGGGTCAAAGTGATGTTTTGGAAAGATTAAATGGGCAGCTACTTGAAGGATAGATTGGAAATGGGGACCAGAGTGTGCGGGGGGTGGGAGTGGGGATTTGGGAGAAGAGCATGCTTGTTCTGAAGCTACTGCAGTGGTCCAGATGAGAGATGATAGAGGCATGAAATCAAACTGGGGAAATGGAAACAAAGGTATGGCTGCTAATGATATTACAGAGGAAGAACTGCTAGCACATAGTGACTGATTCGATATGGAGTAAGGGAAGCAAGGACTCAGGATTATCCCAGGTATCTCTCCTTGGCATCCCTGAGAGTGGTGTTTTTATTAACAGAAATTAGGACTAAGCCTTGAGAGCAAAGAGATTTAGGGCTTAGGAAATGCTGTCGGGTGTGCTAGGCATTAAAAGCAAAAGCAACAATCTTGGACTCAGACTTAAGTTTCAGTCCTGACCCTGCTAGGAACTTATTTGTGTGAGGGAGGAAATCACTTCCCTTTTCTGCGCCTCAGCCTTCCTATCTGCGGATTGAGTTGGTTGAACAAGATAATGGCTAAGTTCCCTTTCTTCTCTGACTCCATGAAGGACTTAATTATTACCTTAATGAGTTTCCTTCTGGAGTTTGGAATCTATGGAAGAATCAGACTTCCAGGTTGTGTAGATCCTACTACACCATAGTCCCTTGCAATGTCCTATTTTCATAGAAATAATTCTTTATTCTCCCCACTCTTGTCTCAGATTGTAAATGCTCTTATTTTCAGAAATAGGATTTTTCTCTTTTAAAAAAATAAGGTGAAAAATAGTGGTTGCCCTTTCCCAATCTTCAAGCACTTTCCCTTCTCTTTACATCTCTCTCCCATCCACACCCTCCAAAAATATAGTTAATGACTTTATGATAGCATCAGGCAATTCATTAGGAAACCTCTGATGCATGTCATCAGCCTTCCCTGATTTAAACAAATCCATGTTTGAAAAATAATCAGCAACTGCTTCTTTTCTTATTTTAATTGCAATTTATAATCTTCCATTAAAGTCAATGCACAAGCTAATTGTCTCTTAATGGTTGTCCTTTTAAAAAAAATTAAAGACTGAGGGTTAACCCACACACACACACACATACCCAAATAGACATTGTTATCTCTATATTCTTTATTTTCCTCTCTAAGACCATGGGAATGTATTTCAGGTTCTTCTTTACAACATAAGACAAAAGAGCATTTTCCTTTTCAGTTAAGGAACATATGATGTGCCAGGCAATGTGCTAAATTATGGAAATACAAAAACAGGTCAAAATATGGTCTCCACCTTCCAGAAACTAACAAATCTAGTGAGGAGGATAATGTTCAAACAACTCTGTATATACAAGCGATAGACAGTGTAAAAATGGAGGCAATCTCAGAGGGAAGGCATTAATTAGTAGCACAGAGACTGGAAAAAGACATGCTATATAGTAGGTGAGATTTGAGCTGAGCCTTGAAGACATCTTGTTTTGTTTCTTAAAAGATACAACTTTCTTTTCATCTTGAAAGTCAAAATATAAAATAAATAACCAAAAACAACAGGAAAATCCAGAGCACAATGAACAGAGAAAGCATAAAATTATATCCTTTTTCTTTTTCCATTTCATAATATTACCGATGTCTTTGCTGATAAAATGTACACACTCTTCTTTAGAACTTCAGATAAGGATAATATAGCTTCTGTTCAGTCTATTTATTTAGAAAATGATAATTCCATTATTCACTTTGATCAAAATGCTCTTTAACGAATCAAACTTATTGGAAAGTTTTTTCCTACTTAAACAGTTGTCGAAAAGTTATGGAGAAAAAATATCTGATCATGTTCTTTAAATATCCATTATGTGTCTCTAAGAAACCAGCCTCCTCATTTATTTTGTGAAGTCTGATGAGAAAGACACCCCTGCCCCTTTGCATGCTGGTTCTTCTCTGGGGCTAGACTCAAGGACCACGTGCTTGTAGGGGAAATGAAGGTGATTTTTAAAGAAGTTAAGCCATTTGGCAGATTGACTATTAAGAGGCTACTTTTACCAAACATACTGCAGTAAGTTTTATTCTTTTGACACCTCAGAGAACTTATTCTCAGGGAAGTCTCATTGTAACTGACAAATTGTAATACCTCATGGTGTATGTTAGCTTCATTATTACATTAATGGCCTTGAGAAGGTAGAAGAGGAGTGAGATGCAATGAAAACTTAGCTCATTCTCAGAGATATAACCCTGGATGTATAGGTATTTTTATGTAGCATCTGCCTTTCATGGGTAGCTTATATGGGACATTATCCAGCTGAAAGCCTCTATCCATTCTACTGTCAAATCCTTTGGACTTAAGACAAAAAATTACAGTTTAAAAATTCTTTCATGTCAAGGACATCCAACTGCCCCCCATTTGTGTTCCCTAATAAAATTTTGCTCTTTACTTTTTAACAAAAGATGGAAGGAAGATCATAACAAGGAAAGAATAAATATATATGGTCAGTTTGAAGAATACACTGCTAAAAAAATGTCAACTGAGTCTCTGGAATGATCAGTAAAAACTCATCTAAATTCTAGATTTCCTTTCCAAGATATGCTTTGATAGGTAATGGGCCCAGGTGTACTCTTTCCCTCACCCCCACCCCTTTCAGTAGGCACTTATAATTTTTTTTAATCAAATACATATGCTGCTCATTTGGAATTTTTCCTTAGCTAATGATGATGATGATGACGAGTAGCTAGGTGGCTCAGTGGATAGAGTGCTGAACCTGCAGTTGGTAAGACCTAAGTTTAAATCTAGGCTCAGACTCTTACTAGCTTTGTGACCTTGAGCAACTCACTGAATCCGTTAGCCTCAGTTTCCTCATCTGTAAAATCAGGTATTGGTCTTGGGGGCCTCTCTGGTTTTTTGTCATTCCAAACCTGTGATCTGAAAAGTATGGACAAATTGCTTCACCTGTCGGAGCTTTGGTGTACTCATCCGAACATAGAATAATATTTGCACTTGAACCTGTGCTTAATTATTATGAGGAAAGCATTTTTAAACCTTAGAGTATAATACAAACATGTTCTGCTATTATTTTTGCACCTGGTCTATAGAACTTTGAATGAAGGATGTCACAATTTGACGGACCTCATTATTTTTCGCAACTTCCTTATATTATATATATATATATATATATATATATATATATATATATATATATATATATAAGACCTCCTTATATTTTTTCTTGATTTGTTGAGATGATTCACTTATTGGCAAAGATCTGAATATTTGATCTCTGCTTTGCTAGTGTTCTTTCTCATTGTTATTATATAAAATGTAAGGTTTATGAAATGCTCTATGAATAATAGCTCATTTTATCCTTATAACAAGCCTGATAACATTGTTATCCTCATTTTACACATGAGGAAACAGAGAGAAGGCAGGATTTAAGTGACTTGCCCAGGGTCACAGAGCTAATAAGTGTCTGCAGTAGAATTTGAACTTAGACCTTTCTGACTAGAACTGTACATCTAGCACTCTGCTCACTATATCACCTACTGATCTGTGACTGCCCAATGACTGTTAATAAATTGCAAAGAACTGAAAATTATGGAATATTAAATTTGGAAGGGACCGTTAGATAATCAATTTTAAACTCATCATGTTATAAATGAAGAAATTGAGCTACCAATCATTGAAGTGACTTATCCAATGACACATGGTGAGTGACTAGGAGAGCCCAGACTAAAAGCTAGATCTCTTTCCCAAACCAGTGCTCCTTCCATTATGTTACACTTGCCCAAAGTTATATTTCGGGGAGTACATTGCATATAGTTCTGCTTTATTTAGTTCAAATTAGTTAAATTCATCCTTACCTTGATAAGATTTACTGGAAATTGCCAAATATCCATTTCCCATAGGCCCAACACATAATATGTACTTAGTAAATATTTACTGAAAACACCATTGATTTTCTTCTACATCTGTCAGGTTGGTTTTGATAATTAATCAGTGACTATAGACTTCATTAAAAAATATACTTTCAAGAAATCCTATGTCATTAATAGAAATGACAAATGTAAGTGCAGCGGATAATTGACGTTGTTTTGTGGTCCTGTTAGATGTGATGAGAAATGATTAGCATTTCAATTAAAAAGGGAAAAAAAGGAGGTTACCAAACTGAAGATTGGGTGAAGTGTAAGGTCTAACATTAAGTGTCATCTGCAGAATTTTAAGATTGAGTAGTTCTCAAGACAGGTATTCATTGTTTTACATAAATTAATTTATACAATTTTAAACTTAATTGATAAATTGAAGCCTTGTTAATTTTATTGATATTGAAGCCCTGAATTGAAGGTGTTGTATCAGTATCAGACAAGATTGCTTTATTTTCTGCCACCTGCTAGAAATAGTTATTATTACAACCCAGCTCTATTAGGTTGAGGAGGAGGAGGAGGGTTTTTTTTTTAAATCTTCCAACTGGCTCCTTCTGAAGTTGCTGTTTGTGTCTGTGGCATCAACAGTCTCCTATATCCAAAACCTTGGGGAACTGATTCTACTTCTTAAGGTAGTCTATTATGCTTTTGGATAATTCTGACTCTTAGGAAGTATTTTTCCCTCTCACCTCTATCCCTTTATATTAAGCCTACATTGTGTTTTTTTTTTCTTGGCAACTTCCTCTTGCTCCTTTTTCCATCCTCTGAGAAAGCAAAAAATATTCTATTCCCTCTTCTATTGAACAAGTCTCCAAATACTGAAGAATAGTTATCATAGCCTTCTAAGTTTTCTGCTTTATAAATTCATATTTATAAGATCATATGGCATGATCTTAAGATGCATCACCATCCTACTTACCTTGCTCTGGTAACTATCTAGTTTACCCATGTCATTCTTAAAATGTGGTTCCTAGAGATGAATATAGTACTCTAGCTGCAGTCTAGAAGCTGCAGAAGCCAAGAAGGATATTACCTCTCTGTTCCTATACACTATACCTCTCAATACAGTCTAAAAATATCATCAGTTTCTATGGTTGATACATCCCATTGAGTTTGCATTCCGCTAAGACCATGAGATCTTTTCTAGACAAATTTGCCATTGCCTCTTGCTTTGTACTTGTGAAGTTAATTTTTGAGCCCAGTTGTAAACTTTGTTTTTATCCCTATTATATTTCATCTCATTAGATTCATCTCAAAGTTCTAGACTATTAGCTTCAATCTGGACCCTGATTCTTACCGTCCAGGGCACTAACTTTCCCTCCCAGTTTTGAGTCATTTGCAAATTGAACAAATGTACTGTCTGAATATTGATATAACTGTTGTTGTATTAGCTGTGCTTTCCAGTCATGTAACACAACCTTGTTGCTTTTGCCTCCATATTTTCTTGAATATGTCCTATTTAATTCTATTTTTATCGCTGTGACCCTCATTACCAGCCAACAGGACATTTGAATTGCCTTTTATTGGGCATCCCATCACTTCTGTAAAAAGCCTCCTCTTTGGGTGTCCTTCTCAATTCTCCAGTCCATGATTCATAAACATGTGCCTTTTGGTGAGGATCTGTTCCTATTAAATCTCTATTTAATGGGTCTCTATTACATCTCAAGTAAAATACAAACTTATATCCTTCAATAGCAATGGAGAATAAGTTTGTGTAATTCTTTTTCAGTGTGTGTACATACATATGTAAATTTGGAAATGAGGGGGTAATTAATTTACACTTCATAAGTCATTTAGTCTAATGGATGTTGTTCTTCATTCTTGAAAGGACCAAAATAACATCACTATGATAAAGACCAGTTTCACTGTGTCCAACTGTGTCCAATACGAGCTTGGAATGTTCCACCACAGATTGGACACACATAGTCCATGTGAAACATTTGGGGTAGATTCTCTAAATCTGTGTATCCTACATTTCCTTCAAGCTGTTTCAATTCTGCTTTGATCATAGAACACAGTATCCTCTCTGATGTGGGTACACCATGCTGAGCAGTCCTGTGCCAGTGTCTCCCATGTCACACAATCAATTCCAAAGCTCCTGAGAGAGACCTTGAGAATGTCCTTGTGTTGTCTCTTCTGACTACCATGTGATCTCCTGCCCCAGCTGAGTACTCCATAAAGTAGTCTTTTTGGCAAGTATATGTTTTGCATTCAACCAACATGGCCAGCCCATCGGAGTTGCACTCTCTGAAGCATACTTTGAATGCTTGGCAGTTTAGTTCGAGTAAGAACCTCAGTGTCTGGTACCTTATCCGGCCAGGTGATCTTCAGAATCTTCCTAAAACAGTTCAAATGGAAGTGATTCAATTTCCTGGCATGGTGCTAGTACTAATACTTATTTTACAGATGAAAAATCTAAAACTGAAAGAAGTTATGTGACTTATCCATGGTCACACATATAATAAGTGGTAGACTGTGAATTCAACATCATATCCTCAGACTTCAAATCCAGCATTCTTTTCACTGTACTGTGTTTGTGTATTTGTATTAGAAAGGCAGAATGAAATAGTAGGATAGTAGAAATAGCCTTGAAGCTAAGAAAACCTCGATTCAAATCCCACCTCTAATGCATTATCTGTGGGAATATAGGCAACTCACTTAATCTTTGATGCCTTAGGCAACTCTCTAAGAAGATAGAAATTGTAGAGACAGTGCCAACTGACTTGAAAAAGGTGGTTTCCTTGCCTGGGATTTGTCTATACAAGGAATTACAGACCCAGTTCCTATTCTTATGTTGTGTATACATGTTCTATATAGTTAATATATAGACATGCATATATGTGTTCGTATGTGATACACTAAACATAATTATGTAAAATTGCACATACATAGCTATACCATTTGTTATTATACTTCTCCATATGCCTAGGCTTAAAATCAAGAAATTTTGGGTTCAAATCCAGCTCTAAAATTTACTAGCTGCCTAAGTTTGAACAAATCTCTTGATTCAAGAATCTCTTGATTCAAGTATCTCCTTAGAATTTCTCTTGTAAGGAGGGGGGAGTTCTGCACATGAAGTGGTCACACAGACCTTGTATGCTCACTCACATGTGGAGAGCCTGAGGCATCCCTAGATTTGGACCAGTGTAGCCAGATGTAAAAGAGAAGATGAGGCCCTGAGGGCTGTAGGGTTCCTCAGGTGAGTGGGATCCCCCCAGAAGCCTCAGCCCATGTTTGCTTTGCATATTTACCATCCGCTAAGACTCAGGTATAAAATTCATTGACCCTTGCGCATTTGCAATTAGATATATTGCACAGGCTCATATTCATGCTGAAATTAGGTAGGATTGTGCATTTCAGAGGACTTTTATCTCTGAAAGTTTCCAAATTCAGCCCAGCCTCAAGCATGTTCCATAACAGCACAGGCAGAAATCAGTCCTGTCTGGCAGCTGAAGCCTGCCCGCCCACCAGCACATCCCCATTCTGCTAAGCAGTATTAGGTAATGAGCGCCCCAGCCCACCCTCTTCTCAGGTAACTGTGTCAGTCCTTGACAATGTCAGCATGTTGGTTTCTCTGATGTAGGATTTATTTAGGTCACCACAACCCAGGTTACAAAATATCTGAGAATGAAAATGGGTAATTCAGAGCTCCTCTTTGTGTATCTTTATGACCTCCCCACAGTAGAGCACCATTGGTTAAAGCCCCCTAGGAAAACATTTTCAAATGGTTTATGACCTGTCATTAACTTTAATTCTTCCAGGACACAGATCATTGTCTACTGGGAGCATTTAATAACTCATTCGGGTCCAGAAAGATTATAGCTAAAAAGCTGTTCATATGTAAAAAACAAACAAAAAAAAACCCTTAGGGTTCTTTTGAAAAATATTTTAGTAATTTTTTTATATCACTTCCATTTCCCAATATATTTCCATATTTTCCTTCATAGAAAACCAACTCTTATGATGTAGAATAAAAAAAATGATTTTAAGCAAATCAAAACTGAAGGACACATTGAATAAATCTGCCACTGCCTGCACTGGCCCTCACCCCTAGTCCCCTATTTTTGCAGAGTGGGTCAGGCTTGGTTATTTTATTTGGGCAGTTTTATTTCAAGTGTTCTTTTGTTATTCTGTTTATTTATACTGGGTCTAGCCATTGTGCCCTGCCTTCCTGGTTCTACTTACTTCACTATTCATCATTTCATAAAAGTCTTCCCATGTTTCACTCTGTTGATTTTATTCATTGTTTCTTAGTGCAAAGTTATGTTCCATTCCATTTGCATGCTGTAGAGGTTTTTAACCTGATGTCCATTCACTTGTTTAAAAAAAAAAGCTTGATAAGTGTATTTCCATGTAATTGGTTTACTTTGCAGTCTCATGTATTTTTTTAATACATTTAGAAACAATATTCTAAGGAGAATTACATAGGCATATTCAGACAAGCCAAAGGGATGCGTGGAGTTTACAGCACACACTGTTTCTCTCTCTCTCTCTCTCTCTCTCTCTCTCTCTCTCTCTCTCTCTCTTGCACACACACACACACACACACAAACACACACACACACACACACACACACACATATACTGGTTAAGAACCCCTGATATTTACTGCAGCTTGTCCAGTTATGTCCCAATCGATGGCCATCTACTATGGTTCTACAACTTTGTTTGCCACCAGAAAAAGAAAATAATGTCACCATAAATATTTTAGTATATATGGATCCTTTTTTTTTTTACATTGACTCTTTTGGGAATACATGGCTAGTTGTAAGAATGAGAAATATGGATCCAAGGGCATAGGCATTTTAAGTCACTTTCTATTCACAATTCCAATCAGTCCGATGGTCAACAAGCATCAGTTAAGACCATACAACATTCCAGGCACTGTTCTAAGTGCTATAGATATAAAAAAAGACAAAAATATGGTCTTTTCCCTCAGGGAATTCACACATCAATAAAAGAGACAATATAAATAACTGTATGCATATTATATATGTTTGACATATATGTGTAATATTCTTGGAAGGCAATACAGAGGGGAAAAAAATAGCAGCAGGAGGGACTAGGCAAAAGTTTGTAGAAAAGGTGAGATTTGACCTGATTTTTAAAGGAAGCTAGGAATTCTAAGAGGAAGAGGCAAGGAGGGAGAAAATTCCAGGAATGAAGGTAATGAAAAAGCTTAGAGTTTGAGATGGAGTGTTGTGTCTGTATGTATCTGGGTTATAGAATAATAACAGTGACCTTTTATATAATGCACATTACTTCACATATATTATTGCATTCTTATAACAACTCTGGAAATTTTTATCGCCCAATTTTACAAATGAGGAAACTGAGGCACTATTTAACTGACTTGCCAATAGCAGCATAGTTAGTTAGGGCCTGAGGTAGGTTTCAGACTGAAGTCTTCCTGCTTCCAGGCCTAGCACTCTACATACTATACCACCGAGCTGACTTTATTAATAGCCAGCCCTGGTATATTACTTTAAAGTTTGCAAAGCACTTTACATATCTCATTTGATTCTCAGTACATCCCTGAGGTAGAAGCTATTATTACTTCATTACCCCATTTTACAGATTAAGAACCTGAGGCCCCCTGGGTTTAAATGGCTTTTCTACCATGGACACACATTTAGTGACTATCTGAAGCAGAATTTGAACTCAGGTCTTCCTGACTCTAAGTTCAGCTCTCTATCTATCACACCACCTCGCTGCTTCTCATATGTGGAGAGAAGCAAACTTTAATAAGCCTGAGAGGGTAGGAAGGGATCAGTTTTTAAAGAGCTTTAAATATCAGATAGCATTTTATATTTGATCTTGGGAAATATGGAACCATTGAAGTTTTTTGGGGAAAAATGGGGTGACATGGTCAGACCTGTACTTTAGGAAGATGGCTTTGATATGTGAATGAAACATGGATTAGAGTTGGGAAAGATGAGTCAGGCAGACCAACCAGGCTATTATACCTATCTAAACATGAGGCAATAAAAATCTTCATTATGGTGGTGGCTATAAGTAGTGTTGAATGTATGAAAATGCATGTACTTGGGAGATGTGAAACTTAACAGCAGTTTGGATATGTAGGATCAATGCAAGTGAGATTGTAGACTGCCCCCTCTGGGACCAGGTGTTATCCTAAGAATGTTGGGTGGAGGAGACAAAGGAAATGTTTGGGGGGAAATATAATGAATTTTTTTTTCTTACACATGTTGAATTTGAGGTGGCTATGGATAGCTAAATTGAAATGCTGAAAAGGAAGTTTACATTGAGAGATTTGAGATTAAAGCAAAATATGCAAATAAAAATCATTTGAATAGTGACACCAATTGAACCCCCTGAGAGTTGATGTGTTCACTAAGTAAGAGGGTGAAGAGGACCCAAGATAGAACCTTGAGGGAAACTCATGGTTAACATTCATAACTTGAGTGAACATCCAACAAAGGAGACAGACAGAGTAAACATAAACAGAAAGGTAGGTGGAGAACCAGCAAAGAGTAGTCTCAGAAAACCAAGAGGAGGAGAGAGTCTCCAGCAAAAGCTCATCAGGAGTGTCAAAAAGAGAGACATTCAAAACAATCAGGAATGAGAAAAGACCATTCAACTGACCAATTAACAGACAGCTGATGACTTTGGAAACATCAGTTTTAGTTGAATGGTGATGTCAGAAGCCAGATTATAGAGAGGCTACAAGGGAATCAGAGTAAGTTTAGGAATCTAGTATAGATGGTTCTCTCAAGCAGATTAGATAAGAAAGGGAGAAGAGATACAAGATGAATGCTAGTGAAGATATCAAGTGAGGGTCTTTTAAGTAAAGAACTGATATGAAATGAGCACATTTGTATGCAGCACAGAAGCAGTCAATAGATAGTGAAATACTGGAGACTAGAAGGAATGTGAATGTGATCAAAGGGACAATCTGCTGAAGATGATGGGGGAAGATGGTACCAAGGGTGCATGTGAAGGGCTTTGCCTTTGGAAAAATAAATAAATAAATCTTTGTGTTAGAAAGAGGTGAGGGAGGACATTGTGGAGAAAAAATGTCTGAGTGATGTGAGATGAGGAGAAGCAGAGAACACTGAGTTCTTGGCTAAATATTTTTTTTTCAATGCAGTATAAGGCAAGGTTTTCAGCTACAAACCTAGAGAAAGGGCATGTGATGGGAGGCTTAAGGAGGCTTGTCTAGTCTGTTTCATTGATCTACTTTATTTTTAAATTAGTGCCAAATTGTTTTGACTATAGGCTTGAGATCTCTAAGTTATTTTATTCCTCCAAATGATGAAGTGTTCTTTCTACTGTGGAATTTAAACATAATAGGAAACAGTAATGCAAATTCATGATTTCCCCAAATCCATTGAAATTGATACAGAATGTCTATACTGAGGGAAACGAGAATCCCATTGTACTTTGCCATGATCAGGTCATAGGTTCCAGTTGGGGTACCACATCTTAGGAAGCTGGTGAGTAACCAGATGAAGGGCACTAGAATGGTGAAAGGAATATTCACCATGTTCTAAGAGGATTGGCTGAAAAATTAGAAATATTTTGTCTGAAAATGATAAGACTTAAGGGAGATAGCATAGTTTCTTCATGTAACAGAAAAGAGATTAGACATATTTTGTTTAGAGTCACATAGCAGAAATAAGGTCAACAGATAAAAGTCTCAAAGAGATGGATTTAAGCTTGATGTTAGGACGAATCTCCTACCAATTAGATTTATTCAAATGCTATATAGGCTGCCTTGGGAAGTAGTGGGCTTCTCTCTCATATGCATTCAAGCAAAGGATGATGGAAGAGTACTTGGCAAGGATGTTACAGACAGAATTCATGATTTGGTTGGATGTCAATCTAGACTCCATTCCCTTTAATAAACATTAAGTACATTTCATGTTATGGTATTGTGGAAATCATGTTTGATTTGGAGTGAGAAGACCTGAGTTCAAACCGCTACCCTGAGAGTTATTATTTGTGTGACCTTAAGGAGTCACTTAACCTCTCTAAGCTTTAATTTATTCTGTAACAAGAGTCTTAGCCAAGGTGACCTCTAAAGTCCCTGTTGCCTCTAAATCCATGATTCTCTGGTCCTATGTTCAAGTCATTGTGACAAGCGCTGAGGATATTTGAGATGAACAAAGTCTGTGAACTGAACACGCATTCAGCTAGCTCCTGTAAAAATTGTGGCAGTCTCAGTACTATGAGTTGACTGAGGACCTCCGTGAAGAGCAATGTCTGCTTGCCTGCTTCCCCCTGGGGTCAGCTCACTCATTGCTATCTCCTCCAACACCCTTTCTTAGGGTGTCCCCATCTCTCAACATAGTTCCATAGTTGCTCAAGCTCCTGAACCTATAGGTTTTATTTGGGCACTCATTTTATCATTTAGAGCAGTCATTGTCAGTTCTGGTCCTTTATTTCTTTTCCTAGTATGTCCATGCCTTCTGTCCAGAATTGTGTGGTGGAAGATGGTCATGTTGTGGAGGGGGAGAATCAAGGTGGCCTCATGTAGGAGGTAGCACATCAGCTGGGTTTTGAGGGGAGGGCAAACATTCAAGGAAAGGCAAATAACCCAAGTTCATTTCAGCCATCAGAACAGCATGATCTAAAGCAGAAGCAAGAGATTAGAGGAGAATGTGCAGATCAGAGATGCCATTGGGGTGGTGTATAGAATGAGAGGGGAGTAATATGGAATAACTGGGCAAAGATAGTGATGTCACCTATAATGGATTGGGACTTTATTTGGAAGTGAATAGGGAACCACCTAAGGGTTATTTTTGTTTCTGTTGTGTTTAGCTTAAGTAGACCATTAGGAGGTCAAAGAAAATGGTCGCTACCCTCAAGGAGCTCGCTGTTTAAAAGGAGAAGATGGACTGACAGGGAATTTTCACATAATCCTTTTAGGATTGAAGAGGAAACAGCTAAACCTGACTTAGTATTTCAGACACTGAATATGATGGAAACTTATTAAAATTGTGTGGCCTGACCTTTGAGGGCATATATATCCTGAACTGAACCTCTTCCTACCCCTAGCCCAATTACCATAAGTAAATCCAAACAAAACCTAATGTCAACATTTATTGAAGAGTGTCATCTGTAGGCAATTTTGAGAAAATAAATATTTATGCAGCTCTTGAAATATCAGTGTCCTTTCTGAGACCGACAGGCACCAGCTAAGGCTTTTGTTTCCTGCTTTCTGGGTTACAGAAATGACCTGGCAAATATATCCCTTTGACACATTACAAGAGTGATCTTAAGCAGTCATGCAAAGATGGAAAGGGAGATACTTCTGACTCTTCTAAAGATTAGCAGTAGTGGCCTGTATTTGCCCAGAAGGATGACTTGATAGGAAGGGGCAGTGCTATTTTTACCTTGTCTACTTTCAAGTAGAGTGCATGGCCCAGGAATTTAAAAATAACTTTTACTCTTATGTGTTAGAAAAGAGGCCAAATTTGAATGATGATAACAGGATGAAAAAATGAAGCCAGTCATGTGGCAATAAAGCAAGATGGTAGATAAGTGGACTCCCAAAGTGCAGTGTCAGAAGAATGAAAGAGAAGACTTCAGCACATTGAGTGACCTCTATAGCAAACTTTTGGGAGGACAAGGACAGGAACAAGACACAGGATGGGGACGGATGGGTTGGCTACAATTTTCATGATTAGAGAAGCTTCCAAATTCATGAGATCACAGACTTGAGTAGATGTATATTAACAAGATGATAGAACATTGCAAAGACTGAGGGTCCCTTGAAGGCCTTTTACTTTAACTCTTACCTCAAATAGGAGTTCCTTCTAAGAGAGATACTATATGTAAAGACTACTGGGCCTTGCCATCCAGCTGACCACCAAAACCTGTTGTATGACTGTTGTCCCCACATGATGATGTGAGCTCCTTGGCGAAGGACACTATGTGATGGCCTTCGTGTCCCCCAGTGCTTACTTAGCACAGTGCATGTGGTATAATGAGTGCTAAATAAATGCCTATGGGAAAGGGTAGGGGAAAGGAGTATGCATTTATATAGTGCCTACTATGTGCCAGGCACATTGCTAAACAGTTTTAGAGATACTAATTCATTCAGTCCTCACAATATCCCTGCAAGGTAGGTATTGTCATCCTCCTAGCTTTAGAGTTCAGGAAACTAAGGCAAATAGAGGTTGAGTGACTCGCTTAGTTTCACACAGTAAATTTCTGAGGTCCTGTTTCAACTCAGATCTTTCTGACTCCATGCCCAGTGTTCTGTCTGCTGTACCACAAGCTAGTTGCTGCGGACTAACTATACCCTCAGTGGATGGTATTTTAAATATACTAAATAATAATGTTCTTGCTTTTTTTTTCCTCATTTCTCTCCTT
Source organism: Potorous gilbertii (assembly GCA_028658325.1). Lineage (NCBI taxonomy): Eukaryota > Metazoa > Chordata > Mammalia > Diprotodontia > Potoroidae > Potorous > Potorous gilbertii. The sequence continues at coordinate 217,431,845 of CM053772.1, forward strand.
TTTCCCTCTCTTCTTTCTTTCCTTTCTTCCTTTTCTCCTTTCTTTACTTTTTTCTCCCCCTCCCTCCTTTAATTCCTCCATCTCTCTCTCCCTACCTTCCTCTCTCCTCCGCTTTCTCCCTTCTTTGCTTCCTTCATTCCTTCCTTTTTTCTTCCCTCCCTCCCCCCTTTCCTTCTTTCCTCCTTTCCTTCCTTTTTCCTCCCCCCCTCATTTACTTCCTCCATCTCTCTCTCTACCTCTTTCTCTCCTCCCCTTTTCCCTGTCTTTCTTCCTTCCTTCTTTCCCTCCTTCCTTTCATCCTTTCTTCTATTCATCCTTTCTTCCTTCCTAGTTGTGTCCTTTGTTCATGAGGTGGTCAGGTTGGGCTCCTGGCCCTGGCCTTCATTTTGTGGTGTCATATTTACAAGAAAAAACTAATGGTTGGAGAATTATAATAATTTTAATATTTCAATATTTTTATGGATCCATGGTGTCGTCAGTGTGGCTTCCCCTTTAAAAGGTATAGACCACAACCTGACCATCCCTTCTTATTCTATATAATTCTTGCTTTTGACCTCCCACAGTTCTATCATAATGAGTCTACCTAATGTCCTGGAGCCCATTCCTGCTGTCTGTTAACATCGCATTGAAAGAGAACTTGACCTTTGTCCAGTACTTGAACATTTACAAAGTCCTTTCCTCACTACAGTCTTGTGAGGGTAAGAATTCTGAGTATTATTTTAATTGCACTTGTGGGGGATCTGAGGGTCAGAGAGGAGAAGTGATTTACTTAGTCATTCAGCAAGTAAGTTGAAGGACCAGTAACTAAATCCTACTTTTCAAATATTAGGGGTGTTTGTGTGTGTGTGAGTGTGTGTGTGTGTGTGTGTGTGTTTTCTACTTTACACAGAGCATCTTGTGGCTATTGTGAAAGAGGATCAGGGTGTGAAGCCAACCTAAAATTGAACTGAGGATCCTATATAAGATAAAGTATCCCCAAAGTCTTAGTTCAGTTTTTAAAAACTATACAAAATATTTAATATCAACATGGTAATATTAAATAAGCTATTTAAAAAACCCTTGGTTTTAATAATTTTAAGTTATTAAAACTTAAAGCTATCTTAAGACTTTAGGGACACAGCATATAAACCACCTACTCCTTCTACCCAGTCCTCTCTTCCCTGAAGGCAACAGTTCCATATTCAGACTTGGGACGGGAACATCTAACCATGTTCTATTTTGCCCTTTAAGAGCATTTCTAGGTACTGCCGTTAACTCATAGTCTTGCTTTCATTGGACAATACCCTTCATGTTCACTCTAAGTAGTTTAAAGGAGTTATAAATGCAAAGAAGTAAAGTCACTGGCCAAGGGTCATACAGGAAGCAAGAGCTTCCTGTTTCAGAGCCAAAATCCCAACTTGCCTCTCAGTCTGTAAGTGTACATCAGAACTGTGAAAGTTTAGGATAGAGAGCTATGTACTCACAGGTACATCAGAACATCCCTTCCTCCAGGTCACACGAGTGAAATATTCATTTTGTTCTAATGTACATTCCTGTGTGAGGCAGATGGAAAATTGTAGACATAATTACATTGGAAATCCAGTTTCAGATTGTAGATTAGATAATAAAAGAGACACACACACACAAAAGGTCTCTGTTCATGGGGGTTATTTCCTTGCCTTTCTATGGTAAAATATTCAGCTGGATAGCAAGCATTTGAAGGTTCTCTGCTTCTTTTACTCCCTCTTCCTTTTCATGTGTATTTGGCACCTAATTAACAGCTCCCCAAGGGTGTTGAACCATGTGATGAATGTAAACCAAGTGTGACCAAAGGCAAGGAATCTTGTCCTTTGAATTATTGAAGCCCAACTCTAGGCATCCCTGCAGGTCCAAGAAAATCCAACCCCCTCCTCTTCTCCCCTTTGTTCCCTACTCTACCTTTAAAGAGAGAGACAGCACGATTATGGAGATTACTCATATTTGAACCCATAAACCTAGTTACCAACTTAGGTTTACCTTCTCTATTGTCTTATGCCTTTAGTATTCAAAAAAAAAACATTATAACGGTAAGGACTATAGAGATGCTTATGATAAACATAATCTTATCAAGCTAAACTTGATAAATTCCTGTTTAGAAAGCCAGTAGTTTGATGGCCCCCTGGTCTACTTCAAAGGCTTCTTTTTTTCTCCTCGCCATAGGTTTTGCTCCAAACCTAGACACCCTTCATTTATATAGCGAGGAGATCAGTTTAATGTGGCAAACTCCTTCATATTTCATAAGGCTTGACAACATATTTTCCACAGCAGCTGTTGCAGAGCATTTCTTCTCTCCTAAAGCCCCCAACTCCTCCCACTTTCCACTCAGTAAACAGAAGTAATTATTATAAAACGTTAAGGAAAGAAGTCAGATTGCAATAGAGGGAGGGTTGACTGGGTGGGAGAGTAAGTGGATGCAATGAGTACAAGTTTCTTCAAGTTTGACAGTGACGGGGAAGAGAGAGACCAGGTGATTGATTGAGAATACAGCAAATCCAAGGAAGGTTTTTGTTTTATCTGTTTATTTGCCATTGCTGTTTTTAAGATACAGAAGTACTGAGCATATTTGTAAACTAAGTGTAAGGAGCCAGTAGAGAAGATGAATTTGTAGATAAATGCGAGGGGAGAATGATCCTTGATGGTGCAAGATCAGGAAGGTATGTAATTGAGCACATGGGTGAATTTCTTTAGCCTCGGCAAGGAAGACAGATAGCTGAACCTCTGAAACTGGAGGGAAAGAGGACAGGGTGGGTTAGGACACTGAGAATTTTGAAGTTTGTTAAAATCAGATAGCCTCGGTCTTTTTTGCCTAAAGAAAAAAGAAGACTAGTCTCTAAGAGTTAGTTAGAAGTGAAAGGAGTTGGGGGTTTTTAAGAGATCAGGAAAACTTTAGAACAGCTGTTGTAGAGAAGGTGCTGCCAAAAGTTCTAAAATTTGAGCAAGATAGCCACAATAAGCAGATCTCTTCCCTATACAAATGAGTGATTTTATGGATTGTATTAAAATGCTCATGGAAAAGGGAGGGGAAAAGATTATCAAGCAGGGCAGATTGGGGGGTGGGGAGTGGAATAGATCATTAACCATGAACAAACTGACTTTCCAAACTCAGGTTAATTAAGTTTGGTTGGATTAAGGATTGTATGGAGACAGACTTTTAAGTAGCTTGCACAGACCTGGATAACTTTCACATAATAATCCACCTGGTGACAGTATGAACCTCTACCGGCTTTGTTGCTATTTTCATTGACAACCAAAGACAAAGGAAGGTTTGCAAGTCAACATAAGTTAGCAGTTAGGTTTTTAGCTTCCAGTGTGAGTGATTGCCATAACTGTATTTTGTCTCTTCCCATATGACTGGAGAGGGTAGGAGTGGGGAGCAGAGTATTTTCTTTGACTTATTAGGATGTCTTTAATTGAGTTTTGATCATTCAAAAGAAAGATTTACTTGATAATTTGGTTTGCAGAGCACTTTATGTACTTTATTTCACTTGAGCTTCATAACCCCCGAGGAAAGTAGATACTATTATTCTATCTCCCTTTAGAGAGAAGGGAACAGAACAAAAACTGTGGGAAGGAACTACCTTTTCATCTTCAGCAGGTCTGTAACTGAGAAACTCTGCTTCGACAGCAAATTACCCCTCCACTGCCCCTCACACCAATTCCAGTTCTACTGGAGTGGAAATGGGAGGGAGGGGTAACCAATCAACCTCACCACCACTCCTCCAAGAGTGTGGCTTCAGTGGAACTTATGGTAGAAAGCAGACAAAGTCCAAAAGAGACAGTCTAATTGGGAGTACACTCATGAGGCCACGGGAGGGGATGACATAACTTTCCTCATGTCAAGGACATGGGCCTGTCAAGGACCTGCCAAGATGTGAACTCTGATTTCTTCCCTAAAATAGAAAAGCCATGCCCCTCTTCCCCCAAACATGTTGGACCTAAGAGCAAACCCTTGTGTCTCATTTCCTCAAGTAGAGTACTACTCTAATGCTTCAGTGCCCAACCTAAGACTTTGTATTTCATAGACTTACAATGCATGCCAATTTTTAATTAGAATTTGATTTGGCCAAATGACGTATAGTATGGGAACAAAGTAGAAAATTTTGCAACAGTAATTATGGTTGTCATCATAGTTATAATTGATATTTATGTGAACACATCCATATGAATGTTAACGGATTTCCTAACAACCCCGTGAGATGTATATCAAAACTACAGAAAGGTCAATCAATTTTCACATTTTCACATTTAGCACAGCTAAGATTCAGGCGTCCTGAATACAAGTCCAGAACTCTTTCTACTACTCCATATTAATCTTTTAAAATGCTTCCCACCACTAAAACCTGTGGTTCATTCATTCAATATATTTTTTGTTGAGCATTGGCTATGTATAATTCACTCTGCCTGGAACTAAGGATCAAAAGATAAAAGTTATACATTACCTAAACTGAAAGGCTTTGCATTCTCTTGGTGTGATGAACATGGATGGGTTAATAAATAATAGCAAGTCATTATACCAAGTATAGCAAATATACCAAGTATACCAAATATACCATTATACCATTATACCAAATATACCAAGTCATTTCTGGGGAGGAGAAAATTGGCAATTAATAGAACCATGAGAAAGAGTCAGAATGTCCACCTCTATCACTGTCAGCAGGCCTGTCTTTGATGGAATTCTTTTCCTTATCAGTCTATTATGTTACATAAGAATTTTTTATCTGTATTCACCCTTAGTGCCTAGCAGAGTGCTTTGTATATCATAGAAGCTCAACAAATATTTGTTGAAAGAGTGACATAAGTAGTTGGTAATAGTTCTCAGGGAGTCAGTGGAGTATACTGCAAAGGATGTAAAGCATGTATTTTGGTAAGCAGTATTTTTAATTAACTCTTTCAATGGATGGGACAAGGTTCACCATAGACTGTTCAGTTTAGTCATGCAGACAATATTCAATTGTCTTATCCTTTCTCTAACAGAGGTAGCTGTAAGCAAAAATATAAAAATTATTGTACTGACTGCTAATTCTGAGGTCATATCAACAGAATGCAAAAATAATAGATTCATTTGGCCAATCCAGTTGACCTGAGCTTTAAAAAGGAATGCAGTTGGACTGAATGGATCAATTGTTCTGTTGTTTGAACTCAGTGGTCAATTCATTTAAAATGCTTGTAAACAGAAGGCCTCGTCTTATACCTATAGCAACAATGTGCCCACAGTTTTCTGGGACAATCACCTTTCAAGAAAAGAAAGCAATATGGTTTTACAGAAGAAGTGTCATTTGTCGGAGGACAAGTCCTTATTTAGTTTCACTAAATGTCATCATGATATTTATGGTGCAGTTTTATCAACTGTTCTGGCCTCACTACAGTATATTTTTTGTTTATTTTAAATTTTCTAATTAAAGAATTATTCTAGATCATCTCCAAGGTCTCTTTCTGCTCTAAAGGTCTATGATTCTCAAAAGGCGAACATTTCTTTAATTGCATTACTGCTTAATATACGTTCAAAAATCAGCAAACCAAATTTGTATAATAGAATATTAGCCCTGCTGGTTTGATGACAAGACAGAGTCTCCTCGGTTCCATTTTCCATTTGTACAGTTTGAAAAATTTTTACTCTAATGAAGCAAATTTCGAATCTACCTTGATTAATGATGATTATAGCTCATATTTGGGTAGTGCTTTACAAAGTGATTTCACATATATTATTGCATTTGATTCACACAATGGCTCTCTAAGGTAGACAGGTATAGGAAAAGGAATTAAAATAGAAAGTGGACCTATAATTAAATTAAAATAAAGAACTACTGGAAAAGAAAACCTCTTCTACCAATGCAGGTTGCTACTTTACAGTCTTAGAGAGCTTCCTAAAGCCCTGGGAGTCAGCTTGTGCCAAAGGCAGGACCTGAACCTAGGTCTTCCTGACAAGTCTAATGGCTGCCCTTTTGCAGGAAGGGATGCAGACCACATCTTTTGCATGAGGAACCAAGTTCAAAAAGATAAATAAATTACTAGTAAGAGGCTAAAAATTGAACCTAACATACATAAATTATATATATATGCATATATACACATACACATGTATATACATGTATTTATGTATATATATACACATACACATGGGTATATGTGTATATATGCGCATGTATATGTATACATACCCAGGTGTACATATGTATGCATACATACATTTTTCCCTAGGCTTCAGAACCAGGCAAATAATATATTCAAAGACTACAAAAATGTAAATATAACAAAAAAAAATAAGCACTACAGATTTATCATGACCAAGCTTAGGCTCAACAGATGAGAAACTTCACTCTCCCCTCTCCTTGACAGAGATAGGGATGAAACATATATACTGTTAGAACTGGTAGATATGTTGGTTAGTTCCACAAAACTATTTTCTCCTATTTTTTCCCCTTTGTAAGAAGGTAATTGTTCTCTACATAGAAGAGAGGGAAAGGAAGGTGATACACAACCAAATATGTTAATAAAAAGTAAAAAGTAAACTTTTCAATGCATCTCTGAAATCTTCATAGCATTATGTCATTGTGTTCTTGTATCACAATTTAACAGTTTTCCAGTTGATGGGTAGGTGCTTTGTTCCCCATTCTTTGCTATCAGAAACATGATACTTCTTTTTAATTATAAGGAACTAAATAGAGTTCTGTTCACAGGGAAAATTTCTTCCTGACCCCATAAACACTAAATTTTCCCTCTTGTATCAAAGTAGTGCCATCTGATATTATATTTTATAATTATATAATTTACATAAATTATATAAAAGAAGTTACCAAGTTAGGCAAATTCAAGGAACTTGGGATAGGACAGGAGGAAGGAAAGGAGGAAGGAAGGAAAGAGAAAGGAAGGAAGGAGGAAGGGAGGGAGGGAGGGAGGAAGGAAGGGAGGAAGGAAAGAGAAACCTAGTATGCTTCAGTCTGTATTCAGACAACATCAGCTCTTTCTCTGGAGGCAGATGGCAGTTTTCGTCATGAGTCCTTTGGAATTGTCTTCCATCCCTACTCTTAAATAGTAAGACTAAATTTATACAAATATTCAAGGGAAACAGTCACTAATAAAAATGTTTACTAATGAAGATCATTGACAAACAATAAACACACAAGGAATGAATAATTAATAGTGTGTGACATTCATCCTTAATTGCATTGAATATTACTGATAGTGTTAGCATTCCCTTGTACAGATGTTGTTGCCAAAAATGATCTATGATACCCACCCTGAATAGCACAGTTACTAATATTATCCACAGCTTCTATTAGCTACCACAACCTGCGTCTGGTCATCTCTAAATAAGACTCAACAGACAGATATTGGAGTTCTTTCCGAGTCCTCTTAAGAACATTAAAACCCTTGTTTTACTAAGTATATAACCAGTACAGTGTTCTACAATTCTAAGGCTAGAAGGACCTGAAGGACATTGAATGTCAAAACTGGACACACCCTTTGAAGTAATCAAATCAAACTCCCTTGTTTTACAGATTAAAAAAAAAAGTGTGGCCAGGAGAAGGGAAATTACTTTCCCCAAAGTTAGTTATTTTGGCGAAGGTATTAAGGCTTCACTTGCATTTTACAGACTAATCTCTGTCTTATTTCCTTTTCCAGTAATATCACTGCTTGCCAGATATATGTGACGTGAACAAGGAGGAGCTGTGTGAAGGCCTTTCTATGCAGCGGTTGCTTCATGACCCCTCATCCAGTTGAGTGAAGCTAGACCAATATCCACCATGACAGTACTTGTTCTGGGAGCAGTGCTGCTAATCCTCCAACCACAGTTAGTGCCTTCTTATCCTGCCACCAGCTCGAAAGCAGAAGTCCCTTCTGAAGCCGGGCAGACAGAGCTCTTAAGGAAAGGCTCTCTCAAAGGTGACTTCGAAGATGGTGCTCCTTTGAATGGATCTAGCCAGCGGCTCCCACAAACCATCATCATTGGTGTGAGGAAAGGTGGTACCCGAGCCCTATTAGAGATGCTTAGTCTGCACCCAGGGATAGCTGCTGCTGAAAGTGAAGTCCATTTCTTTGACTGGGAAGATCACTATGGAAATGGTCTTGAGTGGTACCTCAGCCAAATGCCCTACTCTTTCCCTCATCAGCTCACTGTGGAAAAAACTCCTGCATACTTCACATCGTCCAAAGTGCCTGAGAGAGTTTATAATATGAACCCATCCATCAGACTGCTCCTTATCCTGAGAGACCCCAGTGAGCGAGTTCTGTCTGACTATACTCAAGTGTTTTATAACCACGTGCAAAAACACAAACCCTACCCATCCATTGAAGAGTTTCTCATTAAAGATGGTGAGCTCAATGTGGAGTACAAGGCAATAAATCGGAGCCTCTATTACTTTCACATGCAAAACTGGCTCCAGTATTTTCCGCTAGATCACATTCACATTGTGGATGGGGATCAACTCATTAGAGACCCTTTCCCAGAAATAGAAAAAGTAGAGAGGTTCTTGAAGCTGTCTCCACAAATCAACGCTTCAAACTTCTATTTTAATAAAACAAAAGGCTTTTACTGCCTACGGGACAGCGGCAGGGACCGGTGTTTACATGAATCTAAAGGAAGAGCACACCCTCACGTGGATCCCAGATTACTCAATAAACTGCATGAATATTTTCATGAGCCAAATAAGAAATTCTTTGAGCTCGTTGGCAGAACATTTGACTGGCACTAGACTACCAAGCAAGGCTCTGAACCTTTCTACTCTAAGTTCTGGTGTATGTCTAGAAAAGACAAATAATACTGACAAAGGGCATTGAAGCTATAATTTATTTGTAAAATCCATAAATTACTTATGTACAGTATTAGATTCACAATTGCCATATATACTAGTTATATTTTTCTACTTGTTAAATTGAAAGCATTTTGTATTGTTTTTCATGGTTGTTAACATGGTGTATGATGTCTCTATATGAAGGAACTAAAATATTTCACTGCATAAGATTGGCTAGAGACTGTGTTGTCCTTCTCAGTATAAAATCCATTTGTCCTCAATACCTGAGGCAACCAGCAGTTTGAGACTGCAGCATCCAGACCCCTTTATTATTTTCCAATGGAAAATTGCTTGTGCATTATGTTTCTCAATCTGTTTTTTTCCCCCTGCAGTTCTTTTAATTTTTAATGCCTCACTGTGGTCATCAGATTTCTTTGACTTGCCTCATAAAATAATGTATCTTGCCTGACATGCCTTATTATTCGCAGAAGTAGCACTTTTTCCCAGACTGAAATGAAATTTGGCAAATATCTGAGTGTGGGTCTCAACCTTGTGTAAACTTTGTATGGATTACAGAGCATCTCATAAAAGCTGACCTTTTGAGGTCAATGGACCGTTTTAGCAGACTCCTGAAGCCTATGAACCCTTTCTCAGAATACTGTTTCTAAATATATAAAAAAAATATATAGGATGTCAAAGGAACCCAATTACATTTAAATGTAGTTTTATATATTTACACATATATATGTGTATGTGTGTACTTATACATATATACATATATGTATGTATATACATATGTATGTACACACACACACACACACACACACACACACACACACACACACACACACATGAACCCTGGGTTATGAACCCCTGTTCCAAGAAGTAGTTCGTCTCTGCCCAAACATACCACTCCGTTCACTTCTCAAAAATTTGAGAAATGAGCATCAGCAGTGAGAAGAATTAGGGCCTCAGCTTCAAGATAGTTTTTGACTTATACTGAATGCTCATACAGCCCCATTTAAAGGAAACCCCATTTAAAGCCTTGGTACACTGGAGAGGGCGTTGACTGTGGAGTCAACAGACATGGGTTTGAATCTCAGCTCTAGCAAGCCATCTGTGATCCTAGGACACTAAAATAGGACAATATTAAGTCAATGAGCCAACACTGCACTTGGATATTTTCAACAAAGAAAAAATATAATTCACCCTATGACCTTGTGACCATCTGTGTGAGCCTCAGTTTGCTTTTCTTTAAAATGAAGCTTAACTAGATGATTTCTAAAGACCTTTCTGAATATAATTCTTAGGATCCAGAGGAAGGCTCCATCTTTTGGCAGCTAGATTATTCCCATTCAAATAATTCCTCTGTTCCTTTGGGGGTAGGAGGGGGAGACAAAGAAAACTGTGAATTTTACTAAAGAATAACCTCGTAGTCTATACTGCAATATTATGTAAGGAATACTGGTTTGGGAGACTGGAGACCAGTCTTGATTCTACTAATAATTAGCTGAAAGATCTCCAGCAATGTACTTTACCTCTTTGGCCCTCATTTAACTCATTTACATTTTACAAAAAAGGGACTGATATTGGTCATCTCTCAGCCCCTTTCCAGACTTAAAAATTCTGTGACATGATTGACCAGTTCAACCTTGTGATACCTAACAAACCAAGTTTGTTTCCTAGGCTTAGAAGTTAGAATACACCTCTGACTTTTAGGATGCAGACAACATATCAGGGCCCCTTCTTGTATAAGAAAGTAGGGGCTCCTGATAGTAAATAATTATCCTTAAGTATTTTCTGGGTTCCTATGAAGTTGGAAACTGATAAAGTATTAACCAGCTTGGAGACTCCCAGACGAATTGTGAGATGGGTGAATCACCACTGTATGCTTCAGCAGGTCAATTTGGAGGCTGGCCTGACCTCACAGTGTTTCCAGAGCTGTGCAAGGATGGAGTGAAAAATTTATCATAAGGGAACACCCTCCTGAGGACCTGCCCTCTCCCTGGGGTGGTGGAGAGAATTTATCCTCTTACTGATTTGAAAAGGAAAACCAAACAAAACAAATAAATAAACAGCCAAAATCAATGGATTGGGTGTAACAAAGCTCAGTTCTAGTCCCAGTTCCTCAACTCTGCTGCCATTTTACTCTGTAACCTTGGCAAATCACTCTACTTCTCTGAGACTCATTGTTCTTGTCTATAAAATGAGGGGGGTGGGGGATGGACTAGATAATGTTAAAGGTCAATTAAAGTCCTAAATCACTTAATTCTAGATACTGAGAACCTTCCAACCTTTATTTGTTTTTTTATGTTCTAAGGTTCCTTCTAGTGCTAACATTTGGTATCTGAAGACAGATACAAGGGAGTTGTACAAGACTTATTCATGTCCCCAAGGATCATCTAATTTATCTGAGACAATAAAAGGAGTGTATATTAACCATAAAATGGAGTTGAATGAAATGACCTCTGCTCTCTTGCAGGTTAGCTATCAACGAATTGCATAGTAGAGACTTAAGAAGTATTTATTGTTTTTAATTCAATTTGCCCCCTAAAAAATGAGGGAAGTGCTAAATTGTGGGATACTTATCATTAACACAAAATAAATTCAGAGAGAAGTGAGTGATCAAAGTCAGAGAAGGTTTCCTGGAGAAAGTGGGACCAGAGATGGAAGGTAAGGACAGGCAAGATTTAGGTTGTGTAAGGGGAAAGGCAGAATATTCAGGCAAAAGGAATAGTACAAGTAGAAGCGAGGAAGTCAGATTGTACATCATATGTGTTGGGTTTGGGGCTACTTTAAGGAAGCCAATGTAACTAGAGCCCAGTGTGGGTGTTGGAGTACAATAGATTCCCCTCTTTTATGGTGTAATGTTTCTACAAGATAATTTAGACCCTCAAAAACTGGGTAAAAGTAAAAGGACTTGATATAGCAGGTAAGAGCCATTTTTTATGGTCCACAAGCAAAGAAATCCATTGAGTATTGGCATAACTGGAACTTTTCCCCATGAAAGCATGTTTCCTGAAATATTAAATGAAAAATTTTTAATGAAAAATTATAAAATGAAAGCTATTCAGTTTTCCTTCCCCCCATCTGCCAGATTTTCTATATCTTAGTCTTAGAGTGCCATTACAATTTGACATTAAATAAGTGTTAGGTGAGGTGAAGTAATTTCTCCTCTACCCTCATCCTGATAGTACTTTCTGTGATTCTAATATGCTTCTAATTGAGTCTGGTTTGTCTATACTTATGTACATGACCTACCTTCCCAATAGAATCTAAGAGTCTTTTAGGTTAGAAAATAAGCCCTGATTCTCACCCAATACCTAGCCCAGTGATGTGCAAGTGTCAATGTTAAATTTTGTTGAAAGTCAGGATAACACTCACCAACCTAGAAATCTAAAAGAATAACTCCCATAAACCAGTAGAGCAAATTTAGCTTAACATTGTAGGCAAATACAGGTTCATCTGATCAGTTATCCAGGTTCTTCAGTCACAGACCTGGCTTTAATCTAATTATTTAAAACTAAAAATAAGTGAATGAATGAATGAATGAATGAATGAAAGAATATACAAACAAATAAATAAATAAAGGAGAAACCTTGACCTCTCTTACTTATGACTATACTTCATTTCAGGGTATTCAAGCTGTTACACACAGGGGTAGCCAAAACATGAGTTTGCCAATATGTTCTTTGAACCAGCATGATAAATTCTAAGAAAGATGAGCTTCTACCATATCCATTCATTGATCATGTGAATACTCCTAGGTAGACAATGGCTCCAGAGAAGTGTCATTAATTTTTCCCTCAGGAGCTGGCCTTGCTCTGATTATTCATTCAGCTCTCTAGAAGGGCAGATATAAATATGGGAGAAAAGAAGGACAATTCTGAAAAACAACGAAAGAATCTGAAGAGCACCGTGACGGAAGGGAAAGAATAGTCATGAGAATCACTCTCTCATTTGACAGATGAGGCAACAGATCCAGGCAAGGAAAAATGGTGACTTTTTCAAGGTCTTGTGATTCAACTACTGTGCATATGATTATCTGGTCTCTATCTTACAGCCTCCACCCCTACCCACCCCCATGTATCTCTTAGGACTGCTTTAAGAGTTCATCAAACCATTTCCAGCAACACTTTGATTAAGATCCAGCCTCATTTCTTGTATTTGCTCACACTGCATTTCATTATAGGTCAACTAACTAGTGTGAGAAAATTCTATGTTTGGAGCAAATTTCCTGGTCTTCTTGGATACCTTTGCCTGATATACACACACACTTTTATAGTCCTTTAGGAAAGGACTAGACCAAAAGTTAGAAAAATTGAATTCTTGTCCTGGCTCAATTACCCTACACGGTGTATAGCCGTGGGCAAGTCGAATCACTACTCTGACCTTTTGTTTTGTCATCTGCAAAATTAATGATCTGATCTCTCAGGTCCCTGTCATCCAACAAAGTCCATGTCTTTGTGACCTGAGGATTTCAGCCTATGAAAAGCCCAGGATGAGATTTGATGCTAAATATAGTGATCCCTTCCATTTTGTGACTTTTCTCCATCACAATTTTGATATCATTGTGGGTCAGCATAAGAAATTAAATGATATTTTGGGAGGAATTTTGCAGAAGCCACACATATGTGAACGCCAAAACAACACAGAACAAGTTTAGAAACTCAGAAATGCATAAAATATCCATATACTGCCCTATAGTATAGACCAAGATTTTATAATAAAGTACTTTAAACACCCTATAAAAGAAAAAGAAAAAATTCTTCTCAGGAATGAAGGGAGGAGCAAAACGAATTTTATATGGATTTTCCAGATTGTGCCCCTAACTCCCAGGATGTGGAAAGGATACCTATATAAGAAGACTCTTATAACTCTTGCCCTATAGAGAAAGGCAAAATGTAGTTTTACTATTTCTTCTTTCTTTAATTTGAAACACAAAAAAACATAGATTTAGATCCGGAACAGAACCTAGATATCATATAGTACAATCCCATCATTTTACACAAGGAGACTAAGGACAAAAGATTAGATGACTTAACCAATGTTACCCTCATAGTAACTGGAAAAGTGAGTATTCAAACCCAGTATTTGGTTCTACCAAGCAACTTTCCAAAATTAGATGCATGAGAAATTATTTCTATTTTCCATATAATTTAAAGTCTCATGTAGTTTAATTTTGTTTCACTTTAAGTATCCAACTGATACAGGATATACATAACTTGTTTCTGCACATCTGCCTCAAAGGAACTTTTTTAAAAATGTTTATTAATATATACTTTGAAGAACCATATTGGTTCAAATTGGTGGACTGTTAGGATGTCTGAAAAAGTTAGTACTGCATTGAGCCCGAGAGCAATGATGAGAAAAAGACAGTTATAGAAGGGTCATAATACCTTGAACTCCTTTCAGAAAACATATCTCAAATCAGCTGAACACCACTAGACCCCAAAAACATAATCTTAGAGTTACAAATGAAGATGGTATCTATACAGAGGATGATGGACCATGAGGACACTCACCTAGAAGGCTGTAAGGCTGAAATATTTCTTGAAATATGTAGGTACTTAAGGGAAATTGTATTTTGTTCAAAATAATTAATTACCTGAATCAAACTGTGTCTAGAATTCAGAATTTCAGGACTGTTAAGAACTCAGAGGTTAGCCTAATGATGACCTGAAGCAGCCATTTGGTCTCAAATATCCTTACGTAGAGGTTGGAACAGTAGAAGATCTGGGCAGCTCACTACCTCATCAGACAATTCTATTCCATTTATTGTAAAATCTTGTGTTTCCTCCTAAAAGCCAAACTTCCATTCATTGGTCCTAGTTCTCTGCTTTGAAGACTTATAGGCAAGTAGAGTTGAAGGAAGAATGTAAGCCTTTTTGGTGGGGACGGGGTTGAGCAGGGGGATGGAAGGAGGTTGGGAAAGGATTGTGTTTGCATTTACTTAAATGAAAATGGCCAGTTGTCTATTCATTTCAGTTAGGTAGGGAGGAGAAGTAGCTAGAATGTTAGGTTAGGAGAAAGGCAAATGTCTTGCTTCTGATACTGGGCAAGCCCCTTTACTTTTCTGTGTCTTAGACAACTCAGGATTTATTTGCTAAATTACAGGCTTGTGGAAAGGATTACCAGACCAAGAATTCTGGGAAGGGGGAAAAAAACACATATCCCTCCTATATTTACCTATTCAGTTATATACTGGGGGAAAAATTCTTTTTGCTTTAATTTCATTTCTCTGTTAGCAATGACCTACATTCTGTTTTTTCCCCCTCATGGTGCATAGCAAAAATATTTTATAGGTTTTGAAGGTCAGATTCTAAAAGACACTATGAAAATCAGGTGAATATTACTAAATATTTGAATCCTTTTTATTTGTGTTTTAGAAAATCTAATTTCCTACGATGTTTAAAATATTGACAGAAAGCTCTCCATGATGGGAAGAGCAGCGTGGTGTAGTGGAAAGAGGGTTGGATTTAACACCAGAAGTTGGGTTTAAATCCTTGCTCTGCCCCATGTAGTGACCTTCTATGACCTTGCACCTCAACCTTTCTAAGCTTCCATTTCAAACTTAGAAAATAAGGTTAGACTAGATCAGAGGTTCTTAACCTTTTTGATGTCATTGATTCCTTTGCCAATCTATTGAAACCTATACACCTCATTCTCTGAATTCTTTTTTTTTGAATAAGAAGGAAATGCTGAATGTCACTTAGATGTTAATGAAAATAAAGATGTGTGTGTTTGTGAAATTTCCTAAACTCATTTATGCTCTGAAATCTATCTCTAGACCCCAGCTTGAGAGCCTTTGTACTAAATTATCTCGCTGAGATCTCTTCCAATGTTAAAATCCTGCCTTTCTAACTACAAGAAATATTATGTCTTCATCACACTGGGAGTTTTAAGTTACTAGCTTAGAGGTAGCATATTTTCATGCACATAATGGTAGCTTTGGAATGAAGAAGCCCCAGGTTCAAATCCTGCCTCAGACACTTACTGGCTGTGTGACCTGAGCAAGGGACCATAATTTTTCCAAACATCAATTTCTTCATCAGTAAAATGGGGAGAATGATAGCACCTATCTCATTGTTGTAAGGATAAAAAGGAAATCATGTAAAACAATTTGTATCTTCTTGTCTTCTGCTGCCCTGCTTCTCACCACCTAGACGATTGACCCTCTGGACAAGATACTCCCTGGGAATTAAGATCTTTGGAATTCCTGCCCTGGGGAGCTGTGGAAGTTCAAAGTCCCTTATGTGCTCATTTCTAGCCAGTCCCAGATCAAATCATGCTGTACAAACCTTCCAGAACTCCACCCAGGGCATCTTGTTATTTGCCCCTTTTTCCCTACCCCCCTAAATTTCCCTCCTTTCTCTTTCCACATACTGCACTGGACACAGTAATCACATCCATACCATTTTCCTTTATGGAAAGGGCATGACAATTGGCTGTCCAATGGAACAGTTGTGAGGAATCTCTATGATCCCTCAAACTAAAACTCCTTTTTCTATCTACAAGTGCTTTATATCTATTGTTTTCTCCTATTATAAAAATTATAATTATTTTATATTATTGCTATATTATTATAATAATATAATTATATTATAAAGCAAACTCTTTGAGGTCAAGGACTGTCTCATTTTTTTTTTTATGGTAGCCTCAGTCCTTAGGATATGCCAGACAGGAATCACAAATGCTTTTAAACTAAATCATGCCAGCCATAATTAATAATATCATATCCAATTTCAGGTTCATCTGTTTAACTCTTATTTCTCACATTTTTTTAATAAGGCTTAGAGTTTTAGGTCCATACAATCATAAGATCAAAGGTCTAGAGTTAGAAGGGATCTAATTTTGCAAAAGAGGAGAGGCCCAGAGGGCCTTATGTCACACAAAGAGTGGCAGAGCTAGAAGGCAGCAACATGGAGCTGGGGGAAGATTAGGTTTTTGAGTCAGGAAACCCAAGGTCTTCCCTGTCCTGGTCCTCTCCCTTGCTAGGCAATTTTCATCCAATCTGACCACGAGTTGCCTCATCTGGGAACAAGTTGCATTAGAGGTTCACAAGGGTCTCCTCCAACTCAGATTGTAAAGTCAGCTAGTCCAATCCAGAAGGATTGGTAAGAACTAAAAGGAAGTTTCAAGACCCCCATGTCTAAGCTGTTAGGATCAAAGAAGTCTAAGATATAGAGCCAAAATACAGGTATCCCTTCCACATCATAGGGGTTAGGGATGTGACACTCCTGTGATGTGGAAAGTCCACATAAAGTCCTCCCTTCATATCAGAGAAAAAATTTGAATTATTATGGTATTAAAATATAAAATACGTTGATATTATACAACACTGTATGTATATTTTATGAATTTCTGAGTTTTCAAACTTTTTCTGCATCATCTGAGAGACTTTATGTGTTGATTGTGGCTTCTGCAAATCTTCCGAAGAATTCTTGTTTAATTTCTTATGCCATCCTGTGATATATTGAAACTATGATGGGAAAAGTCATGATGTGCAAGGGAAAACTGTGTGTGTCATTCAGTACAATTTCTTATTTTCTACTAGTGAGGTTAAGTGACTTACACAGTCACACAACTCATAATGGTGAGTCTAGGGCCAGAAATCAGGTTCCTCCTTATACCTCCCATTGTGACAAATGAATGGTTAAGCTATTCTTATATTTTTAAAGTTTATGATGTTTTCCAGTTTCCCTAATCATGGAGAAGTTCATTATTGTGTTTCTGTAGCCTGTAGTTGCTATCTTCCAATAAAATGGTTAACTTTTTAATTGCTCTTGCATCAATAACATAACCAGCCAGATCCTCCCTGGGTATGAATTTCATAAATTATTGACACCATTTGTGAAATGATGACC
Organism: Potorous gilbertii; assembly: GCA_028658325.1. Taxonomy (NCBI): domain Eukaryota; kingdom Metazoa; phylum Chordata; class Mammalia; order Diprotodontia; family Potoroidae; genus Potorous; species Potorous gilbertii. The sequence goes on from CM053772.1 coordinate 217,449,465, forward strand.
AACTACCAAACTTATTCCAAGTCACGAAGGAAAACACAGCCTACTGGGGTTTTCGCTATATCATTTACTGACGTCAGCATTTCATCATTGATCTCTGGCTGCACACTTCAAGTTGCTTATGGTCCCAGGGTGGTTTCATAATATTTTGTTCAGAAGAATCTCTATGCAACTACTTGTCAAATACTGAAGCCAAAGGTTCTTCCTGCCTTCCCTGAGGAATTCTCCCATTCACAATAGCTTCCTTGGAAGCTTTCCATGTTAGTGATTCTCTGGACAGAAACCAATTTCTCAGGAAAGGTGATGATTGATCTATGCTGCAGAAATACCTTATATTTTAGGAAACAGAAACTTTGAGTGTTATTAGTCTGACTTCTAGAGGTGAAAAATACAAATCTGTGTCTTTCACCTCTCCCTCTGACATTCTTGTGAAACAAAGGAGAGAATACTGACCTTGGAGGCAGAAGGACTGGGTTCAAATCTCAGCTGAGGAACTACTGACTTTGCAAATCTGAACCTTAATCTGAATCTCTTAATCTGTAAAATAAGAATAACATCTGTAATACAGCCTCTGCAGGGGCTTTGTGAGGAACAAAGAGTGTAACATGTAAAAATCATTTTATATTGAATATATAAAATCCTGCAGAAATGCAATCTGCCATTATTAATCATGAACCATATATTTTCCTGATGCATGGTGAATAAGAAACCTTTCTTTTGTGTCCAATCCTTTGGATTAATCAAATGTAAACCAGAAACTACACTGGGGAATTCCTGAATTGCTACATGAAATCAGGCCTGAACAAGACTGTGTAGGAGACAGAACACCATTCTTCTCTCTTTCAGACCAATAATGTATCCTCTCTCTGGCTATGCCCAGTACTGTACACTTTCATACCCTGTACATTTGCCCAAGCCATCTATGACTACTACCTCATTCTATATATTGCTGTTTCATCATTTACAGTCCTATCCAACTCTTGGTGATCCCATTTGAGATTTTCTTGGCAAAGATATTAGAGTAGTTGTCATTTCCTTCACTAGCGTATTTTACAGATGAGGAAACTGAGACAAACAGGATTAAATGACTTGCCCAGGGTCACACAGCTAGCAGGTGTCTGAGCCTGGATGTGAATTCATGTTTTCCTGATTCCAGGCTTGGTGCTTTGTCTACTGCACCACCTAGATGTCCATCGTTCTTTCTAGGTTTGGATCATATACCCTTTCCTTGAACTAACAAAAAGGGAAGTTAGGTGGCACAGCAGAGTACAGACCTTGAGTAAGGAAGATTTATTTTATTGAGTTCAAATCTGACCTCAGATACTTACTAGCTGTAAGATCCTGGGAAAGCCACTTAACCCTGTTTGCCTCAGTTTCCTTATCTATAAAATGAATTGAGGAGGAAACAGCAAACCACTCCAGTATCTTTGCCAAGAAAACATCAAATGGAATTACAAAGAGTCAGACTCAAGTAAAAAATGACTAAACAAAAGAGTCAATAAATTTTATTGATTCTCTGTTGTATCATAGTGAGCATGTATTCTGTGCCTGGTCTACTGGAAAGTGCTATAGCAAATACAGAAAAATATAGAACCATGGAATCATCAATTTAAAGCTACAAGCATTATCTAGTCTAACTTTCTCATTTTCTGCTTTATCCTTGCCCTGAAGAAATTTGTCATTTTTAGAGTTAGAAACAAAAACTTACTTCTTAAATCAATTCTAGAACAAGATAGGTATTATAGTTAGGGTCCTTGGTGTGTGATCTGGACAACCAACACAGAAAGAGTTCAAGAAGGAAGATGTCAATGTGGCCTGGAGATGCTATATCTTAGATCTGGGAAAGACCTTAGAGGTTTTTTAATTCAAATCTGTCCATTTATACTTGAGGAAGTTCAATACTAGAAGGAAAGAGTGAATTGCTAGAATTCCCACAGTAAGCCAGAGAGACATGAAAGTTGGCTCTTTAAATAACCATTTCCAATATGATCTAAATGCTTTGTTCTCTAATCTCTGGTCATCATACCAGATAATAAGTTACAGATTTATATTCTAATTACCAGAAATGTCATAACTGACAGGGAAACCATCACAATTGGGAAAGTGGAGATAAACTTCTATGATCATTCACAAGTTCAAATTGCAAAATATCATGACTTAAAATATCAGCATAAATTACATAAAACATGGCCCTTTTTTCAGTTATTCTCCTATTTCCAACTATCTCATTTTTATCAAATCACATAGATTGTAGAAAAGTGGCCCACAGTACTCAGTTATCTTTTTGTGAAACTGTTATTTAATTGTTATTCTTTGCAGACTTTGTTATTTTCCTTTTCTTATTATTTTTAAGTGATGCTGAATTCTGGAATTTATAGTTAAAACTGAAGCTTAGAGCTCATCTAACTATATCCCTTCACTTTCCATATGGGGCAAAGGAGGAACCAAAGAGTTTTCAAAAAGTCACTCCCTTGCAGTCATGCAGCCAGGTGACTGAGCAGATATTCTAATTTAGCTCTTTTCTCTGGTTTCAAAGGCAAGAATTGTTCTGTTCTATCATGGAACTTGTCACACATTGGACTGCCTCTCCCTTTCAGCTCAAGCACATGGGTCTGAATTAAGCTCCCAAGGTAAAATGGTGGCCATAGGCTTAGGAATTTAAATAAACAGGAAAGAGTACAGAAGACTCTGATGTTTCCTTGGAAATAATGCATTTTTTATGCTATATATCTGACTGTAGCTAAACTAGATATAATGTACCATTCTTATTGAAGATGTATGCATATTCATGCCACTTAAAGAAAAAGACTTTTCAATTGAAATGTTTGATGGTAGTATCTGTTCCTCAGGGGGTGGGGGAAAAAAACCTTATGGAGCTTTTAAATACCTGAAGCTCTTGGTGGTACCAGAATGTGGGGACTGGGGTATACAGACAGGGGGAGGAAATTGCTGAGAAAGTAGGATTTTCAAACACTGTGAAATTTTCTGTTCTTTGACAATTTCCTAATTCAAACAGCTTCAATGTTTTAAAATGTCACACTTCAGCTGTACTATAGATAGGCATTAATAAACATGAAAGTGTTTCTAAGTTTGGAAAAATGGTAGTGAATAGAGCTACAGGTACAGAAAATACCAGAATGTGTAGTCTATTCATTTTCCAAGTATCATTTCCGACTTGATGACATTTGCATAGACTTCAGAATAGTCAGATCTGTGATGATCCCCTAGGCCACAGAAGAGCCTAGGCCCCACCGTGAAACTGGAGAAGTTTGATTTCCGTGTTCATAAGCATTAGAACTAAGAGGTCATTAAGGGATCATCTGGTCATATAATTGTAAAATGTGAGCATTGAAGCGAGTTCTTCGGTCATTTAGTCCAATACCTATCCCCACAGGAATCCTTTGCACCAGAGTTCTCACAAGAGGTCAGTCAATCAAATATTTATTAAGCACATTAATTTATCCAATTAATCTAGTTTAGTTAATTAAGCCCATCATTATACTAATCTCATCAAACTTTTGCTTATGGTCTCATGACAGAGTTTATTCTACTCTGGGATTAGTATTTTCATTCCTTCATCTTCTGATTTTTGATCCTAACCCCTCAATGGCTAAGCAGAATATATTAGGTCAGCTAGGGGACACAGTGACAAGAACACTGGCTCACAAGTCAGCAAGACCTGAGTTCAGATCCCTGCCTCAGTGACCCTGGGCAAGTCATTCTACCTCAGTTTCCTTATCTATACTATGGGGCTAATAATAGGATCTACTTTCCACAGCTGTGGAGACGAAATAAGATGTAAAGCACTCTGCAAACCTGAAAGTGTTACATAAATGCTAATAAAACTACATCTCACCTCTCTTTCCTGTAACAGTTCTTAAGATGTCTAAGGAAAACTCCATGTGCTCCTTGAGCCTTCTTTTCTTCAGGTTAAATACCTCCAATTCCTTCAGATGATCCTCATATAGCATAGTCTCTGATTCTCTGTCTTGTTTACTTCTTCTCAATTTATCAATAGCCTTCTTCAAATACATCGCCTTAGACATGAACCCAGAACTCACAATGTCCTACAACTGTTCCAGAGCACAGCCATTCGAACCCTCTGTCATCTCAGACAACACGCTTCCCTAAATGTAGCTTATGACTACATAAGCCCTTCTGGAAGCCATATCATGTTAATGACTTATATTGTGCATTCCATGAAAGCAAATTGCTTATTTTCAGACAGACTGGTATTTAGTAGTCTGTCTTCCATCTCTGGTCAATTTCTTATAACTCTACATTAGAAATAGCATCACCAGAAGCCAGAGGAGCTCTAGCACTAGGAAGAGCTAAGGCACTTGACTCTGTACTACCTGGGACTTTGCAATCCTGTCATCATTTTCTGTCCTTTTACTCTGAATGGACCCTCCATTGTCATGTCACTCTTTCCTGTACTTTTTGTCTTTCTCTTTAAATTGTAAGCACCTTGAGGGCAAGCATTGTCTCATTTTTCTATTTGCTGTCCAGTGTTTAGTACAGTGCTTAGAGCTAGTAGGCACTTAATAAATGCTTTCAATTGTTTAGTTGATTCATTCATTCACATACTCATCCATTAACTCATTCACTTTTGTCTTTTGAATGCATGATTTTTAAAACAGATTTTTTTTGTTGAGAGCTTCTGTTTTTAAATGACCTACATTGACTCATTTCTTCTATCCTTTGAAATTCTTAATTTCCTTTTAAATCTCAAGTCGAACGTCATCTACATAAGGTATACTTAGCCCCTCGTTTTGAGCATGGAAGAACAATTATTTTGGGTATAATCATGAGGGCTGTCTGGAGGATTGTCTCATGAACCACAAGGGGTTTTTAGATCTTTAATGAAATGACCAAGGCATGAATTCTTTGGGGCTTAATCTAATGTTTGTTAAGCCCTGAGTTTGTGGGCCTAAAGCAGCTACCATTTGGACTAGAGTCAAAAATATAGTGTACAGTGAAAAGATAATGCTGAAACAATGAACCCTGTCTAATTTATCAAAACTTGCCTATATAACTGAACCAAAAAGTGGAAATTTGGAAATATTAATTATATTACTAATTTGTAACAATACTCCTTTAATCTGGAAAGAACCGTAACACAGATCTGAAAAGTGCACATAACATCAGCTTAGGGTTAAACCATGACCTTTGACATTTATTTCCACCTGAGGAAATGATGATTTCATATGACCAAAACAAAGCAATGGAGATACCTTTGCTAAAAAAAAATAATAATAATAAATAAACTCTAGTAATTTTTTTGGGGGGGCAGCAGTGCCTATATAAAGAATGCTATAAAATATTAAAAATTTAAAAGACCATAAATTATGATGATTAGAGTCTATAAACACAAAAAATATGAGAACATGTTTCTTCATGAAGATTTAAAATACAAGTAGATAGAGAAGGCATTTCCTTAATTTTGAACAAAATAAATTTAAACCACTCAAAAAGCCATATTAGTATCCATAGTGGACAGGGAATTTAGAGGACTCCTTAGTTAGTTGATACTTACCTTAATACTTTCATGTGTACTGATCTCATTACTGTACAGGTTCCCACCTACCAACACCTTCTCATCCTGTAAAACTTTTATTGATATCCTTTGATCAATTCCCAAAGAGAATCTGCCCAAATACACTAGAAGCTTATTTTGCAATTATGATTGTGTATATATCATGGCAACAATTGGGCTGCCCATATTTTATATCTCACTTTCACTAGAAGACCTGTGTAATTTCTTTTCTAAACATACCATCTTTGACAATGCCTGTTGGTAATTTATTGTGCAATCCATTTATGGCTATCTGCAATAAATTACTTAAACCTACCCCACACATCTTTCCATTGAACTTGGGCCACCTGCAATTGAGAGTCTTTTCAGATCCTGGTGGTTTCCATGATTCACAACCATATGGCATCATGGGGAGAATATTGTTGTTTAATAAAT
>CM053772.1:217455932-217501869 GCA_028658325.1 Potorous gilbertii
TATATATTTATATTTCATTGGGAGAGACTATGTATATGCATATACATATTATTTGTAGCCTATATAGATATATTTCATACACACACACACTCACATATAGTTTCCCCCCAATAAAATATAAATTTTTCAAGGACAGGAACTATTTCATTCTTTGTCCTTGTATGCCAAATATCTTGTACAGTGCCTGGCTCATAGTAGGTGATTAATTAATGCTTGTTATTGACTTGTTGAGTTGATTGATCATTCAAAAAGTGGTTCAAATACTATCTCCTCTATGAATCCATTTCATATTCTCACAACTGAAAAGTACTCTCTCTTTCTCATCTGACCTCCTATGACCTTGTACATATCTTGTTCTATTGTCATATTCATAATTGTATTATATTAGTGTACCCAATAACTCAAATGTACTCTGATGGGGTGATCCTAGGTTCTCAACGAAGTCTATGCCAGTAGAAAGTAAGATTCATTCAGTTCTGGCAAGACAGGAAGGCTTTGTTTATGGTTTGGGTGATGCCTTTAAGGAGACCATCATTGCTAGAAGGCTGGTTGTTGGCTGACAATTTTTTTAGCTTCAGTAACAACCAAGACTGTTCTTTAAAGTATGAAGAGACTGAAATCTAAATCTATGGCAAGAGGGGGTTGGAGGGATGGTAACTCCCCTGGACAAAGCCTACATACTTTGAGGTATCTATTTGTTATATGTTTTGTCCCCTTTACAAAATTATAAATTTCTCATGATTAAGATTGTATCGTATTCATCTTCATTACTGTCTTTACGACCTATCACAGGGCTTTACCCATAGCAAGTACTTCATTAATGTGCATGTATTTAAATTATTAAAGCCATAAATCTGAGTAGAGGCAGAATCTTATGAGACTGACTTTGTGAGGCACTCTGAGGTAAGAATCCCTCTCTTCTTGAAGGTGAATTCAAAGGGGCTTTCTTTGTCTCAGGCTTTCTCTTGTCTGCCTGCCTCTGCCTGTTTCTCTGTCTCTGTTTCTGTTTCTGTCTCTGTCTCTGTTTCTCTATCTCTCTCTTTCTCCCCTGGCTTTTTTCTCTCTACTGAACTAGAGCTTCCAATATGCCTCAAAATGGTCCAAATAATCACTGGGAAAGGTATCTTTCATGTTCTACCCTATCTTCCCAGAGGTACTGTCCCTGTAAAGTTGGCAGCCTTCACTTCCTTCCCCTTTTTCCTGTCTATGGGTGTGCCATCTCATCTACCTCCCTTTTCTGACTGTGGAACTGTGGTGGATGTGTAAGTTACTATTAAAAGTTGTCAAAGCCTAGTTCTTCATGCAAAGCAGTATCTGATTGAAATAATTTGTCATTTTGATGAACAATGATTTGCATATGTATATTTGAGCTAAAATTTCTCCAATGTGATCAATGTATATTTTAGTTCTGTATGCTTAATAAGTGTGCGTTTTTGTTTTCAAAGAAGTCTTGTATGAATATGAGTTATGGTTACAATCTGCTAATACTCATTGTTGTTAAAATGGATCCCTATTTCTTTTAGGATAGAATCCATAATTTAAAGCATGGCATTTAAGATTGTGGTAGGAGCAACATCCAAACTACTTCTCCTGGTTAAGTTAAGTTGGTTTTTCCTACAAGGCTATTGAGGCTTTCCTGAAGACTTGGTTGGCTCAGTTTCTTGACATTACTACTTGGCTTCCTGAGCAGCCAAGGGCAGCTACAGGGGCCCTCTCTATTGCTTGGCTGGTAGATCATAAAGCAAGAGAATTTTTTGATTGTAATATTTTCTTTGTTCTCTTGTAATATGATTTACTTAGTTAAATATTTTCCAATTACAATTTAATCTGGTTCTGCTATATTTGGGGGCATTGTGGGTGACCTGCAGTGAACACCTTTGCCCTAATGGATAGAATGCTGAACTTGGATACGGGAAGAACTGATTTTGAACTGTACTTTAAACACTTATTAGCTCTGTAACCCTAGGTAAAATATTTAAACCTCATCAACTTCAATTTCCTAATCTGTTTAAAAAAGAAGGAGGGAGAGAATAATAGCTTCTACTTCACAAGGTTGTAGTGGGGATCAAACTATAAATAAAAGAAAAATTCTTTGCAAACCTTAAAGCTCTATATAGATATTAAGTATGATTGCATTTATTTTACATCATTCCATTTTATATACTCTACATTCCAGACACATTGGATTACTAATTATTTGATTCTCATTCTTTCTCTCCTCCCTGTGTGAATTTTCACAGGTCAGTAGAATATGCTCCTCCTCATTTGGGGCTGTTGAAATCTTTCTGCTTCTAACTCAGATGCTACCTGCTCCATTAAACCTTTCCTATTTCCCTTCCTCCCCATCTCCAATCACTGCAACCAGGTGACATGGATCCTACCTCAAATCTTTCCTAGAACACTTTGCTTGGATCTCTGTTTTGGTCATCTCCCTCACAATCTATCTTTTACATAAATTTGTTGGTATATATCTTATCTCCTGGCTTAGATCGTGATCTCCTTGAATGAAGGGATTATGCCATTTTTTTCTTTTTATTTCCTGTATCTACAGTGCCTCAAACATACAAGGTGCACAGTAGATGGTTGTCATATTGGTTCTTAAATTCTATCAATTTTGATAATCTCACTATAAATAAAATTGGAGAACAAAGGAAAAGGTAGCTATGGGAAAGAATGGCTTACTGTTTCCCCTTTTTTAGAAAAATAAAGAATTTGGTAGAGACAGTTTGTCAAGAGTCCAAAGGCAATAAGAAATTATTTCATGGGACATTTGATCATCTCATATTTCAATGAACCTTTGGAAATACCATCATGAAGATAATTGCAAATTGCACACCAACATACTCTGAAGAACATTCTCATCAGAGATAAAGAAATTCTATGTAGGACCCAATGATTCACTCAATATTAACATAACATATAATCTATCATAGGTGAGGCAGCATGGTGTATTTGATATAGCTAACTTGGGAGCCATAAAACTGGGGGTTAAAATCCTTCCTCTGATACATATTGACTCTGGGCAAGTCCAGTCATCTTACTATCTATCATTTGCCTGTCTCTAAGTATGAATCACCTTCTTCCCCACTCCCTTTCCTTCCCACTTTGATAAATAGTTCTCCCTTCCCCGATCACAACCCCCATGCCTTATTCTGACAGAATAAAATTCACTGAAGGAAGGAATGTTTTCTTTTTTTAAATATATTTTTATTCTCAGTACTTAGTATAATAGTAATTACTTAATAAAGGTGTTTTTTTTCTGGTCATCTATCCTGACTATATTCTTTGAGAAATGAATCAGAAGTGTTTAGCTATAGTGAACATCAAATATCACAAAAAAAGTTGAAATTGATTGTATTCTACTGTTGGAATGGTAGGTTAAGGGTAGTGATATGTATTCAAATAGAATATATCAATAAAATATTTCAATGCATAGGAAGAAACAAAAAAGTACCCCCCACCTTGTTAAATTTTATATACCTAGATATGTATGTGTATACATATATATATACATATATGTATGTATGTGTATATATGTGTGTATAGATATATATATGTCTTTCAAAATAAGTTGCTCAGTCTATTATGCAAACCTCTTTCATTATGTTTTTCATATTTTGATGCTTTTGTTTTTATTGACAGTTGTTAATTAGCAATATAAAGAAATTTTAATTTAAAAATAATTAGGGGGAATTTCTTGGTTCCTAATGGAGGAATCATTTCCAAGATTTGTGTAAAGTAACAGAAAATAATCTTATTCACAAAAAGATAAAAAACAAGACCAAATTAGAAGAAAGAATAAAAGTGAGAAAACATGACACATAATTAAAATAATCTTAGCCTAATCAACTTAAATAAGCTATCAATGCTAAAAAATAGAATATGGATAAAAGAAGAGACATTACATAAGATATAATTATGGCCAAAAGAAGTTTAACCCTTATTCATCTTTAGACATATGAGCAAACCAAAGGAACCTAAGAAATGTCTCAACCAGCAAACACTAGATAATGCATAGAGAGTTCTAATCCCTCAAAAGCAAAGCTAGTTAGGAATGAAATGTGTAAAATCTTACATAGGAGAATTATAGAGGATAGTGAGCAATATTACTTAAAATACAGAGAATCAGTGGCCACAGAAGTAAATTTATGAAAACTTAGCACTTAAATCAGATGATACTTAGAGCATTTAAGGGTTAAATTAGGACAATAAATTGATAAAAATGTAAAAATGTCTTTCAAGATTTCCGTGATAAATTCAATCCTTAATTTCATTGAACCATCACATTAGCTCCCTATTAGTCAATCAGTTAACAAGTATTTATTCAACTTCCAATGTGTTTTAGGCACCATGCTAGGTACTGGAGATACCAAGCAATGGATGTATCATTCTTTACTCTAAAGGAGTTTACATTCTATTGGGGGAGTTAAGAAGTATATCATATCGTGTCATGTCATATATCATATCACATCCACATGCACAATACATATATATATGTATATACATGCATATACATCAGAAGTGTTTATATTTATGAGAAAGAAAAGAAAACTAAATACAAATGAAAGTAAAGTAGATAAATATAAAATAATTTCTGAGTGGGGTACTAGCTATTACATGGATCAAGAAAGATTTTAACAGAACAGTCTTTATAGAGAAAAATAGTACAATCTTATAGAAGAAAAGAGAAATGTTATTAAACAAAGTTAGGAAGAACAACTAGACTGGAAGTTTTATGCAGAGAGGAGAGGTCAGTGCTAGAGGTGGCATGATTTTGAGGGCATTTAGAGATCAATTTTTACAAAACCTAAAAAGAAAGGATACAGGATACTTGGGAAAAGTTAGGACATTATTACTGAAAACAAGATAACTTAGAAAGTATTTTAACCACAAAAACATATTTCTATTCTCTCATTTTTTTAATTTTGTGAGAATAGTTAAATGCATTAGGTACCCTTGATAAAGTTAGGATAAGGCAAGGAGAAAATTTCTTTTAGTCATATTATAGAACACCTCATAACTTTGGATGTATATAACTGACTAAAAGGTATGTGAAAGGCCAGCAAGTACTATGCTTATTATTTCCACAGCTAATAGAGCTTTTATGTCAATAGATCAAAATACCTCCTCAATGACTGCCCTCCTTATAGATATCATTTATATATAATTTAAAATCATGAGTGATTTCTTGAAACACAGTCACAAATATATATAGAGATATACACACATATGTGTATATACACATATATGTACACATACATGCATATATACATGTACATGTACTGATATATATGTGTTGTTGTATTTGTCCTTTATTATTGAAGAGGACCATGACATCAAGAGGATGACATGACTTGCAGTTTACTTTGATTTGAGTGAGGGAGGGCTGTGCAGGGTCACCAACCTCACTTGCTTCTCCTGAGACATCTGGGTCCAGTGGTCTGATATTCATCAGGATGACTGGAGATAGACCAGGATGCAATGTGAGACCCTGGCCCTTTCAGGCTATGGTCTTATCACATTCTCACTTTGAGTGAGATACACCCATTCAATGAATAGGCTTCTTGAAGGGGATGGCCCCTTTAATCAAAAAGAAAAATCATACTGAGAGGTGAAGATCCTCAGGGTTCAACTCAGGTTTGCAACTTTGATGGATAATGACCATCAACACTCTATATAGCAGAAATAGTTTTATAGATAAAAAAATCTCCAGATGCTATAATTTACAGATGAATGTGCTGATTGCGTCAAGTCCTAGAACATGTAGAACCTCCAAAATGAGAGATTCATAATAATGAAAAAGATTTCACTATTTATATTACTTACAAAGAAAACCCAAGTAAATGAGAAGTGTCTGTTTCCCAGAATCAGATATACAATTGGATGGCAATCTACAGAACTGGTCCCTCAGTGACTGGATTTTGGACAGATGCTGTGAATGGATGATGAGATCAGCTCAGAATTAAGTCCAAGTAAGAGAACAGTCTACTTAAATTTGGAAAATTGTTTAGTGCTTTCAGTAATCCCAGACTTCTTCCTGAAACAGAGATTCATCTTTCTAAATATTAACATCCTTTAAGTGAGACATTACGAACTATCAGTTTCCAAAGAATTAAAGTTAAGGATTACCCAATGCACAAACGACTTTCTTTATTCCATGGAATATTCCCCATTGTATATTTATATGGGATTGGTGAGCTAATTTCTATCTTAAGGTGCAGTCAGGATCCTCTTACCCCACCCAACGTAGTTTCATCACTTCTTGTTCAGTTTTTTAAAACTCCTAATAACACTTTTTTCTTCTCTTTTTACACATTACTTTTCATTTGTTATGTCAGTTGTTGTCTTGTGCTGTACAATAGGCACTATCCATGCAAGTAGCTCTAAAATCAGTCATTCAGTCCGTAAGCATTTATTAAGCACCTACTATGTGTCAAGTATTGGGCTAAGTTCTGGGGGTGCAAAGAAATACAAGACAGCCCTCACTCTCAAGCAGCTCTCAGATTGATAGAGGAGACAACATACAAAAAACCCTGTGTGCAAACATTATGTAAGAGGGTGTATTTGTGTGTGTGTGTGTGTGTGTGTGTGTATGTGTGTGATAAATTGGAAGACATTAGTAGAATGTGCTAGCTAATGGAAGATCAGGAAACGCATTATATAGAATATGGAATTTTAGCTGAAACTTGAAGGAATCCAAGGTTGCCAGTTGGTAAAGATGAGGAGAAAATATTCTGGATATGGAATACAGTGAAGTGGGGAAAGAATTGAGATAGGGAGACAAAACTACCAGGCTATTATAATAGTCTTAGGCATGAGGAAATAAAGAACTAGAAACACTCAAAGGAAATAGGCCAAGTTGGCAACCTCTACTGGTAACAACACAGCAAAGCCCCTGCCCTGTTTCTACTTGCAATGGGGCTCTCCCAAATGTTCAGGCACCATCGGATTGCTAAGATAGCCTCTAAGTGGCATACTCCAGTCTTCACAATTCTGCGAGTGGCTGTCCCCTGGTGTCCCCCATGTGGATAACACCATCTCAGTGACTTCTGGTATCTGCACATGCTCCAGACTCCCAATACTTACGTCTTCACTATACTGGGAGCAGTCTTCATAGGTCTTCAGTACTTTATTCAATACTTTAGTACTTTATACATAAAAGTATTGAGTTAAATTGAACTGTGTGGAGTTCAGATTGCGGTCCCAACTGTGTTATTCATTTCTTGTGTAACCTGAGGGAAGTTGTTTTATAGCCTAGTTTTCTCATTTGTCCTATTGAGATAATACTAGGTCTAATGAGTGGGGCATATAAAAATGGAATAGACTATCTCAGAAGTGCTCCCTATTGCTGAGGAAGTTCCTACAGAGGCTGCATGTTTTGTCACTTGTCTCCTGAATTATGTAGAAGAAATTCATGCATTGGGAATTGGGGTTTTAGATTAGCTGACCTATCTCTAAGCTCCCTTACAACTCTAGATATGCTATGACAACTGTCCTATTTTCATGAATGTGTTGTTCTCCCTCTGTCACTCCTCTACTCAAGAGATTTCAGTTACTCCCTGTTCCCTCCAGGATCAAATACAAACTCCTCTGTTTTGCCATCCAAAGATCTTCACAGCCTGTCTCTAATCTATTTTTGCAGCCTAATTACAGACTTTATGTACCAGCCAAGTCAGCCAACTTGCTGTTTCCTGGACCTAATATTACATTACCTATCCTTCTGACCTTGGATAGGCTGGGATGCTCTCCCTCCTTACTTCTACTTCTTTTCAGGTGTTAGCTAGTGTCTCCCACTCCTTTCAGAAGACCATTCCAGATTCCTCAAATTCTCAGAGGCCCTACAATCCCTGCCCACTTAATTTGTATTTATTTTTTGGTACAATTTGTATTTTCTTACAGGTTATATACTGAGGTATAGCCATATCCCACCTGTAGAATGCAATCTCCTTGAAGGAGGGAACTAGGTTGATTTTGTGTTTTCATTCTCATGCCAAGCACAGTGCCTCACACGTTACACAGGCTTATTAAATGCTGGATTGATTATTCAGATGATCAAATTAGATGATACATGTGGGATCCTTTGAATACATATAAATACTAATGATTGCAGTGATTATAATTAATTCTATATTGATCCAAATATAACCTACCCCTAAATTAATATCACCACCCTGAACGGAGATCTTCCTGAAAGGGGAAAAATACAGATATGAGCTAAAAAGTAACTCTAATTATAGCTCTAATTGAAGTTTTAGACAAGCCAGATTGAGGAGACACATGTCCTGTCATTAGCATTATTACAAGGGTGTGGATTCTTGTACAAAGTACATAAAATGCAGATTGTTAAATAAAATGAGTATCTACTGGCCCAAATAAACCACAGTATTAGGATGAATGGGCACCATTTTGTATTTTTGTCTCAGATCCAAAATTATGTAGTGAGTGGAGTTGCCTACTACCCTCAAGAAGCTTACAATCTAATAAGTATGGCAAACATTTTATCTCATTGACTTGTCACCTTTAGATCAGGGACCATTATCACACATATCTTTAATGTCTTTCTTATCTTTGTAGTGTGAGAATATAATAGTTACTCACTAAGCATAAGTGGTATTTTACTGAAGAAAGGTAATGGTATAGCTGTAGTATAATTTCTCAGGCATCTGTTTCAATGGTTTCGTAGTGTATTTATATCTTAATGGATTGTGCTGCTGGTAATATTTTTTTGTTGTTATTCATGTTGTTGCTTTTGTTTTTAATAAATGGGTACTGAATCAATGATTTGGCTGTTGAGACAGCTGAATTAATTACATTGGCGAATTTCTTCTTTGGGTTGTGTGTTAGATATTAAGAGACACTTTAGAGAAGTCTCCTCATCCATAAATTGCAGGGATTGGATACATGTTCTAAAGTTCTTTCTACTTCTGAAACTCTAAATTCTACACTGTAGAGTTCTTTTAAGCTCTAAAACCACAAATTTTAAGCTCTCTTACAATTCTCACATTCTGTGTTCTAAAGATCCTTCCAGTTCCAACATTCTCTGTTCTAAGATCTCTTGCAAAGCTAACCTTCTATGTTCGAAGGCCCTTTCTCCTTCTAACGACAGGTCAGGTTTGAAGTGATCCAGAAATAACTGTTTTCCTGTCATTGTTATTTTCAAGGGAATGGTGGAAAGGAAAGACGGGCAGCCTCGGTGAACACATTTTAACTTGTAGTTAATCAACTTTCACCTCTGACAGGAAGAATAACATGAACTTCAATGAAAAAGGATGTAACACACCAAGGGAACAGGTGACCTCCATGCCATCTCTACTCAAGTACAATCAATTTCCTTGAAGCCAAATGAGAATCATTTCCTGGGTTTTCTCTCTTCCTGATGGGTGTCACATCAGGCCACCACAGGGAGCAGGTGTCAGTAACATATTGTATTTCCTCACACCCTCAGCAATATTTCTAAAAGCTGTTGCCTCTGGATTCCCACCAAATAAATCATCCTTATGGTGCCATGATATATAATCAAAGGATCCAACCTGGAATGGACTTTAGAATATATCTAGCCCCTCCCCTTCATCGTTCGAGGAAACTGAAGACCATGAAAGTTAACCATACTAAGTGGGATTTGAACACAAGTCCTCTGACTTCAGAACTAGTCCTTTTTCAAAGATATCACATAATTTCCTTTCAAAATGAAAGTCAGATAGTCATGGGAGAAGCTTACTTGATTACCTACAGCACAGAGCACATGTTACTCCCATGCTGTCAGACTGAATGAATATTTGAACCAACTTATATTAAATATAAAAAATAAATTTAAATATAAATCATATGAAATCAATTTCTTTTAAATTTTAGTACAATTTAGTAGAATTTCCAACTGCCAATTATAGTAGAATTACTAAATTCAATTTACTAATTCTGCTAATTTTAGTAGAATTCCAAATTTAGAGAATTTCCTACATTTCCTTTTGTCTCCTTTCTCTCCCAGATTTGAAGCTAAATATTTAAGAAAGGAAAGAAAATGTAACATATTTCCATTGTTACAGTAGAAAGCTCCCATGCCTGGGAGTGAGGACCATGTTCTAGTCCCAGATTTTCCTGTTGACTGATTGTATGCTACTGAGCTGTTCACTTATCTATATAATCCTTATTTTCAACTATAAAACAGATACATTACAATTAGAAAATCTTAAAGTCTCTAAGATCCCGCAGCTCTCATATATTATACATGCTAATGTCATAAAAGTTTAGATTTAGAGTTGAAAGTAACCTTGCAAGTTATTGAGTCTAGCCTTCTCATTGTACCTATAGGAAACTTATATTGAAAGACCAGAGTATATTCAAAATCCATCATTGTAATGGCAATCAAAGTAGGATCTTTTGCTGTTTTTGTTTTTGTATAATCAAGTGCCTCTGACTGAATATTACCTTTATCAATCAAAAGTCTTTACAAGGAATAAAGTATAGAAACAAGCATTTCTTCAACTAGAAAGAGTATAGGCATTTGTATTGTTAATATGATTAAAGATCTTCCCTACCCATTAATGGGCCTGCCCATAAAGGGGAGTTTGATTAGATATGTGGGAAGGACCAAGCCTTTTGTTAATGAGGCACTGGCTCTCAAGCATTGTGATGCCCTCTGGCTCTAAAAATGGTATAAATGCCTTTTGAGGTATTTCTTTGAGGTTTTATTTTGGGGCTTAGTTTTCTGTAAGAAGGTTTGAGCACCAGATGAGGACTCTGAGAAGCTGCTAAGGAACCCCTCTGCCCCCCAGCTTTGAGAACCCAAATGTCTTGCTTCCCTCTCTGGTAGCAATGGTCAGACAGCTGTACCTGTTTGTTGAATTATGGTCAGGCAGAGGAAGTGAAGTCAGTTGATTGCTTTGGGGCTTACTAACTGAAAGTGTTTCTTTGGCCAGGTGAGGACTCTGGAAAGCTGCTAAGGAGCCCCTCAGCTTTGAGAACCCAGATGTCATGCTTCCCTCTCTGGTAACTGTGATCAGACAGTTGGGGTCCAATTATCTGTTGAAGTCAGGTAGAGAAAGCCATATCTATTGATCTTTTGATTTCTCTCTATTTTCTTTGAAATTCAGGGTGCTGACTCCCCTGAATTAGGTGAATGATATATGTGCTTGCTTAAAGGAATGATACATGTGCTTGATTAAAGTGATTGTTAACCCCTCAAGAGTTGCCTTTCCTTTTATGAATGCAGATCTAAGAACCTGTGATAGCAGACCCTTCTGTGTATGTTGGGGTACTTAACTGCTACAAACAGTCAATAAATTTCAGAGATGAGATGTGAATCCATGTCCTTCTGATTCCAGTACTCCATCTACCTCTTTCATTAAATGGGCACTGAACTACTGGTCTAACTATCACAGCAGTTAAAATGATTATACTGGAAATACTTTTTTTTTTTAAATGTGTCATATATAACTAGTAGTACCCAACATTTATATTTGTACTTTTCATGTGCTAGGTGCTAAGCTCGCACTTTACAGTCATTATCTCTTTTGATCCTTCCAACATCCCTGAGAGGTAGGTTCTATTATTGTTCGCATTTTACAGATGATGCAAGTATCTGAGCTCAGATTTGAGCTCAGACTGTTCAACCCACTGTGTCACTAACTATTTTTTGTCGTTATTGTCTTATATATTGGATATTATCAGGCATCTTCCTTTGCAGAAAGGTCCTCATCAAATGAAGACATGAACTCTTCAATATAGAATAAAATAGAACATATACTTTACTACATAAAATAACATGAAATGATATAATATGATGTAATGTGATGTGATGTGATATAATAATATAATATAATATAATTTAATCAGGTAGATGGCTCAGCTAATAGAGTGCTGGATCTGAAGTCAAGAAGTCCAGGGTTCAAATCCCGCCTCAGACATTTAATACCCTTTTAAACCCAGGCAAATCACTTAAACCTCTATTTGCCTCAGTTTCCTCATTTGTAAACTGGAAGGTTGTTGTGAGCATCAAATGAGATAAGAATTGTCAAATGCTTAGCATTAGTTAACTAAATGAAGGATTAGCAAAAGGCTTTCGACTTCACTGGTATCTTCCACAGAACTGGCCAAAATATATGCATTCAATAACATAAATAGTTCTGTATCTTATGCAACTTTATAATAAATTTAATTAAAATGCTTAGCACTAGTAAGAGGGGCATAAATGTCAATTATTAATATTACTCTTTCTATTTTTCAAATTCAATATCCTATTCCATTAGATGCTTTTTAGCCCATGTAATTGTGTTCTAAGATCCCTTCCAAGGCTAATATTCAATATCATAATGTTCCTTCTAGCTCTGACCCTCTGTGTTCTAAGAAACCCAATGGCTAACAATCTATGTTCTGAGGTTATACAGTTCTTATTTTGCTTGGACAAAATATAATGGAGTTGTACATTGTAAAATCATAGTATTTTCTCCACTTTATTTTTGCTTTCTAATTTTAGCATTGCACATGTAAAAGGTATCCTGCTGCTATGGTGGGAAGTGATTGGGTCTTAGATTCAAAAAAGTTGGGTGCTAGTTCCAGATCTAATGATAAGTTAAGAAACCACTGCTACTATTGACTTCTGTTTCTTCATCTATAAGATGAGGGTTAGGCTTCTTTTATACTGGCTTTTAGTCTTTTCTAGTTCTGACACATATCCAGAAAGATAGAGATAGAGACAAAGAGAGACAGAGAGACAAAATTAAGGGAAGAGGAAGGAAAGAGAGAGTGAGATGGAGAAACAGAGAGACAGAGAGAGATATAGAGATAGAGATAGAAAGACAACAGAGATAGAGAGGAAAAGACAGAGGGGTTGGGGCTTGACCTTTTCAAAAGAGCACAACAAAAATAAGACCTCTTTGAACAATCTATCACAATAGATGCCCCAGAGTCCTTCTAGCCTCATACATCCATTACTCTTTGATGCCTAAAATATGAAAAAAAAAACGAAGAGAAAACCAGGAAGTACAGAACATCATAAGCTGTTTTATCAGAGGTTAAATAAGTGTTTATTTTCCTGTTTTCACTTAACATGAAATCATGCCAATAAAAGATAAATTATTTAGTCTTTGAGGAGAATTTAAATACAGGATTAGGAGTCAGAGTCTTATTATTTGAACCTAATAGTCTGAATCTAAAGTTCTAGACTGACTCTAAGGAGAGAGCTTGAACACCTGCCATATATGTATCATTTGAATTTTTGAACTAATATCTTTCTTGAACATCTGTGAGTTATGTAGAATAGATATGAGAAGTTTTTTTTTTTCTTTTTCATTTTATTGTTAGGCAATTGGAGTTAAGTGACTTGCCCAGGGTCATGCAAGTAGTAGATGTCAAATGCCTGAGGCTGAGATTTGAATTCAGGTCCTCTTCACTTCCAGGCTGCTGCTCTACTCATTGTACCATCTAGTTGCCCAGAGAGCTTTTTTCTAAAAGAGGAGTAAATTGAGACTTAGAGAGTTAAAGTAAATTAAACCATATCACACTGGATAAGGAATGATAGAACTAAATCTCCAAATCGGATCTTCTGACATCAAGTCCATTTTTTTTTTTTAACTTTAGCATTTCCACTGAATCTTTGTTACAAACAGAAGTATGCAGAACAGATAGTGGAATGGGTATCTAGAGTCAATTCAATTTGTAAACAAGATAAAAGAATCATTGGTCTAGAACTAAAGGAGATCATAGAGGGCATCTAATCCAATCCCTCATTTTATGGATGAGAAAGTTGAGATCCGCAGAAGTAAAATTATTTGTCCAAGGGCACAGATAAGTGTAAGTAACTGAAATGGGATATAAATCTGGGACTTCTGATTCCAATTCCAGGGCCCTTTAGCTGTACAATGCTGACTTGCTGTGAAGAGCGAGGTTTGTGAAGACGCTCTCCCTACCATGCAATTTCTTATACAATTCCCATCGTTGGGGCCACTTACTTCAACTTGGTGGTGAGATGTCAATTCCAGATGTTGAGGAGAGGGAACTCTATCATAAAGCTGGCCTAGTTCAATTTCATTTACATTATTTATATTATTGGATATATACATTTTGACCAGTTCTATGGAGAATATCATTGAAATAGGCCTGATTCTAATCCTTAAGAACTTTATAATCTAGTTGGGGAATGCAAGACAAACAAGCAGCAGAGAGTAAGTCAATAATGTAGAATTTTAGTATAACAATCAGAGGGCATATGATTGTTCTCAGTAAGGTTTGTTCCAATTCAATGATGGATTTTTGCTTTGTTTAGCAATATAGATCCAAATAATTTCAACCAAAGTGGCACTCTTAGGATCACAAAACTTTGGTGCTAAAAGGGATCTTGGGCTTATCTATAAGTGCATTATATCCATTTTGCAAGTGAAGAAACAAAGGCACCAAGAGAGAAAGCAATTTGCCAAAGATCACACATAGTTATAACAGAACACATGTTACTTGATACCAAATCTAAGGTTCTTCACTTATCACCCTACTGCTTTCTCTCCTCTGGCAAAACATTGCATCTGATGTTAACTTTTAAAATCATGAAATGTTATCTAAAACTCTCCAGAAGCCTAAGAATTTCTAGCAACTAAATAGCTTCAAGATCCAACTTTTTCTTGGTAAGGGAAATCTAATTTCCATCCAGGATAGGCAGTTTCTCCTCTTCACTGATTAACTCCTGGGGAGATACACCCACATCTGAATGAAGTAAACAACAAAGGGAATATCCACTTAATCCTCAACTGGACAGCTCCTAACCACTCATTTCCAGCTGCTGCTTAGCTTTCCCAATTAACTTCAAGACATCAGCTTCATTTGTTGCTGTCCTTGACATCCTCTCAGTGGATCATGATAATGGTGCCACAGGTCCAGGGCCACAGTTCTTTATTAAGTAAGTCTTTTCTTCTCCACCTTCTGTCCTCTGATTCTCCCTTATTCACCCTTTTGCCTTCCTTCCCCTCACATCCTCTCTCCTTTTCCTTGATCTCTTTCTGTGTCTTTCACCTTCCAAATTCCCCATTTTTTCTTTTTCTTTCCTCTCTTATATTCATCTTCCCATCATTTTCCTTTATCTCATCTACTTCACTTTCCTCTCTTCCCCTATCTCATCCATCATGATATAAATAAAGAACACTGTCCCTGCAGTTTGATGACCTGGATTTGAGTTCTGGCTCTGTTATTTGTTAGCTGTGTTATTTTTGGCAAATGATTTTACCTCTCTGGGCATCACTTTCCTCCTCTGTGAATTGAAGGGGTTGAAATCAGTGGTTTCTAAGTAACTTTGCACACTCAACGCAATGATCTTATTTTTACCTTCACGACCTTTCTGTTCTTTCCTCCTTACTTCATTTTTTTATTCCCTTCTCTATTTCTTCCTTCCACCTCTGCCCTCCTGTCTTTATGTTCTTTTCTCTCCCACTTTCTCCTCTTCATGTTTCTCCCCCTCCATCATTTCCCATCTCCCTCTTTATGTATTACGGGATATATCAATGGTGCAGAAGCTAGAGTGTTGGGCTTTGAGTCAGAACTTAAATTTGAATCCAACCCATACTCTTTCTAACTGTGTTACCCTGGGCAATTCATGTAACTCCTATCAGTCTCAATTTTCTCTCCTATAAAATGACAATAAGAGTAACACCTACCTTGTTGGGTTGTCCAATGAAATAACATGGAAAATGCTTTTCAAACTTTTCAACACTATGGAAGTGCTAGCTATTGTTTCCCTCATTTCCTAATTTCCTTCTTCCTTTTTTCCTTAATTCCTTTCTGCTTCTCTCCCTTCCTTCCTTCTATATTCTATATATGCCTGACTCTTTCCTCCTTTTGTTTTTCCTTTTCCCATCTTCTTTCTCCCCGCTCCTTGCTTTATATCTTTCCTTCCCTTTTTCTCTTTCCCCCACAATTTCTTCCCTCCCTCTTGTTACCTATATAACACCTCCTTTTACCTTCTTTCTTTCTCCCAGTCTCTTCTACTGCCCTCCCACCCCAGTGTTCATTAGTCTTGTTTACCCCAGCATAGTTTGACACCCATTTCCTTCCCCATTCCAAATGCTTTGTGTCTCATTCTGATTCTCTTAGGCCTTCCCCTCCAGGAATGCTTGCCTCAATGAAGTGGGACCCAGAGTTGTCATCATCTAACAGAACTTGGCGAAAATCCTGCGTATTACATAAGATGAAGCAAATGCTGTCATCTCCTGCCAGCACTCCATGCTGTGCCCTTCCAGTCATCAGGCCAAGTGCATCTGCTGCCCAGGGCTTTCTGTGCTGCCCTCCTCCGGTGGCTATGTCCTCATCTCTCTGTCAACTCTGTGCCCTTCTTGGACTCCTTTAGTCTAGGTTATAGTAATAACTTTGGGGTTTTAAAATAGAATACACCAATACAGTCCCAGAATATCCTATGTCACCCCCTAGGATGCATGAAAGGAGGTCACTTGGCAAAGCTAAGAATGAACAGGACTTATCTGCATCATGAAATTCCAGGACTAAAACCTTTCCTTTAAAGGAAGAAGTCCTGAAGGTGACATTCTAGGCATTAGCCAGGAGATGGAGGACACTGTGAGGGGATAGAGGAAGCTTCCTGGCCTTTTGACAAGACATCATGACAGAGAGCAAGGCACAGTGCAAAGTGTGACACATTTGAAGTCAGAGGACTCTGATGCTAATTCCAGCTTTGCCATTTACTCAGGCATAACCTTGGGCAAGTTTGGATCAAACAGGGATATATTTGACATGATTTTTAGAACTTAAAGAAAAATCTTCTACCATTGCCACCCTTTAAATTCTCTTCCTTTCCATTAAATTTTCATTCACCACTAGTAGGTATTTTCTCTCTTGTTCTCTTTCCCAAAGTCCTCCGTTTGGGAGAAATAATTCTCTTTGAGATGACTTGAGTTGCTTAAAGTAGGAGCCCAGGAGTGATAAGAAGCAGAAGGGAAGAATGGGAGGAGGACTGAACTGATCAGTAAGAGGCAAAGGAGAGTATACACCAAGAAGAGGACGGAAGATTGTTGTTATTCCCCAGCTGAATATTCCTGCAATTGCTACTTTGAAAAGTACTTGAAAACATTTTCTTTTTGCATCCAATCTTCTGCCAGAATGCATTAAATGGAGGCAGATAAGTGGCCAAATGGATAGAGCACAGGGCTTGGTGTCAGGAACTGAGTTCAAATGCAGCCTCAGACACACACTAGCTGTGTGGCTCTGGGCAAATCACTTAATCTCTATTTGTCTTAATCTACTAGAAAAGGAAACGGCAAACCACTCCAGCATCATTGCCAAGAAAATCTCATACAGGGTCATAAAGAATCGAACATGACTGGACGACTGAACAATTACGTTAAATATTATTGTTAGTGTTTCATCTCATCAAAGAACTGTATGATTGAATGCCTCAGTTCAAATGGAATAGTCATTTAAGTGTGAGAAGGCATTAATGTAAGTGGGCATCATACATGCACTGGTGTGACCCCACAGGACTGCTATGAGAAGATAGCTCTATAACCTGGGAAACACTACAGAATTGTCAGCCATTGATATTGTTAAGATTTGGGGGAATCAGGAAATGGTGGAATGGTCAATGTCAAATAGTGGTGATGGCAACTTGGAGGGAGAGACCTTGGAGGTCTCTAGCTGTGTACTCCACATTTTCAAGAATAATTTGGAAGACTCAGTGGGCATGCTTGAAATGGTGATAGATGAAAGAAACTTCAAGAATACCTAATATGTCAAATGAATGAATTGA
Source organism: Potorous gilbertii (assembly GCA_028658325.1). Taxonomy (NCBI): domain Eukaryota; kingdom Metazoa; phylum Chordata; class Mammalia; order Diprotodontia; family Potoroidae; genus Potorous; species Potorous gilbertii. The sequence continues at coordinate 217,473,667 of CM053772.1, forward strand.
AATAAAAAAGAACTCAACAATTGAGAATGATGAGTATGTAGTGATTTTATTAAATTAGGCCCTTGGGATCAATTGGAGATAAATTTTTTGGCTCAGTTTCAGTTTGTTGGGGGAAACAATGATAATGGACCACTAAATTGATATATATTTACACACATATACTTTTGGGGATTCTTTTTTTGTTTTTTTCAATTGTTTTTCACTTGTATCTGACTCTTTGTCACCCCATTTGGGGCTTTCTTGGCAAAGATAGTGAAGTAGTTTGCCATTTCCTTCTATTTTACAGATGAGAAAGCTAACGCAAACAGGGTTAAGTGATTTCACCAGGGTCACACAGCTAGTGAGGATCTGAAACCAGATGAACTCAGGAAGATGAGTCTTTCTGACTCTGGGCCCAGCATTCTATCCTCTGTGCCACCAAGCAGTCCTATCGTTGCTATGTGTGTATCATAATACTAATTCTCACTTTTATAATGGATTTAAAATTAAATGTACTTTACTCACCACAGTTCTATGAGATACATAGAACAAACATTTCCCCAACTATTTTATAAATCAGGAAAATTACACATGGAGGAGAAATTATCTCCCCTGTGGTTATATCACTAACAAATGGTGAAGCTTGGATCCAAATCAGGCCTTCTGAATTCAAATCTAGTTCTTTCCTCACCATGACATGGCATCTCTCTATATGTAGATCCTTCCTTCTTTCCTCCCTTCCTTCCTTCCTTCTTTTCTTCCTTCCTTCCTTCCTGCCTTCCTTCCTTCCTTGGAAATCACAGGAACAGTCATTAGAACCACATAACCTTTCTAGTGCAATGATAGTATTCATGTGGCTACAGGTCCAGAGCTAGAAAAAGATGTGTATGGGAAAGGGAATATATTCATTCTATGACCAAGCAACTGACAAGAAGATGACCAGTGTAGAATGTGAAGGAATAATATTGAGCTTCCTTCACCTTTGAAGGAGGCTAGGGATTCCAAGAAACATAAACTAAAGTACATTATGTATTTGAATATTTATAGGCAAATACATATATATTCATGTTTTATGTTGGATTGTATGTTTAGATTTTGGTTTGAAAAGAGTTAGATGTCGATGTACATATTAATTTTCATGAATGCATGTGTATATGCATGTTACACATATATGTATATATACACATACATATATACATATACATACATGTGTGTGTGTGTGTGTGTTTGTATTTGGAAAGAGAGAGAGAGAGAGGTGGCATGGCAACATGGTGATCATGGATGGACATTTTTTTAACCTCGCAGAACCTCCATTTCCATCAATAAAACAAGACTTTCCCTACTTTTGACACAAGGTTGTTGTGAAGGAAATACTTTAAAGGACTAATGAGGACACACAAAACATGAGGCATCCATAATTTCCTCCACACAGGATGCTTCCTCTATTAATGTAGATCAAATTAGTTCTAGAGAGTTACAGCGACAAAAAGGGGAAATTAGATGCCCATGGATGCTAGTGGCAAAGGTAGGAGTTAAACCAGGTCATCATGCCTCCAAGCCCAGTACCTAATCACTCTACCATGCTGCCTTCCTACACACACGTAGGTCCTGAAGTGCTTCGTCGGTGTGATTTCCTAATGTTATCTTATATAGGTATACAAATGCAAATGTCTCTGGATACCCTGCAAATTGATTTACTTATGCATGGGTAATCAGTGCAAATGATATACCATAGAAATACTCTATTATTTTGAATGCAGGTCACACATTTTCCCCCAAATATACTTTCATGCTTCAAGGATGCATTGCACAAAGGGGAAGGAAGTCATTCAACTCTGTTGACTTGGTCTGCTACAATTTTATATTGTCAAATCTCACCTAGGCCTTCAATATTAAAAATAGTATTTTTCCTCTCTTTCTTAATTGATATACTATTTTATTTTCCACAGAAGCTCTTCGATTTTACTCTCTGATCAAGCCATCTATACCCCTTCTCTCTGCCTTGTCAAACAGAAATCTTCATTTTAAATGAGAAAATTTATATCAATGAACACCTCCAATTGAACGTTTCAAAATTCCTTGGCATCTCATTCTCTTTTCCTTTACTCCATTCTCTAATAAGGAAACGACCCTTCTTAGCAAGACCAAGCCCACTGTTCTATCTCCTCTGATGTGCATTGGCAAATTGCCCGCATGATCATGTTCACCTCTATTCTATGGTCTTTCCACATCTACTGGTCTCTTCGTTGTGATCTACAAATCTGACCAGGCATTCTCCAACTCCCTTAGTAAGCTGTGACTAGACTCCATCTTCCACATCAAACTGCTATCCTACTATCATTTATAACCAAATGTAGCCTTTATAGTCAAAGTTCTCAATAAAATCGTTAACATTTCTTACCCTTCCTTCTCCTCCTACACATTTTTCAACCCACTCATATTCTGAATTTTTACCTGATCCTTCAACTAAAACTGCTCTCACAAAATTGCTAATGCCCTCTCAATTGCCAGCTTCCATGGCCATTTCTCAGTCTTCATCCTTCCTGACCTCTCTGCAACATTTACCACTATTGTCCACTCTCTCCTCTTTGCATTTTTTGTCATATTGCTTTCTATTTGTTGTTTTCCAACTTACATGATTGCTCTTTCTTCATCTTTTCTGAGTTATCATTCACATCTCACCCTCTAAATACTGGTATATTCCAAGTCAGTGTCCTCATCTCTTCTATTTTAACACTTTCTTCATCTTAGCAACTCCTATGTTAATGCCTATCCATATATTCAATTCTAATTTCTATTTCTAGTTCCAGTTCTTAAGCTATGCATCCTTGGCTACTCATTGGATGGATCTTTTGAACTACGTGTCTCATAGACATCTCAAAATTCAGTATGCCTGAAGAGAATTCATTACTTTTATTTCCCACTCAAAACCAACCCCTATTACTAAATTCACTATTTCTATTGAGACTACTACTAATCTTCCAGTTACCCTAGTTTTCGGCCTCAGAGCCATCTTTAACTTGACTATTTCTCTCACTCTCTATATCTATTCAATTGCAAATCTGATAAATTCTACCTCAGAACCTCTTGTATTTTTCCTATCTTTCCACCTCCACAGACACCACTGCAGTTGAGACTCTCATCACTGTCTCCTAATTGGTTCCCTGTCTAAAGACTCTCTTCTATTCAACCCATCTTCGACCCAACTGTCAAACTGATTTTCCTAAAACATCGGTCTAAACATAATGCTTCTTAAGAAGCTCTAGTGACTTCCTAATTACATCCAGGATCAAATTCAAATTGCTATCTTTGGCACCTAAAACTATTCCCAATATTTCTCTGGCTTAGTTTTCTAGCTTTATTATATATTACTTTCTGCCAGAGGAAGTTGGTGGAGAGAGCACTGGGCATGGATTGGGAAGTTCTTAGTTCAGATCTGACCCAGATACTTGTCAAGTGAGTTTTTCCTCCCTTGTTACCTCAACAGTAAGATGGAGTAATAAAAGTATGTACTTCTCAGGACTTTTATGGGGATCAAATGAAATAATATTTATAAAAATCTCTTTGCATAATGCCCGATATATTTTAGGCACAATATAAATGCTCCTTCCCTTCCTCTATTCATCCTTCCATGTACTTTATGACCTGAAAGAATGAAAACTCCTTGAAAATAATGACTGGCTTTTTGTTTGTTTTTTGTCTTTGTATGCCAGGTGCCTAGCATAATGTCTGACATACACTGCTGTGACAAATAATCGTTTGCTTAATGATTAATTCACTGATATAAGCAAATCTAAATGATTTTCCTTTTAACATAATTAAGAAATTTGCAAAAACCTAAAAGTTGCATTTTCTTCTCTTAGGGTACTAAGGGCATGTACTGGAGGAATTGTCCCAGCTTGATCTATTTCTAGAGAAGTGATTTGTTTGGTCTGACACAATCCTATTTTTGTTTTTGAGCTGTGGAAACACTGTGGCAGGTGCTTTTTCTGAAAATTCTTGGCTATGAGACTCACTTTATGTGACTGTCTTTAGAAAGACAGTTATCTTTTCTAGCATGATAATAGTTTTTATTTTTTTAAATGAGGGTGATGGAGGTAGATCAAATGTGAATAATTCAAAAAACCTCCCCAACATATTTCTCATCTGTCTCCACCCCACCCAAGAAATTAAATCTCTCTATAATCATATGAAAAATGCTCCAAATCACTATAGATTAGAGAAATACAAATCAAAACAACTCTGAGGTACCACATCACATCTATCAGATTGCCTAATGTGACCAAATAGGAAAACGATAAATGTTGGAGAAGATATGGGAAAATTGGAACACTAAAGCTTTATTGGTGGAGTTGCAAATTGATTCAATCATTCTGGAGAACAATTTGGAACTATGCACAAAGGGCTATAAAACTGTGCATGCCCTTTGACTCAGTAATATCACTTCTAGGTGCTGTTCCAAGAACTGGAAATTGAGGGAATGCCTATCAACTGGGAAATGATGGAACAAGTTGTGTTATATGAATGTGATGGAATACTATTGTGCTATAAGAAATGATGAGTAGGCAGACTTCAGAAAAACCTGAAAAGACTTGAATGAACTGATGCTGAGTGAAGTGCATACAACTAGGAGAAGATTGTACACAGTAACAGCCACATTGTGTGATGACTAACTTTGATAGACTTAACTCTTCTCAGCCATGTAAGGATCTAAGACAACTCCAAAAGAAAGGCTCATGCTATTCACATCCAGAGAGAATTGTAGAGCCCAGACAGAAGCAGTCCATTGATTTCTTTCTTTTATTTTTGTTTCTTCTTTCTCATGGTTTCTCCCATTGGTTGTAGTCCTTCTTTCCAAAATGATTGATGTGAAAATATGTTTAATATGAATATATATATATATATATACATATATATATATATGTATATATATATATATGGAGGGAGAGAGAGAGAGAGAAAGAGAGAGAGAGAAAGAGAGAGAGAGAGAGAGCCTATATCAGATTACATAAGGTTTTAGGGAGGGGACAGGAGAAGAAAGAGGAGAAAATTTAGAACTCAAAATCTTATGGAAATGAATATTGAAAACTAAAAATAGATAATTAAATGGATGAATGAACGAACAAACAGATAGATAGATAGATAAAGAAATAAATAAAAATGACTAAATGACTAAATAAATTAATGGAAACAGAAAGAGGTAACTGAAGTTTCTCAGTACATGATATGGCAGTGGAACTCATCAATGATCAAATTGGTCTCACGGTGGAATTATCTTGATCCAGGCCACGAGGCTTTGTGTTATTAGAACAGGTTTCTTACAGTAAGGATCATACAGTAATCACCAATCAGATTTATTGCTCTGCCACATACATCAAGCACCTCCTACTAGTCATCTCTGTATATTCCAGATGTAGATGAGACAAAAGCGAAACCTAAAGTTTCTTCCCCCCAGGAACTTTCTTTCTCCTCTTACTAGTATAATAGCTTGGTGTGGAGGCTGTGATCATTGGAAATGTTTTCCAACCTTGATTGACTCTCAGGACCAATGTCAAGGCTGGGGAGTGGCTGAAGGTGGAGGGTTTTTATTCATTTGTAGTAGCACAAATTATCTAAGGTAACAGTGCTGAACTAATCAGTCTTTAGCCTTACAAAAAAAAAGATAATATTTATAGAGCAGTTAAAGTTTTGCAAAGTGCTTTGCAATGATCTTGTTTCAATCTCACAACAAGCCTAGTAGATAGGGGCTATTATTTTTATGCTCTTTTGATGAAAGAGACTAAAAAATAAACTGACACAAAGAGGTAAAATGATTTGGCCAGGATCATACAGGTAGTGTCTGAAGTAGAATTTGCACTAAGATCTTCATGACTTTAAGTGCATGGCTCTAGCCATTTTGACATAAAATCCTAAGGGAAATAGTCCAGTGTTTCAATTGTAGGAAATCATAACAGAATTCTTTAATGGGGTCTCCCTAATAAGGGCATATTAGAAACCAGTCAGCCAGAATTTAAAGCACACATGCACAGAGTATAAAGCACATAAAACAGTAGGCTTCTTATCAAGTCCCACTTTGGGGTGGAGTTTCTCTGGACTAAATGCATGACATACCCACAAGTAAAAAAATGATCTGAGAAATTATCAGGCTGGGTACCCTTAAGTGATGACGTACTGAGTGAAGAAATATAGACAGTAGTCACTTTTTTGAGATGACCAAAAATGTGACAATTTGGGAGATGTCCAAGAATTGAGGAATGGCTGGATAAGTTTTGGTATATGAATGTGATGGGGGCAATATCAAGGTGTGAAGAACCAGATGATGTCAAAGAGACATGCAAAGATGTTTATGAACTGATTCAGAGGGATATGAGCAGACTCAGAAGAATACTTTATATAATAACGTCAAAATAGGAAAAAGGAATAGATGAGCATGTTTGGGATGGGAGGGAATAATCTTTGTTTTAGCTAATCAAATCAAACCCCCTTCAGGGTGTTACCTTTCATGGCTTCTCTATGACTAACCCTGCCAAGCTCTCTAATGGTAGTGACAGCAGCAGCCAGCCTTCCTCTTTCCTATCAGCCAAGGCTGCCTTAGCAGAGGACAACAGTCCCTCTCTTTGTGTCCTCTCATGGATCTAGAAGCATTTATTTTTCCCTATCCCTTCATGGTGGTTTTTAGAAGTCCCCAGCTTGCACACTGGGGGCTATACTCTGTTATGTCGCCTAGAGCTCAACCTTGGTCTTAAAATGACTACTTTTGATGTTCTGTCTGCAATGGATACCACATTTCACCTCAAAGGTGACCCCATTTTAGTAGAAGATGAAATGAACCTTGAAGAGTTTATGCATCAAGTTGAGTTTTGAAAATATTTTTGGATGAAAGGTGCTATAAAAATGTAAGCTGTTATTTGTGTAAGATTTTAGTTCGTGGCAGGAGTAAAGCCAAACTGTACACAAACATGCCAGCAACCTGGATATTTCAGCTTTGCCAGGATGGGTGGGGGAAGAGGAGAAAGGAGAGGAGGAAGCATGAGGTAAGAGAGGAGAAGAAAGGAGAAAAGGTGAGAGGATAGGCAAGGGGAAGAGAGGAGAAATGAGGAGAAGAAGAAGAAAGGAGAGGATTCTCCAAAGAGAAACATTTGTTTTTCCTTATTTCCTATTGTTATTGTTAGCATCTTGTGCCACTGTTGGTATGAACAGCTTGGATTGGGTTAATGGATATGAACTAGGAAAAGAGACCCTATGGAGTATCCCCCATACCAGGCACAGGACTCATGCTGCTTCCCCTGGCTTGTTCAACATGCCACATAAACAAGATTATTTTCATTTCCCCTAACATCCACTGATTCCCCACCTCTGGGTTTTTGATCTCCCTATTTTTCACTCCTTCCATACCTCCTCTAACTGAAATTATCCCCCACCTCCAAAAAAAGAAAATAGATCTAGAAGCAAAACAAATACAGGAAAAAAGTTAAGGGAAAACTGCACCAAGAGAAATATAGGGGTAAATTCAAGGGAAAAATCAGTGAGTCATTTTTCCATGTAAGTTGGCATAGTGAGAAAAACTGAGATGTTTGCAAAAACCAAAGATAGAATTTAGTGAAGTACAGCTAAATAGAGCTTGCCAAGACATGGAGCAACTGTGCAGCTAGATAAGAAAGCTCAGATCCACCAGAAAACAGCTCAGACTTGTGTAGGGAACAGGAAGGGTTGAAAACTGGAAGCTTGGTCCAGGAAGTATTGAGGAGGGAATTACACCTAGAATGTCTGTGCCAATGTAAGGAATGATTCAGGGTTCTAGACTGTATACTAAATAAAGAGCAAGTTCAGTAACAAGAGTGGTTGTATGGCTCAGACTCCAAGAGCACTGTGGGATCTCAGTCACACCTTCTAGCCCAGTCAAGCCTTCAGAGAAATAAGCAGGGCAGGGAAATCTACAGTTCTATCATTCTGAATCAGCAGTGGTCTCCAGTTGGCTGAAAGTGGCTGATTTCATTTGCAGTGCTCTAGAATTCCAAAAGGGGCAAGCCCATGGGTGTGTTGCTCAGACCCTGAGGAAGCAATCAAACCTTGCCCTAGATCAGACCACTTTGATGGAAGCAAATTATATTATAATTTCCTTAGAAGCCCCTGTGTATATTTGGAAGGGTCATTTTTTTGCTTTCCCTGACATGATTGCACTCCTATTGTTTTGTAGCCACCCACATAGTAAAACTCTCTCTCTCTCTCTGTCTCTCTGTCTCTCTCTCTCTGTCTCTCTCTCTCTCTCTCTCTCTCTCTCTCTCTCTCTCCCCTCCCCTTTCTTTCACCAACATACACATGTGCACATGCACACACACACACATACACACACACACTGACACAAAGTCACATTCATACAAGAATATACACATATTCAATAGGTATCTTGTTTGGCTATTCTGTTTTTGTTTCTTTCAACTAGGGATGAGATTATTTATTTCATCATTTTTCTCTTCCTTTGTATTGGTGTGGTTGAAAATCAAATAATCTACTCTGATGTATTGTTGTTGCTTTCACCCCCAAGGCAATTTTTAATGTTTCTCTTTTATTAAAGTCCAAACTCACTTTTGTAGGGCATGCCATTTGGGGTTTCTGAATTTTCTTATGGATTCACAATAGTCATGATATTCTTATTTCCTTTCTCTTATATTTAAAGGACTTTTTCCTGGTCACTTGAATAATATGTTGTCCATTACTGGAATTATCAAATTTAGTCTCTATTTTTTATTGGCTATATTCCCTGGCTTGGCTCAATCCGTATATGTTCTTTTAATGTCACTGACTTTTACTTCTCTTCTAAATTGTTCTTCATTCTATGTATTTGAATTCCAGATCTATGTTTCTTTTTCCACTCATTCCTTTTTCTTTTTTTAAAGAATTGCCACCATAGATTCTAGGGTTTTGTTTCATCCTTTTTCTATGCGTCTAATGTTTTCAATTTGTGTGGAACATGCATTCTTTCTTTTTTTCCCTCCTAATTTCTCTTAAGATGCTTATTTATTTTTACATCATTGTGGAAAATGCTTCCATGGATCCATAGTCCCCTGGAAATCAAAAGAGTTTTCTGTTTCATCAAATTTCATTTGCAAAATTTAGAGAGTTTCACAATCTTTTGTATATTTTTGTTACTCATTCTCCCTTCGAATTTTAGTATATTCTCTGTTGATTTATGTTTATACTCTAAGTATCTATTTTAATTTTCTTCTTCTTTAAAGTTTTGGTGATTTTAATCTCTCTCCTCTTTTTTCTTACTCTATCACTCACCATTTTACTCCTTGATGGAGAAAAAGACAATCTTAGTCTTTTTCCACACTGAGGGAATTTTCTTTTAACAATTTTTAGTCCCTACTCCAAGGAGCTTTTGGGATAACAGGACTGATCCCAACTGAAATCCAGTTCCCTTTGTTTTCACTGACACAGAGATTGACACAATAACTTCGCCTGAAAGAATATATGGCCTCTTTCCTGAAAGGAGTAAGGTATTTTCTCATCTCCTTTTTAGGACCATTATAGGTCATCCTAATTATTCAGTCTTCAGTTTCATTTGGGTGTTCTTGGGATAACCTATTCTAAAAGAGAATTTGCACATAATCGTCACAAAATTATTCATGTAATTCAACCTCAACTTGACCCTCACTAGAACAAAGCACTACTTTTATTCATCCCAAATTGATTCCCTGTCATACTCTGCTGAGGCTTTCCCATTACTTTTCTATATTCCTCCTCTCCTCAAGTCTCGCGTACCTTTCTACATCTCTCTTGGCTAAGGTTCTCACACTTACCTGAGGAAATTCATCTTGAGCTCCTTCTTCTTCCTTTATTCTTCTCAAAACCCCCTGACATCACTCCTTCCCCTACTCTTTTCTCCTTTTCCCCAATCTCTGAGTTTTTGTGATATTACTTTCTCCTTGTTCTCTTCTTATTTGTCTCAGTCTCCTTTCCTCATACCCCACGTTTGACGATCCACAGATCTATATATCTAAGCTTAATCTCTCCTCTGAACTTCACCAATATGGCATCAATAATTGTTTTATGGACATTTAAAAACAGATGTTCTGGAGACATCTAAAATTCAGCCCATGTATCACCTTCTACATCAAGCTCATATATATATATAAAATCTTCCCAGTTCCTTTTTTGAGATAACATTTTTATACTGATTATACTTTCCACTCCCTCCAACTTCAGAATTCCTTTGTGAGTCTCTAGTCGAATGAATTGCTAAACTCCTTCCTCCTAAAGTTCTGTGCCACCAGATCCAGGGTAAAAAAAATAAGGGAGAGAAAATGACTTATTTCTGTAGAGGCCGTATGTCAAAGAAATTGAAGTCGATGGGGAAGGGAAATGAAAAAGGACAATAGAAGCCTAAGGACAGGAAGCTCATGGTAGGTATAGAGGAAAAGAGTGAGGCTGTTCTAAATTGACACAAGAGGAACAAAGAAGACAGAAAAACACAGGGAGGATTCTAAGTAAGCCTCGAGAGATGACACAAATAGGTCACCCTAGTAGGTGATAAAGTTAGAAAGGGAGAGGAATGAAGGGACTTTTAATTGTTGGTATGGGGGCTGTCAACCTCTTCCCTCCATAGTGATTACCCTTGTTTGAATTCAGGCTGCCCTCTTCTAGCATCCATATCTCCATTTTCAAGATGATGGTGGATAATTGCAGGCCCTATGTGGCAGAAGTAGGAGCTTTTAAAACAGCTCAACATTGGATGTGCAGATCTGTGGTCTCATCACATCTTTTTCCATTTTTGTGCATCTGACAAGGAGAAGAAGAAGGAATTTGTTACTATAGCCCATGTTACAATGTCTCAGTTATTTTCTAAATCCCATCTTATTTAACCCTTTCATAATGGGTTGTGAGATGGAGAAAAGTGGAAGTGGATAGCACAACCATGATGATAGTTTGAACTTGAAAGGTGGATGTAATGGAAGGACCCACCAAAGCCTACCAATGAAAGATGGCCAGAATCATGCTTCCTCTATTTTTCTCTATCTTTCTATGTCCCCTATTCCCAGGTATCCAACTATTCTTGCTTGGAGATTTGAATAATGGGGGTCATTCCACATTTCCTGTTCCATCTCCATCACTATGTTCCTTCTTCCTTCTGTTCAGCTCCGCCTTGGATTGGGTGGGAGATACTCAGAGAATTCTAGGGCATTTTTATTAAAGATACCAAAGAAAGAAGAGTATCTAGCTCTGATTTCCTCAGACCATGGAAGATGGTTCACAGAATCATAGATTTATAGCTATAAGGAATTTTAGATGTCAACTTTTCCAACTACTTCATTTTACGGATGAGAAAATTGAAGCTCAAAAAAGTTATTTGACTTATCCAAGATCACACATGTAGTAAGCTGTAGGGCCAGTATTCAAAACCACTTAAGTCCATTAATTCTAAATAAAACACTCTACCCATTGGACAGCAACTCTATTTGATGGTCATAACCATCCCTCTACTTCTTGAATGTGGATCTTTGGAGCTGTAGCCATTCCTCTATCAGAGAAGACTGAGAAATAGTAAAGATGCTTCCTTCTCCAACTAAAGCTTGCTCCCTTCTGACCCCAGTCTCAGCATCTAGTCATCCTTCCTCCCAGTTGTAATTCTTCCCCTATCTAGGCCTGTTCTACCCTTGGCTTCTTCCTCAAAAGAACTTAAGTTTTATAGCTATCATTGGCCTTTTAAATTTCCTACTTTAGGGCAAGTTTCATATTCTTGGACAAATACTGTATTGGCACAAATCCTTGAGTGCCCCCCTCCACACTAAAGCTACAGGTAGGTGAGTTAAGACAAGTTATCATGCTAAGATCCCGGGTTTGTTCTCTACTCTAGCTTTTAAAAATTACTGGGAGATAGAGAATTCTTTTCAAAATTCATCGTTTGCCTCACTTTTCTCATCTGTATCATTAGGTCTCTTTTGTGTGGCACATGGAACAATAGCCAGATTTAAGGTAAGAGGAGTAAAATTTGGGTTTGAGCTCTGCCAGTCACTCACCATGTTACCTTGGGCTAGCCATTTAGGCTCTATGAGCCTGTTTCCTCAATGGGAAATGGGGATTTTACTTACACTGCCTGAGTCTTAGGATTGTCATGAGGAATAAATATCATCAAGCATTTTGTAAGCTGGAAACCATTTTTTTTAAAAAAGAAAGTTAGTAATTCTCATGAAGGATTTCAATATTTTAACCATCCAAGCTTTCAAACAGTCTCTCCTTGAACTTGTAAATGCTTATAATTGCTCTATGTCAATAGATCATCTTTCAGTAGGTATGGCTGAAAAATTCATCATTATGTGATTAACCTGGTAGAGAATATTTCTGCTTTATACTATGTTGTCCTTCACACCAAAGACATGTTTCCCTGTGTTTGTCCTTTGTTTTCAAAGAAGACCATGACATCAGAGACGTTATGACATGATTTGCACTTGATTTTGTTTTGGGTGAGGGAAGGCTGTGCCAGCGATCACTGAATCTGTGCTTGAGGCTATCCCAGCTTGGTAGGACTTGTTGAAACTCCAAGCTAACTAGAATAATACTCGAGACTATAAGAGTGACTTAATGTCACCTCCAAGCCACAATGAAGAATTACAGAAGGACTTTAAAAAGGAAAAATTTATTATTAATGATAGTTTGAATTTGTAAAATACTTTACAGTTATTATTCATATTAACATTTGTGTTAATATTAATAATAGGAATTCCAGGAAGCCCAAAGATTTTTGGCAGCATGTGAATTGAAGGAAAAGAACCCGTTATTCTCTGGCAAGCACTTTCTAGTTGCATGTTTGCTGAGGTTATGGGGCTATTCCCTTGAGGACCAGGGAGAATTGATCTAGTCTCTGCCCCTTCCCTCACATTTGGTGCCCTGAACTTTGGCCAACCCTCTTTCTGCCTTTTCTCCCACAGGAGCACATGACTATTTTGTTTTTGTTTTTTTCTTGATGATTTTCCTTTTTCTATGGCCTTTGACATCGAGCCAAGCTAGCCTGCTTTCCCTGAGATGGCTTTCCCCATTTGTGGTATGGTCTGTAAGACTCACTTGATTTAGAAAGTATATCACCACAATTTTAACACTTGCTGCTATTGCCTGTGGGGCCCTGTTACTCCTATTTATTTCTTGATTATTCTTACTCTCTGTATATCTGAATGACTGATGTCTTTTGATGTAGACCTAGATTTTCTATTTTGACTCCCATGAATCTCAAGTTCTTCTCTTTACTGTAGTTGAGATAACTCAAAGTGACTATTTAGGCCACTTTTTAATGGAAGACAAGTTTGTGAAACAACTTACCCCCATCCAGGTTTGACAGATCTTAGACTTATGGCAAGGTGTCTGAAAAAGAGAAGACTTGAGAAAGTGCATGATGCCATCTTCATGTATTTAAAGAGCTGCCAAGTGGAATATGAAAGAGACTTGTTTAGCTTAATCTTGGAGGGTAGAATTATAAGTAATGGGTGAAAGTTACAAAGAAGAAAAGTTAGGTTCAATGTGAGGGGAAAATCCACAAAGTTAGAGTTATCTAAAAGGTCTGCCCTGGATGCAGTAGATTGTTGTTAATGGTGGGTCTTCTGGTAAAAGATCAATGGACACTTGCTAGTTTTGCTATAGAGAAGATTCTGATTTGGATTTGGATTTGATTGAATGGGAGGAGAAATTAGAAATGGAAAAGAGGTTCTTGGGTCATAAATTGTTTATTACATGGAGAAAGACTATAATAAACAATCTATGACCTAGTCAACTCTTTTGGTGGATGAATTTATTTTCAAATATGGATGAGATATATAGATTAAGAAAGTATAGAAAGGTTGTGAAATGTACTACTGGAATGAGTACCATATCCATGAGATTGTGTCCCCATTACTGAAATATTGAACTATACAAAATGAAGAGAGATTTTGATAGTAGGTCTATAGTAGTATCATGTGGAAAAGACCTAAGAGTTTCAGGGTGTTGCAAGTTTAAAAAAATAGCAGTGTAATGAGCAAGCTAAAAGTTGCTAATGTGATCTTGGGCTGTTTTTGTAGGGTCTGTAGAGGAGCTTGGACTAGGAAGGCTCTTGTACTCTGTGATAGTATATTAAGTTCTGAACAAAAATGCCACTGCAAATACAATAAAGAAATGATACTGTATTAATTTATTCTAAATAATAGGATATCTGTTCATGAACATATAAGGATATCATATGGTGAAGTGAAAATAGCAGAGCATAACCAGAAATTCTGGGTGGATATTCTTCCTCTAACCTAAAGGGTAACCTTAGACATTTCTTCTAGGACTTCATTCCCTCGTCTGTAAAATGTTTAGTTTTTTTATAGATAATCTCAAATTTTCCTTCAAAAGAATATGTATTTATTTCCCAAGAGAGAGAAGAATTAAATAATACCCAGGTCAGAAAAGACCTGGGTTAAAATATAGGCATTTAAAATCTGTGTGACCTGAAGAAAATTATATTACCTTCTGAGTCTCAGTTTACCCATCTGTAAAATGGAGATAATACCAACCCCCCAAACTTCAGATGACTGTTTTGAGGAATGTGCTTTGTAAGTTTTAAATTGTTATGTAGAGATGAACTATTTTCTTTACTTATTGATCACTGATGTAGAACTTGAAAGGAAGATCATTTAGGAGTCAATCAACCTCATTTTAGAAGTGAAGGGACAAGAACACAAACAACTTGCTCAAATTCACATAGGTAAGTAACAGAAAGGATTTGAACTCAAATGTTCTGACTTAAAATCCAACATTCTTATCCTTACATCAGACAGCTTCCCTAGAATATTCTGTATCAGTTAGCATCTGGGCTATCTCTTAGATTATAAGCAATACCAGAACAGGGGATTGTTGACGTGTAATTCAATTTGAATTGTTTCCAAAAATAGTACTATATGAAGATCAGACTTTAATAAATCTTCTTTAAATAACTGACTCATGTTTGGCACTGACTTACGATATGAATCAGAGGATTATGGAATCAGAATGACAGCAGGTGGCAGGGACATGTTTTTCCCCACATGGAGGTATTCTCTGCTGGAGTTCACACTGATGAACCTGAAATATCACTCCAGCCCCAATACTCACACCTTGGAAGTACCCTCTGCCCTTGGGAATCTTCCTCTGATTAGAAGTCTCTTCCATTTAAGGAGGGAGCCCAGGATAGCCACGTCTTCATTTCTAACCAACGTTCATTCTTATGCACTTCGTTATCCCTGGCTTTGACTGGGCACCTTTTGCACCCCTAACCTTTCAGATTTTTTATTTCTTGTCTTCTTGATTAGAACATAAGCTCCTCGAAGGTGAGAACTGCCCTTTTTGGCTGGTATTCCTGTGCCCCCACCCCTTCCACCCCTCACTAAGGATAGATAGGTGATGCAGTGGATAGAGTGCCAAGCCTGGAGCTAGGAAAACTCATTTTCTGGAGTTCAAATCTGACCTCAGACACTTACTAGCTGTGTGACCTGTGCAAGTCACTTAAGCCTATTTGCCTGTTTCCTCATCTGTAAAATGAGCTGGAGAAGGAAATAGCAAACCAGTCCAATATTTTTGCCAAGAAAATCCCAAATGGGGTCACAGAGAATCAGATACAACTGAAAAATTAAACAACAACAACCCCTAGAGGCATATATGTGATGCAGTTGATACAGTGCTTGTATTCAGAAAAAAAAAATGAGTTCAAATCCAAACTCAGACACTTAACTGGCTATGCGACATGATGCCAGCCACTTAAAATAGAGCTTTCCTTCTTTCTTCTTTAATTTTTAAGTTAATTCATTTATTTTTAGCTTTTCACATTTGCTTCCATAAGTTTATAATTTTTCCCCTTCTCTTCTGCTTCCCCAAGATGGCCTATAGTCTGACATAAGCTTTACATATATTTTCACATTCATCATTAATTACAACTAATGGGAGAAACCATGAGAAAGAAAAGGCACAACAAAACAAAAAAGAAAATAGTCTTCTCTCGCTCTGCATCCAGTCTCCATAGTTCTTTCTCTGGATGTGGATGGCATTTTGCATCATGTGTCCTTTGGAATGCTTTAATTCCTTGAATCATTGAGAAGGGCTAGGTTTGTCAAAATCAGTCATCACAGACTGTGGCTGTTACTGCGTACAATGTTCTCCTGGTTCTGCTCACTTCACTCAGCATCCATTCATATTAATCTGTCCAGGTTTTTCTGAAATAGGCCTGTTCATCATTTCTTATACCACAATTCTATCACATTTATATACCACAACTTGTTCAACCATTCCCTAATTGAAGGGCATCCCTTAATTTCCAGTGCTTGGCCACCACAAAGAGAGCTGTTATAAATATAAAATAGAGCTTTTTAAAATTGGAATAAACTGACATCCCTGAAGGTGTGCAATGTGAGTCTGAATGCTTGGTAGGGATATTATAGAGAGAATTCTCTCTGGCTTCTGAATTTGAACTCAAGTCTTCCTGATTCCAGTTCCCTTGCTCTATTTACTGTACCACCTAGTTTCTCTCAAATAAGTCACTTAACTTTGGGGGGTTTCAATTTCCTCATCTATAAAAGACAGAGTTGGAACCAATAACCTCTAACATCCTTTCCACCTCATATCTATGATTTTCTCATCCTAGTGTTCAGGATCTGTTCTAATTCCCTCCCATGCATCAAATTTACTTAGTATGTGCCCTTTTTACCTTGAAGGCCTGTCCTTTGCTAGGGTTAATTTTTGAATATGAAATGAGGGAGTTCGAAAATTTATGTTGAAGTCTCCTTCCAGTTCTTATTTTATGACAACTAGAACCTTTAGAGTTAGAAAAGATTTTAGAGGTCATCTAATTCAGCACCCTTCTTTTGAAAATAAAGAAGTCAGCTGAGGCTGAATTAGGAGCAGTAGCTTCTCCATGATCGAGTAGGTGGTATGTGCTAGAATTAGGACTTTACACTTGAAAGTTAGCTGTATTATTAGCTAGGTAAAGTTGGCCAGGAGCCAGAGAGAATCCTCTATAATATCCCCAGCAAGGGGTCATTCAGCGTTAGATGGCACACCTTCAGGGATGGCAGCTTATTCCACTTTTAGAAAGTTTTCTTTTAAAAATTATTTTCCCCATACATTGAGTTCGGTTCTGCCACAATAAACTTTATATTGCTTTTAGCTTACTAATTAGAGCTAAGCAGGCTAGCTTCCCAAAAAGCGTCTTACTGATGTTTTAGTCATCATATTACAGTCGTTTCAACATTCCCTCCTCCACACTGAAGAATGAACACAGCTCTGTGGCATTGAAAAAGCATTCCACAAAAATACCTGAGATGATGACCTCATCTACAGATATAAAAGGAGCAGACATTTTTTCTTGATTTATACATTTTATTTAGTGATTATTAAATAGGGAACTAAACCCTTCCATTAAGTAGGATAACTCTAATCTTTTGCAATTTGACAGTCTTTTAGTACATGACAACACTATGTCCCTCTTAAGGCTTCTTTTCTCCTGGCTAAATAACATCAGATGCTTCAAATGATCTCAGTATGGTCTGATCTCACATGAACATTCCTTGGAGTCCACATTATTGATACAGTAGAAACAACATGGAATCGAGAACTGGGAAACGAAGGCCTATGCTCATGGCCATCCACAGCTGGGCTCTGGGAAACTTTCCCCAGCTTCCTTCAGAAAGATCAACTCAAATACCACCTCCTGCACAAGGTCCTCCTGAACCCTCCAGCTTCATCCAACCCCTAAATTACCTTATTTAATTAGATAATATTTTTAACATGCTTAGCATAATGTGTGGCATATAGTAGGCACTTAATAAATGCTTGTTTTCTTCCATCCTCAAATATATATGTATTTATATATATATATAATTAAATATATATTAAAATTTTAAAAATTAAAAATGTATATATATACACATATAAATATATATGCATACATATATAAATATATATACACTATATATAAACATGTAAATATATGTAAATACATGTAATTACATGCAAGTATTTATTACTATATTAATTTATTATATGTATTTAAGTATGCTGTTTTCCCCATGGATTTTAAGCGCCTAGAAGGTGGGGTTTGTTTTCATTTTGAATTTTGTACTCTCAGTTACTAGCACAATGTCTAGCACATGGCAGATATTTCATAAATATCAATTGATAAAATGGACAATTTTGCCCTTGTAACCCTAAGAGATTAGCAGCAGCAGCAGCATTATCATTAATAGCAGCAGTAGCAACGATAGTAGTAGTAGTAGTAGCAGTAGTAGTAGGAGCGGTAGTAGTATTATATATTAAAGGTTAACAGTGTAACATGAAACCCAGAAAAGGTAATGCAATTTTAGATTACATTGAAAAAGGCATCACGTATAGAGAGATTTGTTACAGTCTGCCCTAAACCGATCATATCTGGGTTATTATCTTCACTTCTGGAGGCCACAGTTAAGAAGGCTATTGATCAACTGGTGAATGTCAAGAGGAGAGTGACCAGCATGGTGGAAGATCCTCCAGCATCTTATAGAGAGGCTTCTTGTTAGGGGATCATTTGAACTGTCTGGTCTCAAAGGTCATCTTGCAAATCTAAGAGCTGTGAGTGCTAAAAGAATCAAAATGGTACTGAATTTTTAATTGGGAGATGAGTTTGAGCCTCAAATGTGAGAATATCACTTATGGTCAAAGAGCTTTATCTCTCTGATGCACCATCTGTGTGATAGGAATGATCCTTGCTCATATCACCTTTTCCCAGGAAGTCTTTTCTGATTTTCCAGGTTGATATCCACTTTTTCTTCCAAATTTGGACTTCTTAAGCTTCCCTAAAGCCCTTGTCATATACTATGTGTTATATTTATCTATGAATGTGCCTTATCCCCCAGTAGATTATGAGCAGGTACTGCTTTTGTTTCCTCTCTTTGTACTCCCCAAACCCAGCACTGTGCTTTGCACATAGTGAGCACTTAGCAAGTGACTCCTCATTCATTCTCACTCCTTGAAGTACTTTGGAAAGAGTACTAGATTTAGAGTCATGGGACTTTGATTCAGATGCATGTTCTGTTATTTAATATCTGTATGACTTTGGTCAAGTTACTTAGCTTCTCTGGGTCTCATTTTCTTCCTCCATAAAAATGAGGAGTTTGGTCTTAGAGACCTTTAAATTCCTATTCCCTAAATCTATGATCCAAAGATCCATGAGTTCACATTTTAATTATATCTATATATCTATATTTTATCTATCAAAATATTGATCTCTTTCTCCATCTATCTCTAGCAATCCATCCATCCATCTACCCATCTACTATCTACATATGTATCTATCTATCTGTCTACCTACCTACTATCTACATATGTATGTATCTATGTATCTATCTACCTACTACCTATCTATATATGTATGTATGTATCTATCTATCTACGTATCTATCTATCTATCTGTCATCTAATATACCAGTACCTTGCTCAGTGTTCTGTACAAAGGAAAAAATTTAATAAATGTTTAATGTATTTGTAAATGAATGAATAAGCTCAAAAGCTCTATGAAACATCGCCTGGTCCTACTTGTTTGGGGGAACATTGTCTAAATTTCCTCATTTCACTGAAGTAGAGACAATCTTTCTTTTTAAAGAGAATTCTGAGAGGTGAACTGATTTGTTCTGGACCAAGGGCAATGGAAAGATCTTCTTACCTCTTCCTTTCAATCAAATCAGTACACAATCATTTAATCAATAATATTGATGAAATAACTCCCTTGCCCCAAGTCCTTAGGAATTGTAGGAGTACAGGAAAAACAAGAGACAAAGAAAATAATGAACGAGATAATGGGGTGAGGCCTGGAAAGGACTCCAGCAGTTATCTAGTCCAACTCTCTGATTTCCATATGAGGAAAGTGAGTCCCAGAGAGATTGGGTGACTTTAAATTCATCTTACAGGCAATACAGGGCAGAGCAGGCATTTGATTTTAGTACCATAAAATCCACATTCTTTTGAGGGTACTACACCTTCCCCTCGAGGAAGAAATTCTGAGGTTTAAACTACCGTGCTCATAGGAGATTTGGACAATGTCAATGTCAGGGCAGCAGATTGGGGAGGGCTACACCTTTTCTATAAAAATCAATGTCTTGTCTAGAAAAGTCATGTGAAACAATCCATCATCTTACTAGTGCAAGATGTTTTCTCTGTTTAATACTTCCTATTCAGCCTAAAGCAGCCAAGGTAATGATAAGGATAAGCGGCGGAGTGGGGGAGAATTCCAAATTGGAATCCAAATGTGCATAAATCAAAAGGTTGTTTTGGATTGATATAACAATGTTTCTTTAGAAGATCAGATTTTTAGATGGAATAAGGAAAATGATTACAAGGCCAGGGAGATTCAGGCCACAATGTCAGAAATGGATGAGGAAAAGATTTAGGCAGTGTCAGTAAGCTAACTGTTTATATAACTCAACCTTTTCCTTTCCAGCTTCAGCCTTCAGAATAGTTGCATATATCCCTCAGCTTAGCATAGGTCTAGCATGTGAGCATGGTCATGAGCTAAATTTATGGTATCCCTGATGCCTTAGCTATGTCCAATAAGAATATGGGCTCAGAAAGTCTTCTGTGTTAATCTTTCTTATTTGGGGCCATTGGTATAAATCCCTTCTCCTTCCTGCACTGCCTTTAGACTTGGTTGTCTCATGAGCCTTACTTGAAACTGGTTTAACCCTCTGAACACCTAACTTCAACAACTCCCAGATGACTGTTAGTGATTCTCAGTCACCCTAAGGATGAGAATTCAACAAAGGTTAGAATAGTAGGGAGGCTTCATTGAGAAAAACAAGACTTAAGTTGCACCTTGCAAGAGATACCATATTTGGCTCAGTAGAAGGTGGAAGTTGTAGGGGAGGGGGTGTTGCATGGAAGACATTCAACAGCAGGAGACTACCTCACCTCAATTAATTGCTTTTTGGAATAGAAAAAGAATTAAATAACAACAGCTTCAATTAAAGAATAACAGCTAGTACTTCCCATGGTAATTGGGTAGATAGATTGCATGTAATTAAATCACAGCCATGAAAAGTGACTTTAACCCTTTGAAAAATCAGCAAAGAGAGAGACTCCCTCTCTAAATACTTTGACAATACCTGGTTTCATCTTTTTTTAAATTATTTCATGATATGCTCTAGTGTAAAACATTAATTGTCTGCCTTCTGACAAATACCTAAATCCCAATACTTGGGTTATTCAACTGAAATTCATCATTTCTGCTTTGTTGGATCACTGAGCTCTCCCATCCATATATAATGGAATCCTTGATAAAGTTGCTGTACACCTTTTTCATTTCCCTTGAGATGTTCATCAATTGGCACATTTTCTTCAAATATAATTTAATTAAACCAATATTTGTTAAGCACCTCCTATGTGTCAGTCATTTACCAATGGAGATACAAAAACACAGATGAAAGAAAGAATATCTTGTCCTCAAGGAGTTTACATTTTATAAGAACATCATTAATTATAATGTAGAATAGAGGAAGTCTTGCCAAGGAGTGATCTGACAAAAGCTCTAGGAATATCTGAGGAAGAAGATAGCAATAGTAGCTAAGAGGATCAGGGAAGGCACTGGTGATGACTTGGCACATGATTTCTCTCTTGAAAAAAGAAAATGATTTTTGTCAGGCAGAGTGTATTCCAGGCATGGAGGATAGCTTCTGTGATTCATGGAGGCCAAAGATAGAATGCCAATTATAGCAGAATGCTATTATTCTACTTTGGAAAACAGAAAGAATTAATGTGAAATAAAGATGAAGAGATAGACTATGGAGTCCCTTAATTTTAAGGCTGAAGAGTTGGTATTTTATCTTAGAAGAAATGGGAATCCCCCAAGCTCAACAGAGCATTTCTTCCTTTATAAGACTACACAGAGGCAGTATAATGTAAAGAACACTGTACCAGAAATCTGAAAATCTAGATTCAAATCTCAAATCTGCCACTTACTGACCTTGTGAATCTGAAAAAAAGATCTCTTAGCCTCTGATTCATGAATTCCCAGTCTGTAAATTGGCATTTAATAATTCTTCCCATTATAAAAAATTTTATCTTCCAACTCAGTATCCCATGCTTTCAATGAGGACAAACATGTCATCAAGGTTAGTGTGCTTTCTGGGGATGTGCACATTGATGATGAGGTTGATCCATACTTTGCTGGAGCTAACTCAGTGTTTGTAAGGCTCTGAAGGAAAATATGGGAGAGATGAGGTATCAGACTAACTACCAAACTGAAAGACTGCAGAGCCATTGTGCTGACCTCATTGTTGCATGCCTATGAAACCTGGACAGTCTACCAGTGCCATGAGAGAAAATTGAATCATTTCCATTTGAATTATCTTAGGAATATTCCAAAGATCACCTGGCACAATAAGGTACTAGACACTGAGGTCCTTACTTTAACTAAACTGCCAAGTTTTCAAACTCTGCTTCAGAGAGCACAACCCTGATGGACTGGCCACGTTGTTTAGATGCAAAACATATGCTTGTCAAAAAGACTATTTTTATGGAGAACTCATACAGGAAAAGCATTCATATGGTGGTCAGAAGAAATGATACAAGGACACTCTCAAGGTCTCTTGAAAACTTTGGGATTGATTGTATGACACGTGAGACACTGGCACAGAGACTGCTTACCATGGCATGTCCACATCAGAGAAAATGCTATGCTCTACGAGCAAAGCAGAATTGAAACAGATCAAAGGAAATGCAGGAGGCACAAATGTAGAGTATCCACCCCAGATGTTCACACGGAATATTTGTGCCTGACTTGTGGTCAGCATTCTAAGCTAATACTGGTCTGAGAAGCTACAGTTAGATGCACTGAAACTTGACTCTAGCAGAGTGATGTTATTTTGATTCTCTTCAAGATGGAAGGACAAAAACCAAACAACCTGACCATCCCTGCAAAGGGGTCATTCACATAAAAAATGTACTCATTCCTCTCCTCTGCTTTAACTTCCTTCAAAGCTTAACTCAAATGCTATGTCATACAGGACACCTTTCCTCAGCCCTCCCTTACCCTTACCCACCATACTTATCAGTACTGTCCTTCTGAAAATAATTCTGTTATAGATGGATAGATAGATAGACAGACAGATAAACAGAAAGACAGATTCAGATAGAGAGAATATATACCTATATTTTCCATATTCATACATTTGTATATATAGGTATATGTTGCTTATTTGTGATACTTTAATAATAGAATGTAAATGTAAATTCCTTAAGAACAGGGAGAGTCATGATGGAAGAGTGAAAGCAGGGATTTGCTAGAGCTTGCTCCCCAAACCCAAATATCTGTAAAAAATTGCTCTAAACAGATTCTGGAGCTACAGAACCTGCAGAATGACAGAGTGAAGCAAATCTCCAGTCCAAGATAGCTTGGAAAGTCAGTGGAAGCATTTATCACTCTAGGCTGGGAGTAGAGTGCAGTCTGGTGTGGGACCCACCAGCACAAACATGACCTGAGCAGGCCTCAGAGGGACCTGTGACAATTTGCAAACTTTACAGCCCCAAACACCTAGGACAAATTGGAAGGTCAGTGGAAAAAATCTGTCACATCTATATGAGGATAGTGGTCCAGACCTAATCCCAGGGCAGTTGAGGGGTCAGAGGAGCCCATGGTAGCCTTAGTAGTGCAGGAGCAGAAGCAGCGACTGTTTCTGGAGCTCTAGGCCTACAGATTTTAGGAGAACTAGGTAGCTGACAGTACACTGCCCCCCCCGAAAGTAGAGAACTACCTTGAAAAAAGCTCAAAAATCAAGTAATTGGCAGTGGAGATGGTAAAACCAAGAAAAAATAAGACTATAGAATCATACTTTGGTGACAACGAAGATCAAAATATATGAACAGGAGAAAACAAAGTAAAACTTCTACATCCAAAGCCTCGAAGAAAAATATGAATTGATTTCAGGCCATGGAAGAGCCCAAAAGGGATTTTGAAAATCAAGTAAGAGAAATAGAGGAAAAAAGTGGGAGGAAAAATGATAGTGATGCAAGAAAATCATGAAAAACAAGTCAACTGCTTGCTAAAGGGGATACAAAAAATGCTGAAGAAAATAGCACCTTAAAAAATAGACTAACACAAATAGCAAAGATATCAAAAAAGTCAATGAGGAGAAGGCCTTAAAAAGCAGAACTGACCAAATGAAAAAGTAGGTCCAAAAGTTCACTGAAGAAAATAGTTCCTAAAAATTAGAATGGAGCATATGGAAGCTATTGAATTTATAAAAAAAAATCAAGACATTATAAAACAAAACCAAAAGAATGAAAATATAGAAGACAATGTGAAATATCTCATTGGAAAAATAACTGACCTGGAAAAGAGATCCAAGAGAGAAAATTTAAAAATTATTGGACTCCCTGAAAATCATGATCAAAAAAATCACCTAGAAATCATCTTTCAAGAAAATATCAAGGAAAATTGCTCTGATATTCTAGAACCATAGGGTAAAATTGTGTTCATCCTTCATTGCAGAAGAAGACTATGCTGTCAGAGAAATGATGATGTAACTTGCACTTGACTTTGTTGCGAGTGAGGGAGGGCTGTGGAGATCACCAGCCTCACTTCTCCTCCAGAGCCATCTGAATCCAGTGATCTGATATTCCTCAGGATGACTGGGAGCTGACCCAAGATGTAGTGGGAGGCCTTGGGCCTTTTAGGCCAAAGTCTTTGCAGGTAATCAGTTAAGGTGAGGTAACACCCATTCATTGAATAAGCCTATTTAAGAGGTAGGTAGGCCATGGCCCCTTTAATGAAATCAAGCAAAAGAAAGACATCAGGCTGGGTGGGAAACAGCAATAGTTAGTACTGATAATCACTCTAAAGCTAGGAGATCTTAGGAAGGGGCCCTTTGGAGTCTTAGTTTCATAGTGCAGTAGGTTTAAGGCTTTAGGACAGAACAGGACAGTAGAGGACAAAATATTGAATGAATCCACTGATTGCCTCCTGAAAGAGATCCCAAAAGGAAAACTCTTAGGAATATTGTAGCCAAATTCCACAGCTTCAAGCTCAAGAAGAAAATATTGCAAGCAGCCAGAAAAAAACAGTTTGAGTATTGTGGAAACACAATCAGGATAACACAAGATCCAACAGCTTCTACATTAAGAGATTAAAGGACTTGGAATATGATATTCCAGACATCAAAGGATGTAGGATCAAAACCAAGAATCACCTACCCAGTAAAACTGAGTATCATACTATAGGGGGAAATTTGGTCATTCAGTGAAATGAGGACTTCCAAGCATTCTTGATGAAAGACCAGAGCTGAATAGAAAATTTGACTTTCAAACAGAAGAATCAATAGAAGCATGAAAAGGTAAACAGGAAAGAGAAATCATAAGGAACTTACTAAAGTTGAAGTGTTTACATTCCTAAATGGAAAGATAATATTTGTAACTCTTAAGACTTTTCTTAGTATTAGGGTAGTTGGAGAGATTATATATATACATACATACATATATACACACAGAAGAAAAAGCTTTTTCAATAGAAGAGAAGAGAGGGGAGGTGAGAGGAAAAGAGTGAACCTTACTCTCATCAGATTTAGCTTAAGGAGGGAATGACATGCACAATCAATTTGGTATGAAAATCTATCTTACACTACAGGAAAGTAGGGGGGAAGCAGAAAAAGTGGGTGGATGATAGGAGAGCTGGTAAATGGGAGGAAGAGGTAATAAGAAGTAAACACTTTTTAGGAGGGGCAGGGTCAAAAGAGAGAACAGAATAAGTGGGGGGCAGAATAAGATGGAGGGAAATATAGTCTTTCATAACATGACTGTTATCAAGTGTTTTTCATGACTACACTCATATAACCTATATCAAATTGCTTGCCTTCTCAATGGGGGGGGTGGGGAGGGAGGAAGAGAGAGAAATTGAAACTCAAAGTCTTAAAAACAAATGTTAAAAATTGTTTTTACAAGCAACTGAGAAATAAGACATGCAGGCAATGATATGTAGAAATCTATCTTGCCCTAAAAGAAAGTAGAGGAGATGGGGATAAGAGAAGGGAGGGATGTGATAGAAAGGATGGCAAGCGGGCTTACAGGGAAATCAGAATTCATGCTGTCTTGAGAAGAGTGCAAGGAAAACACAGGGAGGAAATTTGGAATTCATAATCTTGTCAAAGTGACTGTTGAAAACTAAAAATAAATAAATTTACTAAAAAAAACAGGGAATGATTCATTTAACTTCTCAGTTTTTCTTCTTGTTTTCAGATAGGAGTAATCCTAACATATTTTGAAAAGATGAGCATCTATCCTCTTTTAAAATTATTTTTTCATTGATATTGTTTCTTTTCATATTGTCTATATTTAGCAATGCATCTTTTCCTAAGCAATGAAACAGAGAAAATGTTTTTAAAATAAGAACTTGCTCATTTTTTATCTTTTATATTCTCAACATCCAGCAGAAACAACAAATTTGCATTGAACATTTAAATGTGTGATAGAATAATTAAATATTTTATAGTATACTTCATAAATCTAGTATAATTTTTTCATTCTAACTGAGATAAGTAGCCAAGTTGCACAGTGGTTAGGGAACTGGACTTGGAGTTAGGAAGACTCAGGTTCATATCCTGCTTCAGATACTACTTTAGTGTCCCTAGGCAAGTCACTTCAAACTTAGTTTCCTCATATGTAATTTGGAGAAAATAGGAACACATACCTTATAGGGTTGTTGGGAGCATCAAAGTAGTTAATGTATTAATTTTTAATGTTAATTAATGTTACTATTGCTGAATCCAGGAGCCAAGATGGCAGAGTGATCTGTAATTGCTATCTCTCTCCCCTTGTTGACCTTGAAGAGCCCAGAGAAAAACCCTGGGAAAAACCCTGGAACAGTGGGAGCAGAAGAAGGGGTAAACAGTCTCTCAGCTTGCATGGCTAAGAAAATTGCTAAGGAGGGTCCCTCTTGCTGTGGCTGAAGGGGAACAGTGCAGGACCAGAGCAGTCCCAGACAGTCCTACCTCAGCAAACCGAGAGAAGATCCTGAGCTCCAGGGAGGTGAAGCCCTCAACCACCAACACCAGGACTCCAAGAGTGCCTCAGCACCCCAGGGGAATCAGGAAGACTAGTGCAGATGGGATCACCAACCACTGAGCTTGCCCATGCTCTAGCTCAGCAGAGTAGACCTCCTGTGGCCAGACCACCCCTCTCCCACACTTAACACAGTTAGCTAAAAGACTTCATCTGGTTTCTGCTTTCCAATACCAGCCAGCTCAACACCAGGTAAGCTGTAGCATTTTAGCTTCTAGCTGAAAGAACCAGAGGCCACGATATACAAAGCATCAAGTTTTAGGCACAATAAATGTGGGACAGAGCCCCATGTGCCCTAGATCTATTTTAAAAGCCAGGGAAAGGGTAATTATCATGAGTAAGAAGCAAAGCAGAAAAGAAAACACCATAGAATCTTTTTTTGGTGACAAGGACCAAAGCAGGAATACCAAAGAAGTCAGCATTGAGATCGTGCTCCCATCTGAAACTTCAGAAGGGAATATGAACTGGTTTGAAGCACAAAGAGCATTCTTGGAAGAGTTCAGTAAGGATTTTAAAAGCAGAATTAGGGAAATAGAAGAAAAATTGATCAATGATTTTAAAAAGATGTAAAAAGAAATCACAGAAAAATTTAAAAGGAAAAATGGACAATGGAAAAGGAAGTACAAAACTTAACTGGAGAAAATAACTCCTTAAAAGGATCAATAGGACAGATGGAAAAGGAGATACAAAAGTTAATTGAAGAAAGCAATTTGATAAACATTAGAATTGGGCGCCTGAGTCAAACCATGTTCCCTTCTTACACAGGTGAAAGAGCTTTCTCACTGACCTCTGAAACTGTCTTTGGCATTTGTGGGTTGAAGGATCTGGGAACTGCAGCTCCTGCAGGGGATTCAGCATGGCTTGAGGCCTGCTCTGGTCCTCTCCCTTCCACAGCCAGGGCTGGGATGCACTTTGGTCCATGCCCCGTATGATAGACCTTTCCTGTTGGCCTTCCAGTTTGCCTGGGGCTGGAAATCTGTTTCACTCTGTCATTTTGAGGCTTGCGCTGCTCTAGAATTTTTTTAGAGTCATTTTTTACCAGGATTTTATGGGCTACAGGGGGAGATTCTAAAGGTCTGTCCTTCTCTGTCCTCTTGGCTCTGCCCTGCTGGATTATGGTTTTAATCCATTCTGGTATCCATCTCCATTTTATGGGAGAGTCCATCCCAT
>CM053772.1:217502369-217544560 GCA_028658325.1 Potorous gilbertii
ATTTACATTTCCATATGGGAAGGTGATACTAATAACTTCTAAGAACTTTATCATTATTAGGGTAGTTCAAAGGACTTTACATAGACAGAGGACATACGTGTGAGTTGATTATGTTGGAACCTCTTGACTAAGTAACACTACTACCAGGTCTATATCCCAAAGAAATAAAAGAAAAATGAAAAAAGATCTATATGTACAAAATATTTATAGCAGTTTCTCTTGTGGTGTCAAAGAATTGGAATTTAAGGTGATGCTCATCAACTGGGGAATGACTGAATAAGTTGTGGCATATGATTGTGATGGAGTACCATCGTGCTACAGGAAATGACCAAATTTCAAAGAAACATAGCAAGACTTATGTGAATTGATGGAAAGGGAAATGAGAGGTGGGAGATCATTGTACACGGTAACAACAATGTTATAATGATGAGCAACTGTGAAAACTTGTTTACTCTGATCAATACAATGATCCAAGACAACTCCAAAGGACGTATGACAACAAAAATTCTGTCTACCTCCAGAGAGAGAACTGATGACATCTGAATGAAAATTCAAGTATAATTTTCTTGTTTTCTTTCTTTTCTTTTCCTTTTCTTGTTTTTTTGAAATATTGCTAATGTGGAAATATGTTTTGCATGATTTCACATTCATAATTGATGTCCTATTGCTTGTCTTCTCAGTGGGTGAGGGAGGAATGGGAGAGATAGAGAGAGTTTGGAACTTGAATTTAAAAAGAAAAAAGCGTTAAAAATAAATATATTTTTAAGTGCCAACTAAAATTCTACCTTATTTAAGAAGCCTACCCCAAATCTGAATTCCAGTGTCTTCCCTCTATCAGTTATTTCCTATTTATCCTGTAAATAGTTTGCTTTGTATCTGTTTGAATGTTGTCTCCTCTATTAAAGACTGTAAAATCCTTAAGGATAGTGACTGTCTCTTTCTTCTTTTATTATCTCCAGAACTTAGTACAGTGCCTGGGAACAAAGTAGGTGCTTAATAAATGTTTATCAATTGATCCTTTTCTTTTTTTTCTCCTCCTTCTTCTCCTTCTAGTATCAGTAGGGCATCCTGGACAGAGCCTTGGTGTTGAAAACTGAGGGCTTGAATTCTTGCCCTTCCTTTGCCATTTACTAGCCTGATCATCTTGGGCAAATCGCTTTACCTTTATAAGGCTTAGTTTCTTAATTTATAATATGATCACTTTAGAGTAATTGGTATGTTAGGTGACTTTCAGATCTGATATTGTATGATCCTTCTTTTTCTTTTATTAATATTATTTTATTTATTTTCAGTATTCTACAATCACTTCCATATATCTTAGATTTTTTCCCCTCCCCCTCCTTCACCACTCCCTCTCTCAGATGGCATACAATTTTACATAGGTTCTACATGTACATTCCTATTAAACATATGCATGGAAGAATTAAAATGAGTGGGAGGAGAAATCACAAAACAAGCCAAAACATAATACAAAAGAAAATGATCTGCTTCCTTCTGCAATCGAATTACATTGTTCTTCCCCTGAATGTGGAAGGTGTTTCCTTGCGTTGCAATGAAGTACTAGGTTTACCAGAAAAAAATCCTTGCACACTATAGTTGTTGCTGTGTACAAAATTCTCCTGGTTCTGCTCCTTTCACTCAGTCTTTACAAGCCTCTCTGAAGTCTTCCTATTCATCATTTCTTATAGCACAATGGTATTCCATTACATTCATATACCACAATTCATTCAGCCATTCCCTAACTGATGGGCATTCACTTGATTTCCAGTTTTGTCCACCACAAAAAGAGCTGCTATAAATATTTTTGTACATGTAGGACTAGTTCCCATTTTTATGATCTCTTGGGGATACAGTCCTAGAAGTGGTATTGCTGGATCAAAGGGTATGCACATTTTTGCAACCCTTTGAGCATAGTTCCAAATTGCTCTCCAGAATGGCTGGATCAACTCACAGCTCCTCCAATAATGAATGTGTTCCAACTCTCCCACATCTTCTCCAACATTTATCATCTTCCTGTTTTGTCATGTTAGCCAATCTGACAGGTGTGATATGGTACCTCAGAGTTGTTTTGATTTGCATATGATCCTTCTTTTTCTCCTTTTACACTGACTATTTTCTGTCCATCTCCATCTCTTTCTCCTTCTTCAACACAGGAATATCATTGTTGATTATATTTATAGCTTTCTGTGAATTTTTACTTTTGAAAAGAAAATTATCAGAACATACTCCACATGGGGATTTCATGGTTTGCCTGAGACCAATACATATGTCAATTTCTCAACCAGAGCTGGCCCTATGTCTTCCAATGTCTTTAGCACTTTTCCCTGTTTAGTCTTCTCATAATAGGTAGCTTTGAATGTGGTCTAGCCTCTAACTTCTAAGAGGGTTAAAACTGTATCTTCCATTTCCTTTGTACAGCTCTTCCCTCATGATCCCTTCCAGAGGGTTTAGGGCTTAAACTAGTTGCCAAGATATGGAATCTTTATGCTACTTTCTATATAGAATCTTCTATAACATTCCCCTCCTCCTCCTCACCCCATACCACTAAGTAAGAAATACCCCCTCTATGCCATAATATCATACTGAATTTTGTTTGAACCTTCTAAATACATTTATCATGTATTATTGAGTATTATAGTTACTTGCCTTTGTATGGTATGCCTCTTTTGTATAGTACTAAGGTCCATGTGGAGAGAAACTACTACTTTCTACCAATGTGACCTTTTGTTCTCATGGCCTCATTTTCCTCCTCCGTTAAATAAAAAGTTTGAAACAGAAATACATTTAGGTCACTTCTAGAGAGGAAGTAATGTCCAAGTGAGGGTGAGAAAACTAAAAAATCAAGGAAGATAAGTTGTTATGCAGAGATTCAGAGCCAGAGGAATTCATAAAAGTCTAGGAAATCAAAATGCAGGGATGCAATGGATTTGACCATATGTCTCATTCAATAGGATTTCTCATGGTTTTGATCTTTTTTTATACTGCCTGCCAACAAGCCCCAAAGGTCATGAGTACATATGTCAAACATCCTCCTGGCTCAGCCACCATCCATGAGTTTTGAATAAATCCAGGGAGACTAGAATTGATATAACTTCTGTCCCTTCTTCCAACTTTCAGTCAAGCAGCAGCTCTTACAGTCACCTGTCAAAGATCTACCCTCCCAGGGGACCAAGAGCCAAGAACAACACACCAGTGTGATCATCTTCATCAGCTCTTAATCAATGGTCTGCTCAGAAGACTTACTCGATAGAGCAAACCTATTCCTGACCAGGATTCATTTCTAAAAATGACTCTCTCATTCTTATAGACAAGGTGTAGAGACATGACCTCAAGTAGAAGGAGAGACAAAACTCACTAAATGTACTCGTTATTCCTTTTGATTTTCCTTCTGTGACATTAAAGAGGAGGAATTACTCCTCTTGCTTCAACACCCTAATGATCATGACAGCTTTCCATCTGACTTGAAGTTGAAATCTTCCACATGTGTTGTCTCCTCCATTGCAATGTGAGTTTCTGGAAAGCAGAGCCCATCTCACTTGTCTATGTGTATCTCCAGGTTTATCACAATGCTTTGCATATATTAAGTGCTTAGTAAATGCTTTATTCATCCATCCAGCCATTCATTCATTCAATCCCACTTCCCTGACTATTCTTTATCTGTTGCCTTCATTGACTGCAGTCATTTCTTTACAACTGGTGATAATGTTATAAAGCCTTTAGCTCTTTAGAGAAGTGAGAACTGGGAAACCATTGTGCCCTGAACAGTAATATTATAATGATGGTCAACTATGAAAGATCTGGCTACTCTGATTAATATGATGATCCAAGACACTTCCAAAGGGCGCACGAAGACAAAGATTCTAATAACTCTGAGGACTCTGAGGACCAAATGATATGTATCTTATGTACTTTGTCATTTGAAAGGATTCAACTATTACTGCAGCAAATGTTCTTTTCCTATGTAGATTTCTTCTTCCTGATCCTTTTCTTCTCCCATCACAGTCTTCTGGTGCCTTATCATTGGGTAGTGGTGAACCTAGGCACTTGAAGGCTGTGTCAGAATGGCAAACTCCACTAAGAGTATTTGTATCCCTAATGCTTAGTAGAGGGTTTTATTTGTAGGAAGTGCTTAATAAATTGTTTGATTATTCATTCATTCCTCATTCACTCATTCCTATCTTCATGACCATCCTTATATGTTGTCTTCATTGACTGGAGTAATTTCTTTATAAGTCGTAACTCAATGATAACTTGATTGTCTAAAAATCAGCTAATATAAATTTTAAAAGGATTATCGTTACCAGTAGGAAACCAGGGAATTGTTTTTATCCATAAACTCATGTAAATTTTCCACAAGGTATACGAGGTTGACATCTGTGACAGTAAAGAAACCACCTATCTAGAGCAAATCATGGATCTTTTAAGTATTAAATATAAGTTGGTACAAGTTATATATGCTAACTGGGTTTCAGTTTTTTATCTGTAAAATGATCTCTAAGATTCAGCTCTTCAGAGTTTCTCTTATAATAGAAGTGAATACCTATTCTAGAGGCCTAAGCAAAGTAGCCTGAAAAGCCAAATGAACAGCACGTTCAGTAATTCACTTGCACCTTAATGGGATTTCAGCAGCAGGGTTTTTAGGAAGCTTCCTCCCTGGCGTCAATTCTAGAGTAGTTAAAATAGAAAAATATCAGGTTCATTTGTGTGGCAACCCATTTGGGTTTCACATGAGGGGCAGCTAAAAAGGATGGTGTGGTTGGTATCCTTTCAGAGGCAGCCTACCATTAATTGTAGGTGTGAGCCACTCTGAGAGACCCCCAGAGAGCAGAATAAAGGTTTAAGGAGGGAAGAACCTGGTCATTTCCCATCTAGAGGTCAACAGTTTCCTAATAACCACCACATGTACACCTGTCACTTAAAACTTGAAGTTATGATTTACTCAGCAGGCCTTGGAATCTGGGGGTTAGGGTGGTTACATGAAAAATGGTGTATAGTATAGCACAAACCAGATCTTTGGTTTCAAAGATGTATTTTTTCAGTTTTCTCTCTTTCTTTCAATCTCTCTCTCTTCCCTTCCTCTTTCTAGGTGTATACACATAGAAATGTACACTTTTACATACACACACATACTACATGCACACACATAGGTATCTATAGTTGCACATAGATATAAATATATATCCTATAGAGACAGATATTTATGTGTCTATCTATGTAGCTATATTGAAGGAAGGAATGAAAAATGGGAAGAAGAAAGGAAAAGGAAGGTAGGAAGAAATGAAAAAAGAAGAAAAGAAACAAAAGAAGGAGGGAAGGAAAAAAGAAAGAAGAAAGAAAGAAAAAGAAAGGAAGGAAGGAAGAATAGTTTTTCCCTATTATTTAGCACCCTTCTACACGGAATGGACTAATATTTTAAAAAATCATTAGTTTAGAATTAGAGGACTTGATCTTTGAATTCTGACTCTGCTTACATGACTTGAGATCCATCACATAATTTTCCCAGTCCTCAGTTTCCTCATCTGAAAAATGGGAGGGTTAGATTGCATGATCTTTACAATTCAGACCAGTTCTAAACCCTAAAACTCTAAGTTTGCAATATTGCCTTATTTTCAGTCATGGTCTAGGGAGAGTCAGATAGACTCACTATTTCTAACTTGTGGAAACTTTGCCAAAATATTTGCCAAAATAATTCCCATAGTTTTCTTAAGTTTGGTTTTCAATAACAATTTAAGTTAAAGATTGAATATACAAGAGAAAAGGTTCTGTGAAAGTCTAAAGTACCTCTCTGAGCTCCATGAAGTTGCCATGTGGCAGGTCATTTCTGCTTTAGACATTCCCTTATCCCTGCCCTTTTCTGAAAACTTTTGTACGGGAGACATCCATGCTAGGAATATATGAGTCTCATATTTGTACAGTAATATCTTCCCATTGTCAATCCTTGGAACATCTCCACCTATGGCGTCATGAATAGGAAATCAATCTGACAGGCAGCTGTGTGTACTGCTAAAGAAATATTTGTCAACTGGCTGTGTGAGAAGAGAAAATAAAGGTATGTGCAATGCACTTTTAAGTTTAATCTGCATTGTTAAAATTTTCTCCATCACTTTCTTAAGTCTAGACAATCAACAAAGCAATAAATTAAGCCTTCATTTGCAGCATTTACCAATTTCTGAGGTGTAAATGGTCAAATAGAAAATTTAACAATTGGCTCTTGTAAGGGAATTTGAGCTGATTCCAGCTCACTCCTGTAGGTAATCATGAGACCTGGATCTCCTTTACTATAAAACTCCAGAACCTCACTTCTGAAATACATAGCTGCCAGTTATGTCTTTCCCCACTCTGAAGCAGTGCACTTGCTAGCCTGCTTGTATCCTTCATAGTTGCCCCTGTTTTCCTCCCCTCCACCTCAGGTGTTACTTTAAACTTTCACTTGTGTGAGTTAAAAAGCACCAAGGCCAACTCCCCTCATGAGTTACTGACCAAGGTAATTCTCTAAAATCTCACTGATGTCACCAGACTATTGCAGTGGCCTGGGACATGCTTAAAGCATGCACTGATTCTCAATTGCCACCTCCTTCCTGAAATACTATCCTCTAACAACTCTGAGACAGTATTCTACCGTCTTTGTTTTGTTTTTCTGCCTCTAATCATTTCCCCTTTCTTCTTCCAGCCTCTAAGTGTGGTGTGTTTTAGATCCTCTGTTTTTAATTCTCTCCTCCATCAGAGAAACTCAGTTCCCATGGAGATTTCATTCACTCTCATGGCTCCCACTACTGCCCTTATCATATTTCTAAACCACTTTAAGGTTTACAAGCAAAGGGTCTTCTCACAACATTGCAAAGAATATATTCAAGCACTATTATTCCCATTTTTTTAGACAATGAAACTGGGGCTCAGAGAGGAATCTGACATGACCGGGATCACATAGCTGGTGACTATCAAAAGCAGAACTTGAATGCAGGTCTTTGGACTCCAAGATCAGAATTCGAATCAGAATATCACACTGTAAGATCTGTATTCCCAGCCCTAACCTTTCTAGGATGCCACCTTGCATCCAGATGCTGAAATCAGTACATAAGCAGATAAGTAAAATACACAATCCCTTCCCTTAAGCACCTTAATATTCATTCCTTTTCATTTCCACTACCACCTTGCTTGTTATTTCTGATAATTTCCTAACTAGCTGTTGACTCCAGTTTCCTCATTCCATCCAACACACACTCCAGTGTGTTAAATATGAGTTTTATTGTGCCACATCTAGATCAAAAGCCTTTGATGACTTCCTGAATTCCCCAAATCTCCTCCTCTCCCATATACTGATTGAAATTTCTTAGGCAGATGACATCTTTCATTCTGCTAGGAGAGATTCTATTTAAATACAAATAAATAATCTCAGGAGAGTTAACCTTGGGACCTGTTGAAACTCACACTAAAGTTTAAATGTTCAGTTAGATTCTGTTTGGAAACAAGGTCATGAGAGAAACAATTAGAGTAGAAAGATTATGCTGTCCCTAGACTGAAGAAATGAGGGGAAGAGAAGAGGAGGAAAGAAGAGGGAAGAAAGGTTGAGGGTAAATCACGTTGTTTTTGCTACCACATCTCTGAAAAGATTTTTTATTTAAGTCAAATCAAGCTAATATTGGCACCATGACCAGCTTTGAAATAGAAAAATTCTTTAAAATGTAACTAAGCTAAGAGATATCAAAGGAGGGAATAGTAGGAGGCAGACATCACTCTGTCCTTTTGTCTTAGTGATGGTTTTATAGGGGGGTGAAGAATCACTGAGTTTATGAAAAAAATGACCCTTCCCTTACTATAAAAATATAGACCATTCCCTCAACATAGAAATTATATATAACTTTATCTGCACCATATATAGGGTATCTTTTTGAGGGGAATGTGAAAATTCTGGTGTGAGGTGGGGGAAGAGAGAAGTTGTCAGGTTCATTTGAATAAAGTTTATAACTTATAACATATTTAGAAATGAGGAAACCAAAACACAGAGCGGTGAAAGAACTTATCCTTGTCACACAGCTAGTAGGAAGTGGGACCTAAATTCAAACCTTCTGACTCAAAGCTTCTTCCAAACCCCTTTCTCCCTCTCTAATACGGAGAACTAATGGTGCCTAAGAGATTGGGAGAGACCAGAATGACATCATCTCAGGAGGAAAATTAATAGACTGTGTGTGTGTGGGTGGCGTGAGGCATAGCTGAAAAAAATGTGCAGGGTTTTTTGTCAATATAGAATGATGGCTGGACATTTAGTAGGTATGTCTCAGATTAAAGTTCTTTTAGGAACAGTTTTCAAGACTCAAGAACTCATTAATTGTGGAATCTGTGAAGTGTGTGTGTATGTGTGTGTGTGTTAAATCTCATTTTTTAGTCATTATTTGGAAACCAAATCTCTGTATCTGGATATAATGAGATGAAGATAGGAGAAAGTACAGAATAGGACAGGACAAGGCTGGACAGGTAGCAGTGCTGAAAAACAGTA
Organism: Potorous gilbertii; assembly: GCA_028658325.1. Taxonomy (NCBI): domain Eukaryota; kingdom Metazoa; phylum Chordata; class Mammalia; order Diprotodontia; family Potoroidae; genus Potorous; species Potorous gilbertii. Next base: position 217,510,864 of record CM053772.1, read on the forward strand.
GCCTAAATAGACAGCTTTGGGCAACCAGGTGCCTTGAAAGTTAAGTTTGAGGGTAGGGAAGGACCTAAACCAGATGGGGCTAGGAAAATCCCAGCATCACAGATTCAGAAGGCACCTCAGAATGATCTACATTTGATCAGTAGCACTCTTTACAATGTCCCCAACAAATGGTCATTTAAATATTTTTCTTAAGGCTTTGTAGTAAGGTTGACTGCCTCTAACTTGGGATAACCCTTAATTCCAGAAAGGTTTTTTTTTTCATTCTTTGATGAAGTCACAGTCTCTTTGCCATTTCTATCCATTGTTTCTAGCTCTACCCTACAAGGTCAAACAGAACAAGTCTAATGTAATTCTCTTTCCATTATTTTCTTGCATCACTCATTTCATTTCTCATTTTTTCCCTCTACCATTCTTATTTCATTCTTTCTCTCTCCTGGGAATTCTTGCTAGGTTTGTGTTCAATTAGCATTTTTTTTCCTTTGGGGCTTTGGTTGTAGTTCTCTTCTCATCTTTGCCTCCTTCTGAATTTGTGTCTTGGTCTTCCTTGCCAATGAGATAGATTTTTTTGATCAAGTTCTTTTTCCAATCTATTTCTTGACTTTGAACTTTATGTTACAGTTTGACTCTTCTCACTTAGGACTGGGGGGGCACTGTCTCAGATTTCAGGCTTTTTTATGCTGCTTTTTATTCAGAGCTAGTTCAGGGGGGGGTGTGGAAGTTTGGGGAGCTTCCAAGGTGATGAGATCTGGGGAGAGGTGTGATCTCTACTCTCAGGCTCTGCACCCTGATCTTTACCCAGGAAAGGCCTCTCCTCCCCTGCAGCCACAAGTTCTAGCATCTGTCTTGGCCCTAGGAGTATGACCAAGTCCCCTGTTTCCCTGTAGCTACATGCTCCAACATTCTTCTCTGCCTTGGAACCGTGACCAGGGCCCTGCTCCCTTGTGACCAACCACAACCACTTCTCTCTGCCCTGGAACTGGGATATAGAATTATATATGGGTAACAGAATTTCCAATCAGTGCCAGCTGCACCCACTGTCAACAAAGGGTCCTTTGTAATCTCTTTCTGACCAATTGTCTGCTCCTCTTGCCATATCTGGGCTAAGAGATTCCAAAGCTGCTACTGACTCTCTCCCCGTGCCTCCAAGTTCTGTCACTGGTGCTGCCTTTGCAAGTGCTCTGGCCAGCCCCCACCCTGCTGCCAACAACCTCTTCTGCCAACCTCCTACGTTGTCTTAGATTGGAAAAATGTCCCACCCTGCCTCTTTGTTGACTCTGTCACTTCAGAACTGGAGTTGAAGAATTATTTTAAAGTTATTTAGATAAGAATGTTGGGAAAGTTCAGCTGGAATTGTTGCCTCCAATTTGCCATCTTGGCTTTGCTGCAGCTGAATTTTTTAAAGCCAAAGTTTAAAATTTCTCATTTATCTTTATTAAACTGTATCTTATTAGTATCAAACCACCATTCATGTTTTTTAAAAAATCTTGACTTTTTTATCTAACATGTCTAATTTATATAAAGAGCTGTACCTCTCCTAGCATCATACCATCTGCCAAAGCTAAGTTTTAAGGGTCGGTGGCATTCCTACCCTGGAAGGTCTCCACTGCCAGATAACTACATTCATGTCAATTTCAGTTTTTTCCTTTAAGATCAGCTACTGGAGCCAGTTCTCTTCTCCATCAGAGGCTTCTCTAAGTTACTACTAAAGCAACAGCTAATACTATAAAAGCACAGGGTCTGAGACAACTCAGACCCCTTCTTCCCTCGTGGTCCAGGGCAGACACTGCATAACACATGAAGACTTCACAAATTCTAGAAACTTCTCCAGATAAAAATAATCCCTCCATCCTCAAATTGCCTGGCCACATTTTTCTGAATCTGTTTTTGCACATTCTATTTTGTCTCATCCTTATTTTTAAGTTTTTCATGATAACCCTTTCCATTTCATTGAAGGCAGTATAACCTAAGTATACACAATACCTAGTAAGGCACCTTATTTAAATATTTGTAAAACTAAATCTGACCTGATACTCTACAAATACTTTGATGGGGAGTGCCCACGAGAGGTAATGTACTGTAGTGGGAGGATTCTTGGTCAGGAGACACTTAGCTAACTTTGATACTCTAGTTATGTGACTTCAAACAAATTCATCTCTGAACTTCAGAGAGATATTCAATTGTAAAATGACCATAAGTTCATAGAGCTAGCAGTAGAAGGCACTTGAGAAAGTATCTTCCCTCTCATAGATGAGGAAATTGAGACCTAGAGAGTTCATGATTTGCCTAAGGTTAACTAGGAAATAAATGGTAGAGCTAGGATATGAAATCAAATTCTCCAAATCCAGTATTCTTTCCACCTCACTAGCATAATGACGATGATGACACTGATGAAAATGTCACCATTTGCATGATATATGCATTATGAGAACTCAACTACTGAACCTGATGTGACCTACATATTTTAATGGGTAGAGTCCCCTGCAAAGAAGGGTCTAAGCCTTAGAGAAGACTGTTTCATCCAGGAGTGGAGTCTAGACACCCAGGTGCAAAACAGAGGGTCTCTTTGAGCCAAGAATTATCTGAGTTGCTTTTATTTTCTTCCTATACAATAGAACAATAAAAAGAGCAAAATCAATCTTAATGTGGACACAATCTTATTATTAAGCACTCCATATGCCTTGAAGTACTATAAGAACTGTTTTATAAGAATCAAATTCAGTTTTGCCTAGAGGTAGCCTAGTCAATTCAACTTCTAAATTGCCTGGGAAGGAAAGACAACAGAAGGAAAGTGAATACACATTTGTGTGACACCTACTATGTGCCATCCATTACGTTTACCCACTTTTACAAATATCTCATATGAACCTTACAACAACCTTAAGAATTCAATTATGAGGTACTATCATGATCCCCATTCACAGTTCATTTTACAGACAGAGGCAAACAGAGGTTAAGTGATTTGCTGAGGGTCACACAGCTAATAAGTATTTGAGACCAAATTTGAACTAAAGTCTTCCTTACTCTATGCCTAGTGCTTATTAGGTGAATAGCCTTAAGCTTAGCTTCCTGTTGAGAGTTTTGAGTCAGGTCCAAGAAGGAAGAATCAAATGACAGGCATTTCTATTAACTAATAAATTAAGCAGTCAAATATTGATTGGGTCTGTTGCATGTTGGTAAGCTCTAGTATCCTCTTCTTATAAGTAGCTAAGTAGCACAGTGAAGAGTGTTGGGACTGGAGCCACGAAGACCTGGGTTTGAATTTGACATCAGACACTTAGTAGCTATGTGACCCTGGATAAATCACTTGAAGTCTTTGCCTCAATTTTTTCAACTGGTAAATGACCATAATGATAGCAGCTCCCTCCCAGTCTTGTTGTGAGAATCAAATTAGAAGTTTATAAAATGTACTTAGCTCAGTACCTGGCACACTGTAGGTGCTTAATAAATGTTTGTTTCCTTCCTTACCTACTAACACAGGTGCTATGAGATTGATCAAGGTCCTATGATTTTTTTTCCTTGTAAAATACAAGAAGTCCAGGCATACACTGACCTTCACTGGAGACATCTGATTGTGCCTCCCATAGAGAAACAGGTACTTCTCAATAAACACAGGAAAAGAATCTAGTTCCAGGAGAAATTTCCTGGCAGCTTCTGGAATTAAACTGAATGAATATACCTAGATATCTTTGTGAGTCTACTTAGAAACCAAACAAGCTGCCAAATGTTGAATTGAGATGTTTATAATGGAAAGGAAATTGATTAAACAGGGACATTCATTTTCATGGCAAGGAGAAGATAATATTTGTATTGGTACAAGATCAAGAGACTACCTGGCCCCAGTCCAATCACTGCTATTGAAAAGGCCATCAGAAAGACCTCGCTTATGCTGCGGCCCCTTTCTAATACTACTGGGCAATTTATTTAACTTTTTTGGAGCCCTAGGTGATTTTCTAAGACCATGAATTGCAGGAAAAGTACTGGCTGAACTGCGGTGGTATATTCTCACTCGAAATTCCTTGACCAATGAAATAAGTCCAATTCCTATTTGTTTCCTTCCTATTATTATGGTTATTTTGTATATAATTCTGTCAGCTCTTTTTTTTGTAATAAAAAGGAATGTTTGTTTAGGCAAAGAAATTTTTGTATCGAATATCTCTGATACAGTCTAATAGAGTTAGTAAGTTCCATAGAGCCATTTTCCAATTGATAGTCAAAGGTTTGAAAGACTAGGAAGAATTTTCATAAAAAGAATTGCAAACTATTAAAAAGTGTATAAAAAATCATTTCCAAAATAACTCTGAGGTTTCATCTCACATTCAGCAAATTGGCAAATATGAGGAAAAAAAGATAAATGTTCAAGATTATGGGAAGATAGGAACACTAATACACTGTTGTTATTTTGTCAATAAATAAACATTTAGTAAGTACCTTTTGAGAGCTATGTGCTGACCACTGGAAGCATAAAAGAGGCAAAAGAAAGTCTCTGCCTTCAAGAAGCTCACAATTTAATGGGTGAGAAAATGAGCAAATACATATGTATAAACAAATTATATATAGTAGAAATACGAAATAATGGAGGGAAGGCACAAAAATTAAAAGGTACCAGGAAAGATTTCCTGTAGAAGGTGACATTTATTCTGGGACTTAAAGAAAGACAAGAGGCAGAGATGAAGATAGAGAGTATTCCATGTATGGTTCACAGCCAGAAAAAATGCCCAGAGTTAAGTGATAGAGTATCTTATTTGTGCAACACATGGAGGCCAGTCACTGGGATGAAGGCTCACCAATACTCCCATTAGCACTGATAGCAATGATCCTAGAACAGAAGCAGTGCTGATGGCAGCATCTTTTTATGCTTTTCTTGAGTTTTCTGGGTGAATGTCAAATTTTCTATTCAACTCTGGTCATTTCATCAGGAATGCTTGAAAGTCCTCTATTTCATTAAATACCCATTATTTTCATTGAAGGATTATAGAATTCTTCTGGGTTGGCTAGTTTTGGTTGTAATCCCATATCTTTACCTTCTGGAATATTATATGCCAAGTATATTCCAAAATAATAACTCCTTTAAGGTGGTTGCTACTAAATCTTTTGTGATCCTAATTGTAGGTGGCTCCATGGTATTTGAATGGCTTCTTTCAGGCTACTTGAAGTATGTTCTCTTTGACCTGGGAAGCTCTGGGATTTGGTTATAATATTCCCAAGATTTTTGAGATCTCTTTTAGGTGGTAATTCATGGATTGTTTCAATGGCTGTTTTATCATCTGATAAGAGAATATCAGGGAAGTTCCTTGATAATTTCTTGGAATATGATCTAAGCTCTTCCTTTGATCATGGCTTTTACATAGTCCAATAATTCTTAAATTATCTCTCCTCTGTTTTCCTGGTCATGAGATATTTCATATTTTCTGCCATTTTTCATTCTTTTTATTTTGTTTTGTTGTTTCTTGATGTCTTCTGGAGCAATTAGCTTCCAGCTGTCTAATTTTAATTTTTTAAGGAATTATTTTCTTGAGTAAACTTTTGTATCATTTTTCCCCATTTTATCACTTCTACTTTTTAAAGAGTTACTTTTATCAATAAATTTTTGTACCTCTTTTTTCCATTTGGCTAATTCTGGTTTTTAATGTACTATGTTCTTCAGTATATTTTGTATCTCTTTTACCAAGTTGTTAATTAACCTTTCAAAATTTTCTTTCTTTACTCTCATTTATTTCCTAATTTTCCCTCTACCACTCTTATTTGATTTTGACAATCATTTTTAGCTCTTCCAGGGATACTTATTGGACTTGTGTCCAATTCTTATTTTTCTTTGAACTGTTTGTTGCAGATGTTTTGACTTCATTGTCTTCTTTGGAATTTGGGGTTTGATCTTCCTTCTGATGACTATAATATGGTCAGGTTATTTTTCTTTTTCTGTTTTTGCTGGGTTTTTATTTGTTTTGGTTTTTTACTCATTTTCTATCCTTTCACTTGATTTTGAACTTTGTTAAAGCTGGGCTCTGTTCCCTGCATAGCGAGAAAAAGCACAGTTTCAAGTATCAAGTTTTTTCACAATGTTGTTTCCAGAGTTACTTCTGGGGGTTTGGGAAGTTTTCAGCGTTTTCAGGCTGATGTGATCTAGGGATGTGTGGTCCCGTGTCTCCTGGTCTCCACTCTGGTTCTTACTCAAGAAGGGCCTCTGATCCATTAGGAGTCTCCTACCCAGGGTCTATGTAGGTGGAACACCAGATATGGGACTAGGTGATGGTGTCAACTCTCAAGTCAGAAACTTAGTTAAAGAGGTCCAACAACTGGTCAAAAAAGAGATTATAGGAGACTCCTGTATTAGCATTGAATACAAGACCAGATGCTTTGTTTGTACCCACTACTAAGTCATAGTTCAGGGTCAGAGAGGAGCACTTTTAATCAAGGAAGATTGGGAGCCCTAAGGAACAGTATTGCTTTTGGTCACAAGGGACCATGGACACTGAGAAACAGTATCATTTCCAGTTCCAAGGGAGCAGAAGTAGTACAGTTACAATCCTAATGGATCAGAGGCCCTTTTTTCCTATTTTTCTTACTTATTTGGGGCATTGTGCCCAGTTATAGGGTATCTGAATGAAAAGATATAAAGAGTTTAGTAACTTTTCTCACAGTTTCAAATTGCTTTGCAGACTGGTCAGGCCAAATCACAAATTCATCAAGAATGTAATGACGTGACCATTTCCTTATAGCTCTGTTAATATTGATTACTTTAATATCTTATCATGCTGATCAATTTGATAAGTATAAAATGAGCAAGTCAACACACATTTTACTTGACTTGGGGAAAATTTCATAATTATTTTGACTTGCATTTCTCTTATACTTAATGATTTGGATCATTTTTCATAAAGTTGTCAAGTGACTTCTTTTCAAAATAATTCATCTCATTTGAGTGTTTATCTATTGGGAATAGCATTTGGTTTTGTGCATGTGTCAATTCCTTGTGTATCACAAATATCAGATTATTTTTTGTCAGAGAAAATGAAAACAGAGACTTTTTTCCCTGCTCAGTCATTTATCTTCTTTATATTAGATCTCTCCAGATGTAACAATTTTAGATTTTATTCATGCAATGTTTTTTGTAAATTAATATTTATATCAGACCAAAAAACCTAACAATTAAACATATTCAAAAGTGAAATAGGATCAGTCAAGAGGTGGCAGCTTCATCTTAAATGGAGAATTTCAAGTAGAGGCTTCTTTTCTTTTTCTGTTTTTGCTGGTTTTTTAATTTGTTTTGATTTTTTTACTCATTTTCCATCCTTTCACTTGATTTTGAACTTTGTTAAAGTTGGGCTCTGTTCCCTGCGTAGGGAGAAAGAGCACAGTTTCAAGTATCAAGTTTTTTAAGGATTTAGGCTTAATAGAGGCTTCAAGTACTTCTCAGGTACATTTTATTGAGAGTGTTTTTCAGGTATGAGTTAGGTTAAACAGCAAATGAGATCTTTTCTAATTCTCCGATGCTGTGATTTTCATGACTATATCTGTAATTGATTAACAATTCTCCATTCCCCTAAGTCAGAGTTGTGAAAGACACCTCCTTCTGCTCCCTTTTAGTGATTTTGTGATGTGACCCTTTGCATGTGGTTTATGAATCCATCTGGTACACACTTTGGTACTGTGTAAGAGTAAAACCTATCCTCTACCAAGCTACTTCCCAGTGTTTGCAGCTATTATTGTACAAGAGGCAATGCTTGCTACATTAATTCTCTCTTCTTCTTGGGTACCCTCTGATCCTTTGTCTTCTAAGGACATTGCTCTTGTCTAGTTCTGCTGCTGCTGCCTATATAATTGCTCTTTCTTTTTCTCCTTTGCTAAATAATCAACACCTTCCCACTCATTAACACCAAGCAGTTAAGTGGTATATTAGATAGAGAGCTATGCCTGGCATCAGGGAGACTCATCTTCATCAGTTCAAATCTCTCCTCAGACACTTACTAGCTGTGTGATCCTGGGCAAGTCACTTAACTCTGTTTGCCTCTGTTTCCTCATCTGTAAAATGAGCTGGAGAAGGAAGTGCAAACCACTCCAGTATCTTTGCCAAGAAAATCTCAAATCGGGCCATAGAGTCAGACCCTACTGAGACAACTTAACAACAAAAACAACAAACATTAAGAAAGTGTTGCCCCAAGTTTCTGTCGTTGACATGTTTTCTTTTTCTTTTCTTTGTGGTATTATCAACTTCTGTTGGTTCAATTTTCATCTCTCTTCAGTGCTTCTCCAGTCCATCTACCTAACCCTTACCTGTATTACATTTCTGAATTTCCACCCTTCTAATATCTCTACATGAATATTCTCTCGATACCTCAAACAGAGTCAGGCACGTAACCAGTGTTTAATTAAACTGAGATGGATTTAATTTTATTATTACTGGGGAATCATGTTTTCTGAGAGAACAATTTTAAGAGGAAATATTTTTAGAGCAATAGAATATATGCCTACAAAGAGACTATCTTGAGAGAATAAATGCCTACAAAAAGACTATCTTGAAGAAGGAGCCATCCTGATAGGCCCCTAGAATGTCAGGTACTGGGTATGTATATGTGTGGTGCTGGGATGAGAGGTTGAACCATCTATATAATAGCCTCAGGACCATGAAGGTTGAAGCAAACTTAGTGCACTTGGGACTACAGCTGTTCCATCAATCTTATTTGGGAGAAGGACATCTCAGCTTCAGCCAGAGCACCTGCACATAGTTCATAAGCCAGGAAGCAGTTGCTTTTGGTTTGGTTCATTGTTGGCAAATCAAGATATAAAGGATTAGCCTATGCTAATGAATCACTCCCATTCTTCTCTGTAATACTACATATGTTGTGCATTTGTAACATCTGTATGAAGTTCCTGTGGTCATCTATCTAACTGACTGACTAAATTTGCATAGGATCTTGGATATAGAACTGAAAAGAATGGTCTAGTACAATGCCCTCATTTAACAGATCAGGACACTAAGGCATAGAAACGTTAGGTGATCTGCCCAAGGTCACATGAGTAATTCCACTACAACACACTTCTTAATACTGACAACATATTTGTAATATAGGTTGATGGAGTGAGGCACCATGGGTAGAAATATTCTGGACCTGTGAATGCTTTGGTTTTGGAGACTCCCAATGTCAAAACTTCTATCTTCAACTCAGATCATTAGCTTATCTTGAACTTAGAGTCTTAGAGAGTTGACTAGAACCAAGAGAGTTATATGGCCACAATCACACACCTAGCACGTGCCAGAAACAAGGATCATCCTCCGGTTTCAAGGCCTATCTTCTATCCACTATGCTACACTGCTTCTTAGTATAAGTCTTATTCTTCTAGTGTTTAAGGTGAATAAGTTGAGGTTTGGAGAAATTAAGTAACTTGCTTATGGACTCAAAATGAAAAAAATAGTGACCACATTCTATTTGACTGTAAATTCATAGAGACAGGGACTATGACTTATTTATCTTTATGATTCCCAGTGTCAAAGACAAGGCACTATGCATTCTAAGCTCTGAATAAATACATGTTAATTTTTTATAACATGGCACCAGGCCCTATATTCACAATAAAGAAGTGTTTTACCAGGGTCCTGGGTTGAACTACTGACTCAATTGGCTGCAACTTATTTGAACACCTAGGATTGCTCAGCAAATGCATATTCACTCTCAACTAGGAGCCATTTTTCAATTTACTTTCATTCTCTACTTTTTTCTTTCCTTCTTTCTTCCTTTCTTTTTTCTCTTTCTTCTTTCCATCACTCCTTTCTTCTTCCCTTCCTTTTTTCTTCCTTTATTTCTTCATTTCCTTTTTTCCTGTTTTTCTTTCTTCATTGGTTTATTTTGTTTATGTATTTGTTTACTTAGGTATTTAGCTATTTCAATTAGCAAACCCAGTGGTACGTACAAGTGTTCAAGGAAGACTAGCTCTCTGGCATGAGGGCTTTCAAACCCTTTTAAAAGCTGCTTTTCACTTTTATTGTCTACCTGCCACCCAACTCTCACCTATAGCTCCAGGAAGCTACATTTTGTTCAGTGGCTATAACCCAGCCAATCATTTTAGTAGCTGGACTAAACCAGTTTGAAGATAACCAATGGGCTTCAAACCCATTAGCGAATTAGAGGGGTATCTACCCTAAGCATTTGAGTACTTCCCTTAGGCAGGTATGAACAATTTACTAGAGCTTGACTAGGCATAGAAGATATCAAGATCATCTACTGCATCCCAAGACATCACCACTCCTCTTGATTTTTGTCTCACCATGGCCATTGGGTTTTCTTCTCACTGAATTGAGCCAGTAGTAGGATTCAACATCTCCCTGGATATCTGAACAGCCTTCTTAAGGATCATACTGCTCACCTCCTTCCATAAAGAGGGGTTAGGAAAAATGCCCTAAAAATTGTCTATTTCATACAACCTAACCCCTCCCTGATGACTGTAGAAGGAAGGAATCCTACTGTGCAGTCAAAACACACACAGACACACACACACACACAGTACAAAAACTTTTGCAAAGATGATTTGATTCGCCATTTTACATGAAATGTGTACACACCTAAGGACGCCAAGAAATTCATTGGCCTTGAAAGACAAAAACTTCTTGTTGTGACAGAATTCAAGAAGTATCACTTCTAAATAGCACTTCGGAATGAAACAAGACTGGCAAATGAAGGCCACTTTCCAAAGTCAGAGCTCGATACATTGGCTTTTTGCTTTGTTTTTCTTGACTGACCTTAGTGATAGGGAATGTTGTGAAGCTGGCATAAGTTTTAAAATCAAAACTAATCTAGTCAACAAGCTTATATGCCTCCAAAAAGGAGTGAATGACAAGCTTATAACATTGTGACTGCCACTTGTGGGAAAGTCCCAATCATCATCAGTGTGTGTTTCTACCATGACATGTATTGATGAGATCAAAGAAAAATTTTATGAAAACTTGGAGACCCACATCATCAGTGTCCTGAAAAAGGACAAGCTTGTAATTCTGAGTGACTTTCATGTCACAGTAGGTACAAACTGTCAGACATGGCAAGGAATCATTAGAAGGAATGGAGTCAGAAAAAAAACATCAATGGTCTCTTACTACTGAAGACTTAAACATCTCATGACCTCATCACCAACACTGTCTTCCATTTACCTAAATGCAGTAAACCATGTATGTACCTGCACAGAAACATTTTCATTTAAGAGATTAGGTCATTGTAAGAGGAAGAGACAAACAGGATGTAAGAGCAACAAAAGTGATATGTGGCAGAGTCTGGACCAATCATAGACTTATCCTTTCCAAACAAAACATTCACATTGAATAAAAGTGGCAACCCAAGATAAGTTGACTATCAGAAGACTTAATGTCAACAGATTAGAGTGCCACTTCCAGAATGAACACTTTGTTACTGACTTGGAGGGAAAGCTCAGTCAGCGCATGGTTGGCAACAGTGGAACAGAAGAGTGAACAGCTTTCAAAGATTTGTACTCATCTGGGCCAGATCACTCACAAACATCAAGACTGGTTTGATAAAAATGATGAGGAAATTCAGAAACTGATTAATAAGAAAGGAAAATTACACAGGTTTATTGGCAGGATAGTTCATCCATCTTCAGGAAGGTAGCATTTAACTTCCTAAAAATATGATGAGAGATGCAGGGTCCATGGCTCAGTATAAGACAGATGAAATTCAATTTTACACAAATAGTAACAATCCAAAACACTTTTATGTTGGCCAGAAGATTACTTATGGACCAAGAAACCTATAGTGTGTTTCAGCTACTCAGTGCTGGTAGAAATTAATTATAAGAACATAATCTTGGAGAGATGGGATGAACAGTTTCAACAGTGTTATCAAAATACCATCATCAATCAAAGCTGAATTCATTGACCACACTACTCAGGTTGAAGTCAATTCCTTTCTAGCCAAACTCGCAGCTGAAGAAGAGGTTTTGAATGCCTTTAGCCTCCTCTCGTGTGGAAAAACTTCCGGTGCTGATTTTATCTCAGCTAAGTTTTACAAAGCAGGGATCCACTGCTCATAAAAAAGCTGACTGAAATTTTCCAGGTTAGATGACAAGAAGATATTACTTCCTCAAGAGTTCAAGGATGCCTCCAATGTTGATCTCTATAAAGGAAAAGGCAATAGGTTGTCCTGTGACAATTATGGAGGAGGGTGGGGTCCTGTCTCTTAGGCATAGCTGGCAAGATTCTTGCCAGAGTAGTCCTTAATAGATTTATCTTCATCTGGAAGATGGTCATTTACCTGAGGGCCAGCATGGCTTTGGAAAAGGTTAAGTAATAGTTGACATGATGTTTGCTGCTCAACAATTCCAAGGGAAAAGCAGAGCAAAACAGAAGTCTGTATACACTTTTTGATGTGACCAAGGTTTTTGACATTGTCAGTCATGGGATTTTATGGAAGAACATGGTAAAATTTGGTTGTCTGGAGAAGTTCATCAGTATTGTATGTCAGTTTCATGACAACAAGCTTGCATAAGTTCTGGATAACTAATGATGCTGTCATGCTTCCCAGTAACCAGCGGAGTGAAGCAAGGTTGGGTGCTTGCTCCCATGCTTTTTAGCATGGTTTTTGTGCTGTTGTTGGACAACTTCAGTGATGATTAAAATAGCATCAAGGTCAGCTACCATACTAATGGTAAATTATTTAACTTGAGAAGGCTATAAACTAAGACTAGAGTGGAGGGAGAGTAGGTTTGAGACTTTTTTGTTTGCAGATGATTGTGCCCTCAATTCAGCCTCTGAGGATAAGATACAACAGAATGGATCAATTCTCTGCCTCTTAAACTAATTTTGGTCTGACAAGTAACACCAAGAAAATAAATTTTTTCCCCGGCTAGCACTGCACCATCCATCCATGGAACCATCAGTTAGAGAACATGGAGAAATTTGAATGCTGTGTCTAAGTTAACTTACCTTGGCAGAGATATGTACATAGATGATAAAATTGATACATGCATTGCCAAAACTAGCTCATTACTTGGGAAGTTCTGAAGTAAAGTGTGGGAGGGAAGAGGTGTTAGACTGCCTACCAAACTGAAGATCTCAAAAGCTGTTGTGTACGTTTGTGAAATCTGGACAGTCTACCAGTACCATGGCAGGAAACTGAATCACTTTCATTTGAATTGTCTCAGGAAGATTCTGAAGACCACCTGGTAAGATAAGATACTGAATATTGAGGTCCTTTCACAAGCTCAACTATCAGGCATTCAAAGTCTACTGCAGAGGGTACAACTTTGATGGGTTGACCATATTGTTTGAATGTCAGACATACATTTGCCTAAAAGATGATTTTATGGAGAACTCACACAAGGCAATGAACGAAGACCAGAAGTGATACAAGAATGCTCTTAATGCCTTTCTGAAGAACTTTGGAATTGATTGTGAGACATGAGATATAATAACACAAGATCACCCTGCATGGCATGCCCACATCAAAGGAGGTTGTGTGCTCCGTGAGCAAAGCAGACTTTCATTAGCTCAAAATAAATGTCAGATGCACAAATTTAGAGAGATCTCTACTTCAAACATTACATGGACAATTTGTGTCAGACCTGTGATAGAGCCTTCTGAGCCCCTACTAGTCTGATCAGCCACAGTCAGACATACTGTACTTTGACCTCATGACATAGTGATATCATTTTGGTCCTCTTTGAGAATGAAGGACAACAACATGCAAACTCATTAGAAACAAGCCACTTATGCTTTCTGACAGTTAAATTCTAAGGTTTTATGTATAAAGACAAATACTCTTCAAGTCTCTTTCCATAAGTACTCCCAAATTCTGCCTAATATACTATACTGTTTTCAATGAGGAAACATAACTCAAATTTGTCTAGGTATCAAAACATGAAACTTTAATTCATTTATCTCTTAGAATCTTGTTTGTTCCACTTTCATGCATCTCCTCGATTCTATTTGTGTTCCTGATTTATCACCCCTCTTTTATGTTACGTACTGTAGTCTTGAGAAGCAACATTTTTAGTGGAAAAAGTGTTAGACTCAGAAGACTAGTGTTTGATTCACACCTCTGATATTTGATCCTTAAGTTTTCAAAGACAAGTCACTTGTTCTTGCTTAGGCTCAAATTTTTATCTGTAGAATAGAAATTTTTTTTTGTGTTGGAAGTTTAAGGATTTGTTATCCCACTTGTATTTGGATTTACTTTCCTCAGAGAGAGTCCTTTCAGTGAGGTAGATCAATAACTTATCTGTAACTTATAGTCTTTTAGTTTTACCTTATATCGTGAGATATTAAGCTATTTATTTAAAGTCAGTATACATCAGAGATAGCACTTCAACACAGCTTTTCTTGATCCCATAGCTGTCCCACTATGTCCTAGGCCCCCATTATCTTTTCAAATATAGATAAAATTATTTATTGTAAGTAATTTTAAAGAATTCTGGGATTCTTTGAATTATAAAGAAAGAGATATATAAAATGTGTGCTATAATTCATGATAGCTACTTGAAAACAGGGACATTCTCCTTATTTCTTATGTATTATTCCAGAACTTAGTAAGTAATAAATAAATATTGGTTAAATTAATTTTCTTCCTCCTACATCACACACACTGGAGCCATTCAATTCAATTCACCAATTGTATACGTAAGGAACTATGTTCACTACCAGGGACACAAGGATGGCAAATAGCATAGAAACTTTCCTCAAAGAGCTTACCATCTAAAGGAGAGTAGAGATATTATGGTGCATAAATAGGTATGATAGATACAAGGAAAAATGGGATAGACACAAAGGGGAAATGGATATAAAGTACTATGGGCAAATTTGAGAAGCTTGCCCATACTTTGATTGAAACACATGACTTTACTAGAAATGGAAAGCTACTGAGTATCCATTACATACTAATGAAGCTTCATTTCATAGGACAGTTTTTCTTGTTTGTTTACAGGAGGATATGGGGGCAAGGAACATTTTTGCTCACCAAATTAGGGAATGCTTATATAACAAATAGATGTCACTATGTGATTAAGGTTTGGTTGTACAATCAAGACTTGGCTGGTTACAGAAGCACTCCCCATCCTTTGGAATTTGGGGCGTTTAACCAAGCACGGGATCATTTCTCCCAAGACACACCTTCCTTCTGCCACTTGACTGTGACTTCCCTTTGTTCTACACCTGTACTCTGCTCCTTACTCTGGATTCTGGAAACAATAAAATGCTTTCTTCTTGTAATGGTAATTATGAGAGTTAAAGATCTTCCTCAACCATTAATGTATGAATGTAATTGTCAGACAGTTGCATCTGTCTGTTGATCTGTGATGTATGTACTGCTTACGATCAGACAGTTGAAAGCCTTGTCTGTTGATTTTTGTTTCTTTGTATGTGTTTCTCTGAAGTTCAGGATGCTTACTTTTTCCCCTGAACTATATATATGATATATGTACTTGATTAAAGTGAGTTGACCTCTCAAAAGTTGTTTCCCTTTTAAAAAATATCTTAGAATCTGTAAAATAGGGCTTCCTATGTATGTCAGGATCCTTGCTGTTACATTATGGCATGGTATTGACAGAATCTTCAAATTAAAAGGAAAGTATGGGGTTTTGTGGGACTGGGATAATTTTCCAGTTATGGTGGCTATGATTCTGTGGAGACCCAGGAGGTGAGGATGACCAAAGCCAGGGCTTGGGTAATTAGCCTGTCTCTGGACAGTGTGTCAGAGGGGTGAAGGCCCAGAAAGTGCATCATATTCAGAGCCCAGGCAGGAGCAGCAAGAGTTTGGGATGGAGCTATGGTGCAGGAGTGTAAAACTGCCTGTGTACTGACCCAGTAGAATCAGAGAACCACCTATGTGCTGACCTTGGTGAAGTGAGAGCAAAAGTGGAAACTGTCAGTGTGCTGACCTGGGAGAGGTAAACCCTGGAACCAGAGGATATAGCTGCCTGCATGTAGACCTAGGTGGGAGCTGGGAGTGGGTAGCTCCTTCCAGAGAAAGAGGAACCCAGGAGCTTGGAATTCAGTCCTGGGGCAAGATGGGGACTGTGCAACAAGGCACTGAGTATGCTTTTTTGCAGCATTCTCCTGGGACAGTTTGGGACCAAATGTGGAGTCACTTATTGTGGGTAGAGGGAAGTGCTACGTACCCCACAGGACCCCTCCCATGGCTTTGTTATCCAGCCACCCCTCAGGACTTGAAAGCAGTGGCTGGAGTATTGTTAAGACTGGTACTTGGCTCATTAGAGCTTTCACCTAAAGGTGCCTGCAAAGGCAGTGTGGGAAGAAGGACATACCTCCAAAAAGAACTTTATTTGGATATTTCCTTTTGGATTGAGGAAGGAGGAACTGATTGCTCACTCCCCAAAGACTGACCCCCCAAAAAATGGTTTAAGTTATGTTATGTATTCTGCAAATATGGCGTTCATGATGTGTTTATTTGTTGCAATTATGTTGTATTTATTTCAGAAATGTTAATACCTATTCAGATACAAGTTGCCCATGAAACGGATATGAAAGATCATGGGGCCCAATGTAATGGTATTATGATTTAAAGATCTTCCCCATCCATTAATGGGCCTGCCCACAAAGGGAAGTTTGATTAGGGGAAATTTGCTTTGTAGAAAGGCTCACATCTTTTGTTAATTTCTAGTGAGGCACTGATTCTCAAGGGTTGTAAAACCTTCTGACTCTGAAAAGTATAGAAGTACTCTGAGCTGAGGTTTTGTTTGGGTCTTACTCATTGGAAGTTTTTGTTTGGCCAGAGGAGACTCTAGGTAGCCACAAAGAAGGCCCCCAGGCTTTGAAAACCTAGATATTGATACTTCTCTCTCGTAACTATGTATGTATATAATTGTCAGACATTTGGATCTGTTGGTTGATCTGTGATGTATGTATTGCTTATGGTCAGACAGTTGAAAGCCCTGTTTGTTGGCCTTTATTTCTCTGTATTTTCTCTGAAGTTCAGCGAGCTGACTTTTTTTCTCCTGAACTAAGTGAATAATACATGTGTTGATTAAAGTGATTGTTGACCCCTCAAAAGTTGCTTTCCTTTTTGAAAGCAGATCTAAGAACCTGTACAGCAGACCCTCTTGTGTATGCTGGGGTTCTTATTGTTACATTTCTCTCTAAGCTGATTGAAGCCTATGGCAGTGGTTCCTATTTAATACTTGGGGAACCTCTTGGGTATTCTGATGATATACCAAAGAATTTGTGCTAAGAAACCTATAATAACACCTTTAGAAGCAAATAATTATGAAGAATATGATGAGTAGGATATTGAATTACTCTAGGTGTTCCTAATCCATTTTGTCATGGCTGCTGCTGCTGCAAGGGGATTGCCGAAACACCATCAACAACAATATATTGGAAACTACTGATCTAGGTATAAATGATCTCAAGTCAAGTCAGGTGGTTCTTGATATTCAAGATCTTAAAAGAGTCATTAATAAATCATACCCATAAGATTCTCATTAATTTTTCTTAGCCTTCAATCAGGAGGGAGGAAGAAAAAAAGAATTCCTTTCCCTGTCACTCCAAAAGTCATATATAGAAGATTCATTTTCTCTTTCTCAGTCTTTATACCACCAGCTGTTCATTGACTTTTTTCCACTGCAACCTGCCACCCCATACAATTAATAGATAGACATGCTTCAAAGAGAATTTATGACCTGAAATAGTTGATAGAATATATAGATATAGAGATTATTATGTGTGTAACCCCAGTTGCACATTACCAGTGTTAGGTGAAGGGAAAAGGAGAGTTAAATTTTATTGTCTTTTTGCTGAAGCCAAGAAGTGACAACAGTTTGTAACTTCAATCATTTTCATCCACTCTCATTAGAACCCTGCCCTCTCTTTTCCATGACTAGAGATAGTGGACAGTGGTGTGTGGACTCTAGTCTCTGAATTCATGTTGAAAAATTAATGAATGAACAAAAAAAAGTGTCTATTGAGATCTTAATATGTTCCAAGTAATCTGCTAAGCAATGGAAAGAGAGTGTGAATATCTAACGCTTCAGCAATTATAGCCTAATTTGTATTCTTATGTTCCTCCCAAGGTTGACTATTTTGGCCTTTTATCACCTTTGCCAATTTGACGAGTATGAGTTGATTGAATTTGTATTTCACTGAGTAGTGGTTTGGAACTTTTTTCATACTGTTTTTGAAGTTTTATTTATTATTTTATTTCATTTTTGTTGCTCTCTTTGGTTTTCCTAATAGTGCATTATGTCATATGCAAGTAGAAATATTTTCACTTGGTCTTTGCCAGTGTTTATTTCCTTAATTTCTTTTTCTTGTCTTATTTCTACAGTACTAAAATTTCTAATATTAAAATAGTTACAAATATGCTACAAATAACAGTTATTATGGGAGAACTTCCAATGTTTCTCCACTACAAATAATGCCAACTCTTAGTTTTAGGTAGACTTTTTATTAAAAGAAGATTCTTTTATTCCTGTGCTTTTCATTAAAAAAAAATATATTAATACCCTATTTTTTTCCTCCTGTATAAACAGAAGACAGTGAGGGAAAAGGGTGTTGGATTACCTTCAAGAAGTTGAATAGTTCACTTAATGACCTGTAGGTAAGGAGGATTTTGTTATACTTCACAGAGTTTAGTTTCCCAGGATCCATGGTCTTGGCAATGTCTAGTTTCCAGGTGTTAGAATAGCCCCAAGGATCCTAGACAGTAATTCCTAGAATCATGTGACAGACAATTCTATTGAGACTGAGCAGTGAGATAAGGGGTCACATAATCTGATACTTAACTACACTTGCACAGAATGACAATAGTTAACCTGTGAGCTTAATGTTGGCAAGATATCTTCTTTGTCTGTTGCCCTATAAAGCAAGTGGTCAGTGAGTGGGTGATCTGAAGTTGATCAACAGTATCAGAGGTTGAAGGGAGATCCAGAAGGATGAGGATTCATAAAAGGCCATTAGATTTGTCAATTAAGAGATCATTGGTAACCCTGAAAAGAATAGTTTTAATGATTCTCTTAATGATAATGTCGGAAACCATACTGCAGAGAGTTTAGAAGGAAGTGGGAGGGAAAGGATGGATCCACTAATTGATGCCAACCATCTCAAGAAAAGGGAGAAGACATATGGGATGTTAGCTAGCAGAGATACATCAAAAAAGGGATTTTTGAGGATGAGGAAAGAGTACTTTTTTTTATAGATAGTAGGGAATCAACCAGAAGACATGAAGAGATTTAAGATAAGAAAGAGAATAAGGATAAGAGAGAGGTAACTTGTCAGAGCAGATATATGGAATGAAGTTCCCTGGAGGATGTAGCAGTTGAATTGGGATAATTAAAAAAATTTAGGTTGAAAAATTTTAGGTTGAAATTCAAGATCATAAATTTAGAGTGAGGCAGGATCTTACAGGTCACCTAATTGAACCCCCTCCTTTTACAAATGGAGAACCTCAAACCCAGAGATCTTAAATTGCTTGTCAAAGGTAAGGGATAAAATATCACAAATGGAAGAGACAACACAAACCAAGCTATGAAGGTCAGGTACTTCAGGGCATGTTCTGGGATCTGTGCATTTGACTCAGGTATGGGATGGGTGAGTGGAATTAATGTTAAATGGTAAGGAAAAAGTTGCTTGGGGCAGCAGACAAATGAATAATGTGAACTTAATTTTACTGGAAAATAACTTTTCTTCCATTCTTGCTAAGGCATTTTGCATTTTAGAGGAAAAAAATCTGGATTGGGGATTGGCAGGGCAAATTGGTTGGTAAGAGAGGTTGAGTTCATTAAATCACAGCGTCAAAGGAAGACAGAATCATAAAAGATCACAGAAATCATTTACAACTCCACACCCAATGCGGAAATGAATTTTATGCATCCCAGAAATAGGGTCATTCACTATCTGCTTGAAGCTCTCCTTTAACTGAAATTTCACTCTGTCACAAAGTAGCTCATTCCCTCTAGTAGATAGGAAGCTCTGTCTAAGATTAAGTTAAAAGCTCTTTCTATTATAGCTTCCATCCATTGGTTATAGATCCCCCTATGAAGTCATGGGGCCCGTACTAATCTCTCTTGCCCACAACACTTAAAGTATTTGAAGAAGACCGTGATGAATTTGTTAAATCCTCTCTTCTCTAGCCAAATTATCCTTAGCTTTTCCCCTTGAGTCTTTTATAACATGGATTGAGTCCTGTTGCCACCAGTTACCCTCCTCTAAATGCTATTGAGCAGTTCCTTTACTTTCAAGACCCAACGTTCACAATAATATTACCAGGTTACTAGGAGTAACCATCACCCAGTTACCCAGTTGACTCCACAATGATTTTTCTAATATGTGGACTTGTGCTTAAATTATGTGATGATCTACATCCCAATCCAAAGAAATGAAAACCATTAGTCTTCAAGCATGAAAATATCCTTATTACTCTATAAGTGCTCATATGTCCATGAAAACCTGCAATATCATCCATGGTATTTTGGCAATTCAATTTGTATTTCTGTATTTTCTCAGGAAATTGGAAGATAAATTTCAACTTCTCTTTGAAACCAAAGTGGAACTTTTTCTCTTCAATTTATTAAAAAATCTTATTGATATGCTTTGTTTTGACACAACAGACTTTCAGACAGGAAAATTTATGCCCTTTAATCAACTGCAAGGCAGATAGTCCTAGTTGATGGCATGGGGAAGTCTGCTCAGAATATTCAATACTCAGTTGATACAGCAGTTCTAGAACTTTGTGTGTGCATGTGCATGCATATATATTTCAAAACTACATATAATTGACTACATATGGTTGTATATAACACACATTACATACACATGTTACATATATGTATGTATAAAACTATATAAACATATACAGACATACACACAAGTGTGTGAATACCCATCCACATACACATGACTTTTAGACCCAATTCCACCACAGATTCGCAAGGAATTTTCTATTCTGGGCACCTTTGCCCTTCCCTAGGTAGCCGGGTATTCTTCCCCTGTACACCCCCTTGGGGTCTCACTGAATTGGTGCCAGATTTTAATGAGCACACCAGGTTTTCTTAGCATACTGCAGCTGAGAAATCCTGCATTCAAGCCCTGAACCATTCTCAGCCTCCACAGAAAAAGGGATTTCAGGGGTGAACCACCACATGTAGCTCTTTGTATTTCTCTAAGTTGACAAGCTAAAAGCCTTCATTGTTTCTTTCCAAAGTTTCCCTCCATTTTTTCCTTACTCCAAATATTTTTGAATACTTAAATATTTCTGTCAGAGAGGAGTCTGCTCTAGAATAGTATTTGCAGCTGAGGGTCTTCACAGAAGTCACAGTGGCATCCTCATTTGAGGGCTCCTAAAAAAATATTCTCAATAACAAAGGCCTTTATTTTTTAGCTTCCATTTTATATTATACCACTTTGTGAAGGTAGATGTTGGCAGCTGTAGTGTTCTCTTTGTTATATACTTATATACTCTTTGTTTGTAGATTCACAAGCATGTCCATAAGCAATTGGTCAGAAGAACTGAAATGGAATTGAGTTGTAAATGGGTTCTAACTTTCTACCTTTAATTGAGTTACAGATGAGCTGTAATTTTCTACCTATAAACATGCCTCAGGTGTTCCCCTGCCTATCATTTTTTTCTATCTTGCTACTCTCCTTAAGCTACTGCCCTTCAACAATTACGTCTTTTATTCTCATATTTCTTGAAAGAGCACTTTTTATGTGCTTTTTATGGGTTACTCCCTCTTTAACTGTTTGGAATATGATTTCTCCCTCCAGAATTCTACTGCCAGAACCACTGAAAGTTATGAACCACCTCCTGATTTTCAAAACCTATGGGCCTAAAGGTTCAAAGTGGCCTTTGGTCTGACTTTATACTAGGATCACAAATTTTAGAACTAAATGAGGATCTTAGAGAGAAAATAGTTCAATAAAACCCTCCACTTTGCAGATAAGAAACCTAAGGACTAAGAAAGTTGCACAATTTTTCCACAGTCAGAGGTAGTAAATTACTCAGTGAGAATATTAACCTAGGTCCTTCAGCTCCAAAACCAGCTTTCTATACCATTCTGTGGTGACTGCCCCTGCTTTACCAGGCTCCTTTCAATAAGTTTCAGCAACATTCTTTCCTAAATCTCTTCTATCTTTCTGGCAGTACTTTCTCTACTTCCTTTTTTGACTTCTCTTTATTTCTCCACCTCTCAAACAGGGATTTGCCCCAGTGCCATGTTCTTGATTCCTATGAAACTTTAATTTAATTTTCACAGGTTCGACCTCTATAAAATGATTCCCCAATTTCTATCTCCATAGTTTGCCTTGACCTCTCACCAGATTTCCAGGTCTCTGTTCCTAGCTACTGAATGCCTGGATATCTCACTAGCATATCATAATAAATTTACCACAAACAAAAATCATGATCTTTCTCCCCACTGTATCAATTCCTTCTGATTTTCCTAGGAATCACAGGTAGATTTGGACAATGGTAGATATAGAGACAGGAGAAATAATCTAACAATTCTTTAGTAGAATAACTAATAACTAGCAACTATATAAAATTCTAAGGCTTGTAAAGTGCTCTATAAATACCATTTCATTTGATACTCCCAAAAATTCCAAGAGGAAGGTGCCATCATTATACTCAATTTTTACAAATGAAGACACTGAGATTAAGTGACTGGTCCAGAGTCACACAACTAATAAGTGTCTGGGGCGGGATTTGAACACCTATCTTCCTGACTCCAAGTCCTGTGCACAATCCATTGCACCACCTAGATGACTATTTATTCTTTTGTCATAATTAGCCCTCATGCTTTTATGAAATTGAGTGCAATAATTAAGTTAATAAGCTATTGTGTGTTATAGTAGAAAGGGTTTTGTGTTATACGATCTGAGTTGAGAGAGGATTCTGGGAAGATGGCAGAGTAGGTCAGAAAATTCCAAGCTCTCAAGATTCCCCCCTACAAAATAGTTAAAAATAGCACCTTAGGGCCAACAAAGTGTGGGTGGAAATAAATAAGAATTGGAGCATAACAGGGGTCTTCCTGGGACCATTCAAAATGATCGGAAGAAAAATCCCAGGACAAAGTTTTGTCCCTGTGAAGGGTAAACACCTCCAGATCCACTTCAACAGTAAGTGCAAGCCCTGTGGTTAGTTGGTTTGAGAGGCTGGTTGGGTCCCAGTCACAGGAACTTTCACCCCCAGGATAGTGGGGGGGGGGGGGAGTTGGACATTTGAGCTCGGGAAGACTGACGGAACCTCTACTGATAAGGAACACCAGACCCAGCTGTGCTGCAAAGAGTGACTGGAGGGACAAGGAACCTGCACACACTCAGTGACGTCAGAAGTGATGGGGCAGAAAGCCTCTGACTGCTGGCACTTATGGAGATTGGAGGTCTGGCTTTGATCCAAGCTAGAGCAGAGAACCGAAGATCTAGGGCAAAAGGCACCATTTCCCATACCCCAGAGGTGGAGGTGATTACGGAAATTAAGGTATTAACACACACACAAAAATGCACAGGCAAAGGAGAAAGGATTCAATCACAGAAAGCTATTATGAGATGAACTGGTTCATCTTCAGAGGAGGACGCTGAAGTAAAGGAAACCCCAAAGAGTGAAGTCAAATAGTCACCTGCCCAAAAAGAATATATAGAAGATCTTCAAAAAGACTTTAAAAATCAAATGACAAAGATGGAGGAAAAACTAAAGAAAAAAATAAGAATAATCCAAGAAAAACAAGAAGGTTATGAAAGGAAAGTCAACCAATTAGAAAAGGAGATCCAGAATCTTAAGGAAGAAAATGACACCTTGAAACTTAGAACTGGGCAAAGTAAAGCCAATGAAATTACAAGAGATCAAGAAATAATTAAACAAAACATGAATAATGAAAAAATAGAAGAGAAAATGAAACATAAGAAAAACAAAAGATTTGGAGAATAGATCAAGAAGAGAAAATACAAAAATTATCAAAGTAACTGAAAATTATGATCCAAAAAAAGAATCTTGATATACTAATACAAGAAATACTTAAAGAAAATTGTCCTGAAGCATTAGAACAGGAGTGGGGGGAGTAGGGGAGAAAATGGGGTGGTGGTGATGGTAGTAGAAATAGAAAAAATCCATGGCTCACCACTTAAAAGAGATTTGATGAGGAAAACTCATAGGAAAATCATAGTCTAATTCTGAAACCCCAAGCTCAAGGATAAAATATCATCAAGATTAAAACAATTTAAATATGATGGAGCCAGAATTAGAATTACACAAGACATTAAAGGACCACAGGTCTTGGAACATGTTATATTGAAGAGCAAATGAGCTGGGGCTCTGGCCAAAAATATATCCTGCAAAGTTACGTATTATTCAGAATGAAAAAAATGGATATTTGATAAACTCTCAGAATTTCAAGATTTCACTAACAAAAATCCTGAACTTAATAGAAGATTTTACATGCTAGAACCAAGAGAAATATAAGATATATACCAAAGACAGAGATTATAAGGGATTCATAAAGACAGACTGTTTACCTTTTATATATGTAAAATGTATGCCTAGGACTCTTATTAATAATCATTGGGTAACTCATAACAAAGATTGGGGTAAACCTGACTGTGATATTAATTTTAAAAGTAAAACTATTTAGAAATAGCTAAAAAGAGTAGTTATTTTATACAAATGAGATGCACGAGGAAGAATCGATATAGATGAACTAGATGGGGAATCAGGGCTGGTAGTTCTGGTAACACACTTTCATCGGGAATGGGTTTAAGAGGGAATTAAATTAAATGTAAATTTAGAAGAATATAAAAATCTTTTAAATTCAGAGGAAATAAAATGGTAGGGGCATAGGGAGAGGGGAGAGGACAAAGAAGTGATCTTTAGAAGGAAGGATGAGGGAATAGGTAAAAGGGAGGTATAGAAGGGAATGGAAAGATAGGTGAGGGATTCTTGGAGGGAGGTAGGCAAGTAATAGGAGGGCAAGGTAGGTTAAGAAGAGGAGGCAAAAGGGATAGGAAGCAAGAGATATGCACAAACACAAAATCCAAAGATCAGGTGTAGAATAGATTTGGGAAAATATGTGTCTATATATTATGTATACATGTATATGTGTATGTATATATCTATAGCTATAGAGAAACATCTAAACTTCATTGTAGCCTTGGGGTAGGTGAGGGAAAATAAGAACAAATTTTAAAAGTGCACAACAGACAACAAAAGAACTCACAAGGAAGCAAAGATGGATGATTTTCAACACAACATGCATTTATCATACAGACTTCCTAGAAATGAAAATATATTGGTACCTAATTTGAATCCTCTCTTATGTTCTACTATGCACATAACATGTTTTTTTCTTTTTAATTTTTATTTGAGTTCTAATATTTAAGTTTATTATATGTTTTTTTGTTTCTTTTCTCTATCCTGTATTTAGGTTCTGGTGTTTAAATTTAAATAATTTTCTTTTAAAAAGACCTTAGTTATGGTATTGGCTCTTCCTCTTGTTTGCCTGTGACCTTTGTAGAATGAGGATAATATTATTTGGACTAACTCACAGAGTTGTTGGGCAGAAATCATTGTGAGAAACTGAGCATGTTAGAGAAACATAAGCTATTATCATAACTGATGTCTGTTTGACCTTCTTTCTTGCCCCATAATCTTTTGTTTCTTTTGATCAGGCAAGTAGGTAAGCATAATCTGTCTTGCATAATTAAAGTTACTACATAGGACCAGGTCATTGGGGTAGCATTGCATTGAGCTGAGTCAGTGACAGTAATGTTACCTAAGTGTGCACTAAAGACTAGGCCACCTGTTGTCAATGGAAATAACACCTGGGGTTTCATCTTTCCTGATTTGTCCCAGGTAGGCATTTGCTTATAAAAATTATAGAATCATCAAAATTTAGATTTGAAAGTGCCTTTTATTATTTGGCCCAATCCCTTCATTTCTTAAATTAGGAAAATTATGTTCAGAATAGTTGATTGACCCAAAGTTACGGAGTTAGAGGGAAAGTTGGAATGCAAACTGATCTGACTCCATTTTCAGTTTTAATCACCCAACACTTCAGTAGTAATAAATAGAAGGATACAAGATACAGAATTATAGTTTTTAGGGTAAGAAGAAACCTTGGAGGCCAACTTGCCAATTTACCTAAAATACTCATCTTACAAAATCAGAAAATGGAATTTTAATCTAATTCTAATTTAATTTAATCTAATTCTTCCCCTAAATAGTTTTGTAATCATAGGCAAGTCACTTTGTCTCATTCATCTGTAAAATAAAGGAGCTGGGATAGATCAGTGATGTCAAACTAAAACCAAAATGAGGGAGGTGGAGGGGACGGGAAGGAGTACTAAATCTGCACGTAAGGATTGCTATAGGCTGCATATTGACTTATTTTTAATATGTCTATATTTTATAAAATACTCCTATTTATTTTATTAAATATTTCCCAATTACATTTTAATCTGGTTCCCATGCATGTGAGAGGGTTGTGGGGAGCATGCAGTCATGAGATTACACATCTGACACCTCTGGGATGGATGATCTCAAATGTGCCCTCCATCTCTAAAGTTCTATGACTAGTGACATTTGTGACTAGAACCCAAGCTTCTTAATTCCTGAGCCAGCATTCTTTACCTCACTGCCACAAAGCTTACTGCCACCTTTCCCCACACTTACCATTTCCCATGTAGTTCCTAGGTAATTCTCAAATGTAACTAGAGAACAGAGCCATAGTCATAGATGTCCTAAAGAATACAAATTCATAGACTTGGATGGACAAGATCCACCATCTGAATTGAGGTATTCTCTGTCATTAGTTACGAGTTTTAGTGCAAAGAGAACTTAATTTAGAGTCTTGAGACTTGGCTTCATATCATGGTTCTGAAATGTACTTAGTTTATTTAGCTTCAGGGAGATTTTTCTCATCTGTAAAACGACAAGGTTGAGATAGATGTCTCAAGTCCCTAACATGTTAAAGTCCCTAGCACTAAATCCTAGGATCCTACATATCTCAAGAGCATATAACATTTATCTAATGTGAAAGGGATGCTATAAGCTGGGAGTGAACCCACAAAATAAACTCATGGCTCCTGCTCAGAATGAATGGCCATAAGTATGAAATCAAAGATGAGCATAGTATATGAAGGGAAAGGGAAAGACTTGATGGAATGGCGTCCAACCTACATCAGATTCCCTTGCCTTGGTAGAAAATAGATTTATGATTACCAGCATGAAGCCATGACTGGGAAGTAAATGAAATAGATGGATTGTGTCTATGTCACACATTGACTAATATTTCCACTCATTACTATTTACTTAACATCAATTAAATGTTTGATCTAATATAAGATTATTATTTTCTGAGAAGTGGATCCATTTAAAAAGGAATAACATTTCATAGTAAATATTATAGACAAAAAGATCTTAGTGTAATTTCATCTTAAAAAATAAAGTTATAAAAGTTTATTTCATTACTTTTTAAATATAATTTGTTATAAATGCAAATAAGCATTAATTTTTAGAATGAATCCTGTTGAATTTGGAAGGGGCATACTTTTTTTCTCATCAAATTACCTCATATTTATGTAAAATCTAAGCTCTTGGAGGGCAGTTTCTATTTTTTAATCCATATGCAAAATAAATACTTGCTGGTTGATTGATAGAAAAGAATAGTACGGATTTATAGCAGATAATGTCTTGGAGTGGCATCTGAGGTCATCTGTCCCAAACTCCTCTTTGATCTAGAGCTGAAAAGAAACTTAGAAGTCATCTAGTCAAATTTTCTTGTTTTATATATGAAGTTATGGAGGTTCATGGAAACTGTGACTTGCCCAAGATTACACACTAGGAAGTGTCAGAAGCGGGATCTGGACTTGGATTCTTTGCAATAGCATTCTTTCTATTTTGTATGTGTTCATCCTTCATTGCCAAAGAAGACCATGCCATAAGAGAAATAATGACATGACTTGCACTTGACTTTGTTTGGAGTGAGGGAGGGCTGTGCAGGTCACCAGCCTCTCCTCCAGAACCATCTGAATCCAATGACCAGATATTCATCAGGATGACTGGAGATGACCCAGGATGAGGCAATTGGGGTTAAATGACTTGTCCAAGGTCACATAGTTAGTGAGTGTCAAGTGTCTGAGGTGAGATTTGAACTCAGGTCCTGACTCCTGCACTGGTGCTCTATCCACTGCACCACCTAGCTACTCTCTTTCTACTTTACCCCTAAGGTGATAACCAACATAGAGAGTGATAGAGTTTGCATCATCTCTTTAGTTTTAGCTTTCCTTCTGAATCCAATGACCAGATATTCATCAGGATGACTGGAGATGACCCAGGATGAGGCAATTGGGGTTAAATGACTTGTCCAAGGTCACATAGTGAGTGTCAAGTGTCTGAAGTGAGATTTGAACTCAGGTCCTGACTCCTGCACTGGTGCTCTATCCACTGCAAAGTACTCTCTACTTTACCCCTAAGGTGATAACCAACATAGAGAGTGATAGGGTTTGCATCATCTCTTTAGTTTTAGCTTTCCTTCTGATATCAGATCTTGGGATCATATATCTAGAGGTAGAAGGAGCCTCAAATGTCATTTAGCCCCACTCCCTCATTTAGCAGGTAAAAAACATGAGACTCACTGAAGTTAAGTCATGTGTGAAAAGGTCATATGCCAGAGGTGAGATCTGGACTCATGTCCTTTGACTCCAAAGCTAGTCATTTTTTTTTTCACTATATCCTACAGTCTCATATTCAAGGTCATCAACATTATGATGAAAGCAAGGTAACAAGAATGGTAGAGAGAAGGCTGGCTTTAAAGTCTGGAAGACCTGAAGATTTGTAATTTTTAAGTACATTTTCAATCTTGGTCCCAAAGCTCTATCTGAGAAAGCAGAACCATTATGGAATCCCCAGGTTAGAAGACACCTCATTATTTTTTGGATGGGTGGTTGAATCAATGAATCCTGTAAAGAGGAATTCATCTCAGGTTCATGTTGGACTTGATAACTTCTGAGGTCTTTAAAAAATGAAAATCTTTATGGTGTTATTTATAGCGTTTTCCTAGAGATCTGAACAGCGTTTCATTTCTGAGTCTGTGCTTTGAGAGAACAAGTCTCTTCCAACAGCACATTCTTTGGAGCTGAATGAGGCAATCATTTATCTCTACACAATCCAGTTCAGGCACAAAGCTACTGTTCTCTGAATAATATTTGAATCTCTCTGGCTCCCTGTACCTGTGGGTTTATACCCTACAAGCTAGTATTCTGACAAAAGGCTGATTTTTTACAGCAAAAAGTCAAGTGGAGATTTGACAATATCCCCTCACTCCAATCCACCCTCCACATAGATGCCAAAGTAATTTTTTTTTCCTGCATGGGGAGCTAATCATGACACTCCCCTCCTCAATAAACTCCAGTGACTCCCTATTGCTGCTACACTTATTGAAGCACTTCACAACCTACCCCAATCTACTTTTCCAGCCTAGTTACTTATTACTTCCTTTTGAACACTATACCCCAATTGGTTTTCTCTTCTTTCTTTACACATGACCCTCCATTTATAATCTCTGTATATTCACATTAGCAGTTCTCCATCCCTGGAATGATTTTCCACTATACTTCCCCCTCATAGAATTCTGCTTCTTTCAAGAAGCTGATCACACAAATGAAGTTTTTCTTGGTCTTCTCACCTGCTATTGTCCTCTTGAAAAGAGACAGTTTCAGTCTTTGTACTTAGTGTTTCCAGTTCCTGGTACAATGTCTATAACATTGTAGGCTCTTAATAGATATGTGTTCATTGACTAACTCTTAATTGCTTATACTCAGTGATCTTATATCTGTATTGTACTTATGCTGAATATTTATATTCTTCACATGCTTAAATATGCATATGTGGTCACTGAAAAAAGATAAGTTCTGTGAGAGAAAGAATTGTGTCTTACCTTTTTTTTTGTCTTTGTATTTTCAGATCCTAGGACAGAACGCAGTACGTAGTAGATACTTAATACTGCTGGCTGATCAGATAATTCAATCAGAGAATTCATGGTGACATCTTTTCATTTTTCAAATTTTGAACATTTGGTTCTCAAATGCCTTTGTCAATGAATGAATGTATATTTATTGTCACCTACTGTATTATACAGGAACGAATGTTTAAAAGATTTCTGCTCAGATACAGGTTGGAATGAATGGCTTCTGAAGTTTTAAAAAATATCAAACTTTACCAAAAAGAAAAATATATTGGACATGTAAGAAAGTACACTGGAATCTGGAGAAGGTCCAGACAAAGGTAATGAAGATGTTGAAAAGTTTTGGCATAATGCCATTAGAATATCAGTAGAAAGAACTAAGGTTATTTATTGCACAAGAAAAAGACTTAGTTCCTGCTACTGATACTTACTAATTGAATGACATTGATTAATTTTAGCTCTGTGAATATAAGGTTTCTTCATCTGCCAAATTAAGAGTAGGGGCTGTAGTAGACAGCCCCTAAATATACTTTCCAGCTTTATATATAGTGAATTTTATGAGAATCAATGAGGGAGGGACCTTTGAGATAATCTCATCTACCTCTCTTCATTCTAATTATGAAGGAAATGAGGATCAATGAAATTAAAGAAATTTACCAAGATCATGCAAGTAATAAGTTAGCAAAAAGAACTCAGGTTCTTTCATTCTTAATCCTATTCAACTAAACATACTACCTCGAATTTAATCCCTTCCTTTTATATGAGTAAACCCAAATCCAGAGAAAGAAAGAAATTTGTGGGGAATCAATCTCCATGACTCCTAGGCTAGAATCCTAATTTTTCCATTACACCATATTCATACCATCAAGTTCTATCTAGTCTAATTGTAAGACAACGCATATACACTTGAATAATTGAAGGAAATTTATTCTAGGATCCAAATAAATAGTTCATATGGTAAGTTTTGTGGAAGAACAAAAGAAAGTGCTACCTAGAGAGCCCTTCTTAGATGAAATGGCTTTTGAGATGGATTTTAATGAACTGGTTAAGATTCAGACAGAAAAGAATCATATAGAAGACCAAACACTGGATATCAAGTCAGAAGACCTGGGCTTAATTACTACCTTTGCCCTTATTTTGTTACCTTGGGCAAGTCAGTTTCTCTTTCTTGACCTCAGCTTACTCATGTGTAAAATAAGTATGGTTGGTCTGGATGGTCATTCAGATTCCTTTAACTTCTAGATTCTTGACTCCCGTGAACGTCACTCTGGCTTGACTGTTAGAAAACTGGGAAACTTTAGAAAAGTGATTTCATTTCTCAGGTTTCTCCTCCATGAAATTGTTCAAAGCTCTGTGCTAGTCAGTGAGGGGAATACAAGGAGAAATGAGATAGGTTTCTGCCTCCAGGAGCTCACATGACCTAGTAGGAGAAGTAACGTAATGTGATGCATCCATGAAAAGGTATCACATCACATTAAAGGCTGTTGCAATCCTTTAATGGGGGTAGAATCAGGGAAAACTTCCTGAAGAAGGCAAAATGAGAAGTGTCCTCAGAACCCTTCTAGCTTTATATCCTGAGATGCAATCGTACTCAATGGAGCCAGTCCTATTTGGGAGGAATAATAAGTCCTCCCTAAAATGGGTTCCAGAAGAAAAATAAGATTAGAGGATTTAATAGGCCTTGAATTCAAAGACTCAAATTTAACAAAGAAAGGAAATAAGTTAGATTTGGGAAATTGTAGGCTAAATTATCTTAAATTTCTTTGGAGAGACTTGTCAGAATTACTTATCCAAGAAGAAATTTGCTTTTTAGAAGCAAAAGTAATTGTATCCACAATACTCTGCATCTGTATATTCTGAGGTCTTATTCCTGGGTTATCCACAATATTACTGTATTTTGGTCTATTTAACCAACTTTGAAATTGATTAAAAGCTAAAGCAAAAAACAAAAACAAAGCTATATTTATAATCTTACCATCTGAAAGGCTGAATGGTCAAAAAACCCATGAGTTTACCAAACCAAATCAACAGGATGAAATGATCAAAGGAGATAATGTATATGAAGCACTTTGGAAATGTAAAAGTCTTATTTAAATTTTAATTATGATTATGATAGTGGGCCAACCACTACCTAAATATCATAACTCATCCACACTGTTCAATGAGCATGAGTTGCCCTGCCAAAGTGAAACAGAGAAATTCTTCAAGCAAAAAACTACACCGGCTTTTCTTGGGGTGTGTGTGTGTGTGTGTGTGTGTGTGTGTGTGTGTGTGTGTGTGTATCCACATATATACACATGCACATAAATATGTGTGTGGATATATACGTGTATTGCAATATACATGTGTATACATATATATTGTTTTGAGAAGTTTCTATATAACCTGTACACATATATATGTATATACAAATTTATTTGTAGATATTTCTCAAGAAACAACTTTTTTGAAAATACTTAATAATAAAATAAGAATAACCAGCAGTTATACAATAGTTTAAAGTTTCCCAAATCCTTTAACATGAATGTCTCATTTGAAGCTCACACTAGCACTGCGTGAGTGGTGGTAGAATCAAAAGAACATAACTTCTATAGTGAGAGAAACTGAGTTCACATCCTGTCTCCTATGTTTCCCATCCATGTGACCTTAGCCTCCCAGAGTCTCCATTGTTTCAGTTGTATGTTCATCCTTGGTTGCCGAAGAAGACCATGCCATCAGAGAAATAATGACATGACTTGCACTTGACTTTGTTTTGAGGGAGGGAGGGCCGTGCAGGTCACCAGCCTCACTTCTCGTCCAGAGTCATCTGAATTCAGTGACCAGATATTATTCATCAAGATGACTGGAGATGACCCAGGATGAGGCAATTGGGGTTAAGTGACTTGCCCAAGGTCACATAGCTAGTGAATGTCAAGTGTCTAAGGTGAGATTTGAACTCAGGTCCTCCTGACTCCTATACTGGTGATCTATCCACTGCACCACCTAGCTGCCCAGTTGCTTCAGTTATAAAAATGAGGAAAGTGGATTAGATGATCTTTGGTGTCCTTCATAGCTCTAGGCTCCTGATCCACTTTTTGATGAAGAAATGGAAAACCAGATATTTGAAGTAATTTTCCCAAGGTCACACAGACAGTATTTGTCAGAGGTCGAATTTAATCCTAGAGTTTCCACATTCCCATGCTCTGTCCAATTAAATATGAAATTTCATCCAAGGATAAGTAAAAGACTCATAATTACATAATTCTTAAAAAAGAAAAAAAACTATTAGTATACCAAGCTGTAAGTGTTTAGATAAGTGCAAACAATACAACAAAAGATAAAAGCTTTTGAAAGAATTTTTTATATTATTCTTTCCTTAGTAAGATTTTATTTTTTTCCAATTGCATGTAAAGAGAGTTTCAACTTTCATTTTTGTGAAATTTAGAGTTCTAAATTTTTCTCTCCCCTTCCTTTCCTTCTTCCCTCCCCAAGACAGCAAACAATGTAATATAGGTTATATATGTATGATCATGGTAAACATATTTCCACATTAGTCAAGTTGTGAAAGAAGAATCAGAACAAAAGGGGAAAACCTCAAGAAAGAAAAAAACAAAAATAAATGAAAATCGTGTGCTTTGATCTGCATTCAGACTCCATAAGTCTTTTTCTGAATATGGCTAGCATTTTCCATCACAAACCTTTTATAATTGTTTTAGATCACTGTAATATTGAGAAGAGCTAAGCCTATCATAACTGATCATTGCACAATTTACTATTGCTGTATACTAGAAAGAATTTTAAAAGGAAAAATATCAGTGTG
>CM053772.1:217545060-217575563 GCA_028658325.1 Potorous gilbertii
TTTTTTTCATATATTAGGTCTGGCATTTAACATTATTTGTTATTGAAAATTGGGTGTTTGACATGTGTTGAGGGAAGGAAGAGAAGAGAGGACAGAGTAACAATATTTTCAGACATCTCAACTTCAAGGCTTGAGACCGAATTCCCCTTTCAGAACTGGTTCCATCGATGGTACATAGTGTCCATTGCTTCTAACTCTATCATTGGTAAGCTCTAAGTGCTAACATTAATTCACAGCCTTCCTTTGTGCTAGCACACAGAAGAAACCAATATTCGTCCTTGCCTACAACCAGAAGCTCTGATAAATGAAAACATTTACAAAAGAAAGAGGGGAAAGGTGAAAAGAACATGAAGTTTAAATGGATTCAGTTTTAAACAAGAGACATTTGAAGAATTTTCTAATGGATTTATCAGTCTCTGTTTCCAAGGGGAACATTTCTTTTACAGGCCAGTGTCTTGAGTAGAATATATGTGGATTATTTTTAACCTTCTTGCTTAATACCTCTTGCCCACCTAGAGTCTTGAATATGACATTTCAGACAGTAGAGTGTTTATTATTTATCTCACCTATTCCCCATCACGTTTCACTGTCTTAGACATCACTGCTGCAATGACATTCAATTCATCCTCTCAATACTAATCAGTTTTGGAAAAGAACATTTCATAAGGTTTGTCCCTGAATTGTGACAGGAAACATGGCTTAATAGAATGATCATTAGATATAGAATCAAAAGTCTTGGCCTGACTCCATCATGCCTTGTGACTTTGGTCAAGCTATCTCAACCCTTAGATCTTACTTTTTAACATAGATATAAATAGAAAGTTTTGAAAGACAAATAAATATATGTATGCCATATAATTGAATAGATTTTTACAGGGTTCCACTTATATTATCCAAAAAAGCAGTTTGGAGTTCTGACAAACATTCAGGGAATTTTACCATATCATTTAGACCTCTCACTGTTGGATTTGGAAAAAAGTGTTTTGAATGATCATCTAGAACTGGGTTCTAGAACTAATTTGACAAATAACTCTAATAAAATGTGTTTCTGTATAGTTTCACCTCCAAAGTATTTTATGAGCTTACTAGACCTCAGAATTCCCTTTCAGGTATAAACTTAGTTAAGACCAAAGATTTCTAGAATATCCATAGTGTAAATGACAGTCAAACACAGTTCCCATGGCATGTAAAAATCCAATTTCCCTGAATCAGGTGGATTCACAGAATCTTTAGAGTCAATTTTCAGATTCACTCACAACACAGGAGTTTGTTTTGTGGTGATATCTTATGTAACCTGAATCTCTTGAGGGTTGAGGACCCATCTGATTATTAGAGGAAAAGATTGTTCTGATCTGGTCAGAGCTAACCCATCACAGAGCAGGGCTAGGAGAATCATCGCTAACTAAACAACAGAGGGACGCTTTTTTTCTGACTTTGCATCTGGCTTTCCCCTGGAGCGCAACACCACATGTCCCTCTTTTCTTATGTCCTGTCATTACCCTTGCCCCTAATCTCTGTGTCTCTGCAAGGATGAGGGTATGGCAGACAAAGGGAGAGCAATGGAGCTTACATTGATTTAAAGCTGGCAAGGACCTTAGAAGTCATTTATTGCAACCACTAATTCTGCAGATTAGCAAACCGAGATCCAGAGCGGTAAAGTGGTTTGCCCAATATAAATAATAACAGTAGTCAAGATTCAAATCCAGTTCTTCTAAATCCAGTATTCTTGTCATGATGCCGCCCTGTGACCCCTAATTGAAGGTCAGAAATTCACCAAGATTTATTTTGTAGAAGTTCTGTATTATACCCAGTAGAGAGATTTGTGCGTGATAACTCATCCGTTCCTGCAGATATTCACAAACATCAATGACCTTAGCATCTCCATTTTTAGCAGGAAAACCTCCTTGAAGCAATTTAGTCTTCCTAACTCTCAGCAGACGCTGCCACTTTCATACATATGGAACCAATCTGGTTAATGAGGGCAAAGCCATCCTTTTATGTTAGAGCGGCCAGCAACACGGCACGGACAGAATTAACAGCCTACTCTAGGGACCATGTTTGCAGTTTTCTTTTATTTGTTCACAGGTTGTCCAGCGGGGGAGAAATACCCCCCAAAAAAACTCTGCTGATAGCACCACAGAGTTGTTAATATTGTTCTTCATTCAGGATGCTACATCCTCTATAGCGAACTAACAGTGCCTAGTCGTCAAACTCTCACATGTCTGAAAGGCAGCTGAAATTTTGGTGCTCTAAGCACCTTAAGGTGATAAGCGATTCCTGTGCTGGCTTTCTAAATATAACGTACGTGTGTGTGGAGGGATGAGAGAAACATACACTTCTATTAGGCACGTGAAAAGTCAACATGCTAAAGAAATTCAGGATGTTGAAAGTGACATCCTGAAGCAGTAAGGAGGAACCCGAAGGTTAATCCTTTCCCTTGATCCCCCAGGTATTGGAGACACCTGATAAATTCTTGTGTGTCTTCTCTCTAGGATAAAGCAAAGTTGTATGTGTTCGTCGTTCATTGCCGAAGAAGATCATACCATCAGAGGACATGACTTGTACTTGACTTTGTTTTGACTGAGGGAGGGCTGTGCAGGTCACCAGCCTCACTCCTCCTCCAGAGCCATCTGGATCCAGTGACCAGATATTCATCAGGATGACTGGAGATGACCTAGAATAAAGTAATTGGGGTTAAGTGACTTGCTCAAGGTCACACAGCTAGTGAGTGTCAAGTGTCTGAGGTAAGATTTGAACTCAGATCCTCCTGACTCCTGCACTGGTGCTCTATCCACTGCACCACCTAGCTGTCCCTAAAGGAAGGTTAGAGGCTCTTTGACTAGTCAGCCTTGCAGGTGGTGTGGTATAGCCAGAAGAACATTTGGTTGAGAGTCAGAGGGTTTAAATAAGTGAGTTTGAATCCTGATCTCTATGGTGAGCCTCTGTGATATTGAACAAGACATTTTATGTCTTTGGGCTTCAGTGTTCCCATCTATAAATTAAATAGCTTGGACTAAATGATCTTGAAGGTCCATTATAGCTCTAAATGTTTTCAACTAGACCACAGCACCCCTGCTCTCCACCCCACAGTCCACTTGTGTTTTTATTTTGAGATTGTAGTTTAGCAAGTTTTTTTTCCTTTGGCATCCTCATTTTATGATTATCTGGGCCTACCAGAAAAACCTGGGACAGGGTATTATGAAAAATATTCTGTTTCACATTTTCACATAAGCTCCATCACACCAAGGACTGAGACTAACACACCTTATATTGTCTTTTGTACTTGGATACAATAGAGGAATGATAAATATTTCATAAATTAAAGACCTGGTATGTGTAGAACCCATATAAGATTTCATGCCATTGTGGGGAGGGAGAGGAATGGGAGGGGGGAAAAATTTAAAATTTATGGAAATCATTGTTGAAAACTGAAAACAAATTAATTACATAAAAATGAATTTAAGACCTGAATTGTGAGTTATTCTCTCATTTAATAGCTCTGCAATTTTAAGTGGATCATTTAATCACTTTGGACCTTGTTTCTTCCAAATACTTGTAATGGGCAGATGTAGGCATTTTTCTGGGTCCATGCTGCCTCACTGATGAAGATTCTGTTCTTGCGCTGATGATATCCCATAGAAGAGCATGAAGTCCTCATTTTCCTTAGAGATTAGGACTTTGTTCTGATATTGATGATATCTCTTAGCTTGGTGTGTAATTCCCTTGACAAGGTTAATTCCTTGATAAAGAAAGAATTCACTTTGTCCTGTGTGGTAATTTCCATTTAATAGCACATTAATGATGATTGATGGTAGATGACTAATGATTTATGTTTAATTCCTAAACTGAGCTGCATCAGTGAGGCTTGGCCTTTAAAAGAATGCAGAAAAGTATAGATCTGAAGATACAGTAACATAGGGAAAAGTATTTCTATACTCCCAATCATGCATTGTTCCATGGAGAGAAACCTGAACATTCACAAGAATGCTTCAGGGAACCATTTGCATTGAGGAATCGATGTTAGATAATGAAGGTGAAGAATAGGAATTCTTGGATCACAAATAATTCATGGACCGGTTAGGAAGTGAAATTGAGGGGTCAGTCACACAGAATGAAACTGATCTGTGTCAGTGCAAACGCAAACTTTGTTTTTCATGGATACCGTAAATCATACGGACCATGCAGGTCTAAAGAAAGGGTTTCAATTCACTATAAAGTTCAAGTACTTTCACCTTTGATTGCTCCTAACTATAATCATGCTGTAAGTCCTAAAGAATGGACAAATCCCTAGGAAGACGGGACTGTGAAGAGGTGGGGATAGCTCATCACTTTAGAAACACCCCCCCCCAAGGTTGTTTCTCTTTTCTGCAAAGATGGGCTGACACGTAGGGTAGCATTAAGTTCCCAAAGATCTCATGCCTGCATGAGATCTTTCTTCCGGTCATGAATGAATGAGGCAGGAGCAAGGATAGTATGCACTCCATTTATTCTCAGCTAGCTCGGAGTATATATAGTCATTCTACTTCCATACATGCAAGAAGTTTGTAAAGTTTGTAAATACTGTCTGCTGAGCTTACGTGCTCGGCTGTTGTTGTTTTTATTCAAGATAATTGTGAAGGTTGGTAATTGTATAGGGGTGGTCCATCATGTAAATCATTCAAGGACATGGCATCTCAAAGAGATTTCTCCTGAAGGCATCATGACCCTGATAATCCAAGAGTTCCAGACCCCTTACAGAGTAGTACTGTAAGTGAGGAGGACTTTGTAGGTCCCTAAGGAATGCAGCAGTTCATTGGAGAACAGAGAGTTGTCTTAAGTCTTTATGGGGTTATATGATTTCTTTTCTTGCTTGCTGTTCAGTCATTTTTCAGTTGTGTGTGAGATCATTTGGGGTTTTCTTGGCAAAGATACTGGACTGGTTTGCCATTTCCTTCTTCATCTCATCTCATCTCATGGATGAAGAAACTGAGACAAGTAGAGTTAAGTGACTTGCGCAGGGTCACACAATGAGCAAGTGTCTGAGGTCAGATTTGAACTCAGGAAGGTAAGTCTTTCCAACTTCAGGCATTCTGCCACCTACATGCTCCTTCTTTTTTTTTGTTGTTCAATTAAGTAAAACATGTCCTATATTCGGTAACCCATTGTCTCAGCATGTGATGACTATTTTCCTATTGTTTTGGAAATCTAAAGAAGAGCCAAGTTCTAATTTTCCAAGGGGCAACTCTGTGGTGGAGGGTGGAGGTTAAGTTAGATAGAGCAATAATAGTAGTCTTCAAGATTAAAATTGTATCTTGTCTGTATAAGTCATGAAAATCACTTCTGAATCATCTACTATATATAAAATGTGGTCTTATTCTGTCTGATGTCAGAAGGCAAAACAATAAGCCATGTTAGTTATAAAACCCAAACCTAGGAAAAACTTCCTAATAATTGGAGAAGTCCAAAAGTAGGACAGGCAGTGGTAAGACCTCCCCCTCCACAGAAGTGGAGGCTTCCCAACAGAAGCCAGAAGACTATATCATACGTGTCATAGGAGGACTTCCTACTTAGATTGGGATTAGACTAGATGACCACACAGTATCCCCATCAGCTCTGAGGTTCTGAGTGAACTGAATTTAATTAAATTGTAGAATTCAACTGAAAGGATTTGATGCTCCCAGAAGTTTTGCAAGAGGGTAATTTGCTTTAGATGTTGACTTTTTAAATTCAGCTGCCTTGGCTTTCTGGACTAGCTCTGTTAGTTTTACTTCATGGCCTGACTTCCTGTGATCAGAATTCTCATACTGTTATCCAAAGGGCTTCCTTGTCTATTTCTCTGGAACCCATTGTGTCATTCACGCTGCTCCTGGTCCCAGGTAAGTTCCTCCCACCCCTAACCCCAGTCCTCCCTAACTCTATAAAAACACCTCTCTGGCTGTAAAGGCAGAGTAGGGATGTTTCTACTTTCTGTTGACACCTAAAAATAACCTTCCCCTCTGAAAAAAATTAACTCTGTCAAGTTTTGGTGAAGAACAGGATGTTCTGAAGAGCTCACTGTCATCATTGTTCAAGTTTTAAGTTTTATCTGTTTGAAGTTTATTTTGCTTTATGCAATTTTACAGTATTATTCTTCACAGTTGTTGCTATTGTTTTTAATTCAACAAACATTGATTAAGTGCTTATGATGTGCCAGGCCTTATGCTAAGTGCTGGAGATACAAATAAGAAAAAGTTAGGTAGTCCCTGTCCTTAGAGGGCTCATAATCGAATGGGATAAGATAGAAGACAAAAGAAAGCTGGAAAGCAGTAGAGAAGACAG
The DNA here is from genome assembly GCA_028658325.1 of Potorous gilbertii. Taxonomy (NCBI): domain Eukaryota; kingdom Metazoa; phylum Chordata; class Mammalia; order Diprotodontia; family Potoroidae; genus Potorous; species Potorous gilbertii. The sequence goes on from CM053772.1 coordinate 217,551,358, forward strand.
AAGAAAGTACCTATATTATTTCCTAGAGTTGAAATCAAGCAGAGCCGCAGATGGAATGCGGAGAGTGAGCCTGAAAGTCTAAATGATACTTTCTTTAAAGAAAACTTTAGTAGTTGAATGTTCCACCCTCTGGCCCTGCCATCAGAGGGGAGAAGAGACAGAGGGAGTCAGGAAGAATTTTGCATATCCAAGGTTGAGTTTGCAGCATGGTGATGAGAGCTAGAGTGATCAGCTTATCGTGGGAGAAACATCTTGCTTGGTGAAACTGAAACCAAGAATCTACCCCCTTCTCCATCTCTATTTTCATAACAGAGAAAAAAATGAAAATGAGTCAAAAGAAAAAAAACCCATTCAGTCAAATTAATAAATATACATATGTGTACTTATAATAAATATTCATATATAATGTGTATATATATATATATATATATATGTATATGTATATGGTTGGTTGTCCTTCATCTTCGAAGAGGACCAAAATGAAGTCACCATGATAAAGAAAAATTTTATGGAGCCCTAGAGACCCTTATTGTCAATGTGCCAAAACAAGAAAAGCTTATAATTCTGGGTGACTAATTGGTAGAAGGATGACCCCAAAAGGACTGAATTTTCTGAAACTTCCATGAATAGATTATGTGAAATGTCTGATTGAACAAAGTATGAGAAGAACAACCCTTCCAACAATTTCTTTTTTTGTTTCATATTTTATTTTATTCAGTTACACGTATAAACAATTTTTAATATCTGTTTTTAAAATTTTGTTTTTCTCCCTTCTTCCCTCCCCACCCACCTTCATTGAGAAGGCAAGCAATTCAATATTAATTATACACGTGTAGTCTTATAAAACATTTCCATAATGGTCACGTTATGAAAGAAAATGTAGACCAAAAAAAAATAACTGCAAGAAAAATAAAGTAAAAAGTATACTTCAATGTGTATTCAGACACAATCAGTTCTTTCTCTGGGGATGGATAGCATTTTTCATCATAAGTCCTTTAGAGTATTGCTGACAATGGCTAAGTCATTGATAGCTAATTATCTTACAATATTTTGTTACTCTGTTCATGGTACATTTCATTTTGCATCAGCTCATCTAAGTTTTTCTACGTTGTTCTGAGAGTATCCTGTGCACGATTTCTTATAGAACTCTAGTATTACGTAATAACCACATCACAATTTGTTCAAGCTATTCCCCAGTTGATGGGTATCACTTCAATTTCCAATTCTTTGCCACCGGAAAAATGATGCTATAAATATTTTTAAACATATAGATTCTTTTCCTTTTTGTTTTTTGTTTTGTTTTTATCTTTTTTCAAGAATCTTTAAAGTATATTGCAAAGAACAGGATTTGGAAAGTAAATTTTTCTCAGAAAAAAAATCAGAAAGCCATTTGTGATACCTTTAATTGAAAATAAATAAATGAAATAAATCTTGATCTTATTATATTGGTATCTTCAGTATTTACATTAAAAACACAAAAATGTTTTCCAGACAAGACATAATCATCTGTTAGAATAAATAGAAAATTAATAATTTAATTCAGGGTCTTGATGATAAAGTTCATCACTACAGATATAAACATGAATTCTAGCTTCACTGGTCCAAAAAAATGTACAGAGTCCTATAAGACTAGAAAATGGATTTTTAGATATTTTAGGTAGCTAAAAAGAAATAGCTCTAAATCTGTCTCTGTTTTATGAGTGTCTACAGTATTTATTATGGAATCTACCTCTGTATAAATGATATTAGATATTATAGTGTTAGAAAGGAAAAGATTTCCACCCTCAAGGAATTCAGCATCTACAAAATTTAGAACCAGGAAGGACCTTTAAGCTGAGTCACTTCATGAGTGAACAAATGGCCAGAAGCCAGATAAGTTAAATAACTAGCCCAGGGTCACAGAGGAATAAATGACAGAGATTGTATTTGAGTCCAGGTGCCCTGACCCCACATCATTTGCTTCCTTCCACTGGGTCAAATATAGTGCTTCTCTAGTAGTTTAATTCTCCTCTATCCTGTGGCCTGTTTTCAGCAAAGCCAAACTATGTCTACAGCCCTGATCTCCTTACTTTGAGCCCAGTGCTCTATGAACCAGAAAACTGAAGGGGACTCATGACTCCCCATATGGGTCATTTAATTCACTGGAAGGTAAAGTCTTTGAGGGAAGGATGGTCTCACTTTTGTGTCCCTTGTGCTTAGTACTGTGCCTGGCACATAATGGAGGATTTTGCATTCAATCATTTATTTGTTCATATGTGATGGCATATAAGTGATGCCTTGAAGAAAGCAAGAAAAGTTCTATGAATTGAAGGGAAGGGACTAATCCCTTCAAGACTTACTTCACAGTGCATTTTAAATTCCATTATATCTAGGGAAACATCCTCATGGTATCTAGGACTAGGCTGGCACAAAGTAGGTGTTTTAATGAATATGAAATGATTGACTCATGGACAACAGGTACCCACTTTTATCTTGCCATCTTAAAGATTTGTGTTCACACCAAGTCTGTGGCCTCTCATTCTTCTATCCTAAGTAGAATAGCAGCATTATAGAAACATTATGTTTCCGTTCAGCCATATTTCAGTCCTGTTCATCTCTTCATGATGCTTTGTGGGATTTTCTTGGCAAATATACTAGTTTGCTTTTTCCTTTTCCATCTCATTTTATAGATAAGGAAACTGAAGCAAACATAGTTAACTGACTTGCCCAAGGTCACACAGCTAGTAAGTGCCTGAGGCTAGATTTGAACTCATGACAATGAGGGACGAGTCTTACTGACTCCAAGTCTGGCACTCTGTCCTCTGTGCCATCTAGCTGCCTAGTTCCTACTTTTATGGTGCTTTAACGTATACTCAGTACTTTCTTCACAACAATCCTTTGAAATAGGAAGCACACATATTATTCAAACTCTTCCAAAAGTCTTGCTGAAATTTTAAATTCTTAATATTTAAGTAACAGCTTAAAATTGAACTAAGACTTTTGGGACAGATTGTACATTCTTAATTCAAAGATAACAAAACTGAAAGTCAAAATTTATCACGACTAGTCCATGGTCACATAGCGGAAAAGTCAACACACAAACACTGTTTTCCCTTTTTTTTCTTTCCAGCACCATATTAATTATGTTTTCTGCTCTATCTCCTCACCAAGTAAAAGGGCACCAACAGTATGACCACTTATCAATGGAGAGGATACCATAGGAATATCAGTGTAGGAAAAGAACATTAGAAATCATCAAGTCTAACTCCTACTTATTTTAAATGTAAGGTCCACTGTGTAGCATTCTGGTCCTGGAGCCAGTTCAGTTTCAACCTCAGACACTGAGTAGCTATGTGGAGTCATTTCATTCTATTTCCCTTAGTTTTCTCATCTACATAATGATGTGGAAAAGGGAATGACAAACCACTCCAGGATCCTTACCAAGAAAACCCCAAATGAGGTCACCAAGAGTCAGATATGACTAATCAACTAAACAACGATCAAAGACAGTAAAAGGACTGCACAAAGTCACTGCAAATGGCAGCGTTGGGATTTGAATGCAGGGACTCTGGTTCCCAGAGTCAACATTCTTCCCATTTTTCTATACTGCCACTTCTAAAACTGTGAGTAATAGAAAACAACATGCATATGGTAGGACTTTGTTACTTTATGCCACGTTACTATTGGCTATGAATTATTTAACAAAAAAAGCAATGAACTTTAAATCAAAAGATATGAGTTTGAGTTCTAACTCTATCTACCCCTGCCAACCCCTAAGACTCTGAGTAAATCATTTCATCTCCCTGACCCTCGTTTTCCTTCTCAGAACAATATCCAACCACAATATACTTTAAAGGGTTGTAGTGTGAAAAAAATACTTTACCAATCTTTTAGGGAAATTTAATGGGAAGACCCTATCCCATTAACTGTACCCTGCAAACATGTCGAGGTTTTAAATAGAAGTATGTTTTGTTTTTTTTTGTTTTAGGGAAAATGTACAAATGTGCCTTGCAAACAGAATTTTGTTTTAAACACTTAATAATGGAAACATGTTTATCAGTGTTTATAATTTAATCATCTTTGCAAAGCCTTTCATGTCTCTTCATGCAGCTGAGCATGGTAATGTTATCTGCCTCCAGTTCTGAGCCTCATTATATTTTCCTGTGCATGGGCTGATATCTTTACCAAATGGCTTTTGGCAGCAAAACAATATGTCTAAGGAATAATTGCCCTCAGTAGAAACATAATGTAGGTTGGTAATGTTTCTAAGATGGGGTGTGCCCAGTTACACATGATAGCTCATAAAGACACTACAGGTTGTTAATGTTCTGGGATGGCTTCGGCCATCCATTAAACTGTGTACACACTCAAATGCGTACCTTCATACACACTTTAAAAGTGGCATGAAAACAACAACATGCAAACCTCCATAAAAAAAAATCAGTTGCCACCAGTGCCTGAGACTCTGTCAAAGCATATGGCAAGGGCTTGCCACAGTCACATACAGGATCTTTGTTTCCTGCAAATATTTTCCAAATGGTCCTTGCATGTACTCTCACAGCTCCCAAGAAATGCTGAAGAAACATCTCCAGTGCACTTGGTATTAGGGTCTTTTCTGTGCTCTTAGTGATACAGTGTTTGACTAGTGAGTACACATGAGTAAAAGTACAAAGAATTAGAATAATTAACAAGAAAGTTATTGAGAAGAAATAATGAAATATCCAGATAACTGATAAAATTTTGGGTTTTCCAAAGGAAGAAGTTTATTTTCTGGTTTTTTTTAATCATCCCAAAAACTTTTCATGCTTTCCAGAAGCAGATTTATCTATGTTAATCCATAGGTAACAATTTCACCTAGAGGAATAAATGATTAGATGCAAAAGGAAGGGTCTATTTTTGGTTTTATTGTTGTGTTTCTGTTCTCCATTGCAGGTGCCAGGGAAATGCCCCAGCCCATTCCATAGTCCTGAATTCATTATCTACCCAGACAGTTGTTTGCAGCTGTCTACACAGATGTACCCATCAAATGCCATTCCCAAAATGTTATCACCAGCAAGCCTCCAAGCCTGGCTCAGAGAGGATTGGTTTGGAATGGGAAGGAAGGAGAATGGAATCCTAGAACTTGGAATTCTAGAGTTGAAAGGATGTTCATAGCGAAATCCCCAGCAAAGTAAGTGTTTGTTTCCCTATTCTCTACTTGAAGAACCCTGGGGTGCTCATTACATCCCGAAGTATCCCATTCCTCTGTCAGAGTATTCTAACTATTGGAAAGTTCTTCCCTGTACTAAATCTATCCTATAATTTCTACCTGTTTATTCTAATTTGAATCTCTAGGGTCCAGCAGAATATATCTAATTCCTTTTCTTCCCACTAACCCTTAAAATATGTGAAGATAGTAGTCACATCCCCTTAAAGTCTCCTATTTTAGAGGCTAAGCATCCCTAATTCAATAGATTAATATACAGCTTAGTTCCTAGCCTGATCTCAAACTCATGGACATTTGAAGCTGTTTGGAGACCGGGATAGAAATCTGTCAATCTGTCTCTGTCTAAGGTTCTTCTTTTGCTACTGTATTATTGCCGTATGTATCCTGTCCTATTCACACATTTCCGTTTACTGACTGCCTGGCTATCTCCTCATCAAGAGAGCTATGTATGATCATAGAATTTAAGAGTAGGAGGGACTTTAGGAACTATCTAGTCAACCTTCTAATTTTACAAATCACTAATCTGAGACTCAGAGAGAAGACATGATAACCGAGGACAAGCAACTCAAATATTTCACCTATAAAATGACAGGGGTCAGACCAGAAGGTGTTTAAAGTCCCTTCCAGCTCTGACTTACTGGAATTTTATGAAATGAATGCTAAGAGAGAAGAAACCACAGACCCAGCATCACATAACAGAAGGGTCAGAGATGGAAAGGGAATCCAGGTCTTCTGACTCCAGTTTATTTTATAAGTACAAGAGCCTATTCTAGACCTACCTACCTCATAGAGTTGTTGAGGTGCTGGGGGTTATGTTTGTAAGGCATAAAGCTGTATGGAAAAATGAATTATTAAAGAAATAAAGACACCTCCCCTTCCCTACTCTTTTGCAGAGATAAGAGATTCAAAGGTGTGGATCATTGCATATATCATCAACTGGTTGTTGCTTTTTGTTTTGTTTTGTTTTGTGTCTTGTTTTTAATGTACTGAATGACTTCAATGATTTTTTTCTTTCTCTTTTCTTTTTTTTCTTTTAAACCTATTCTTTGGGTAACACAGACCATTCTGGTCCCAACTAGAGTACCTCCAAATTAGGTAAAAAAACTGATTATATTTGTTATATGAGCACAGGGGAGATTTTTTGAGATGGAAAAAGAAAATATTTTAATGAAAAAATATTTTAAATGCTAATTGATGTTGTAACACCTTAGGAATATTTCAGGACATATACCCAATCTACTGTCTAGACCAGTTTTAAAATCAGGGTATATCCCCTTCCAACTCCTTGGGGGAAGGAGCCCCACCAGAGTTGAATCCAGGGAAGCAGGAACCTACGAGGGACACAAACCTTGAGCTATGAATGACAGTAGTGATAGTCTGTCTCCATCAAGATTGTCAGAGTTTAATAGTTGTTCATAAGTCCAACCCAAGAACTTAAAATGCAAAATATATTTCTATTAATAGTGTGTTATATTTACACATATGACTAAACAGCTATGATTCAGTGAAATGTTATCTTAGCAATATACCAAAAATCAAGTCTATCTTTATAATCCAGCTAATAAAGAAGCAGCATGTATAATGAAAAGGTCCCTGACATCAGAGTCAAAAAAATTGGGTTTGTATCCATTTCCTAGCTGGGATTTTGGACAAATGAGTCCTTAAGTCTGGAGGGTCCTTAGTTTTCATACTTGTAAAATAAAGTGATGATATCTAAATCCCATTTCATATATATGTGTGTATGTATGTATGTATGTGTATGTATATGTATATATGTGTGTATGTATATGTATGTGTATATAAATGTATATATATTATATATAGTAGTTGTGGGGGTGGTATTTTTTACAGTTAAAAATATGGAACACTTCATGAATTTATGTGCCATTTTCCCAAAAGGACCATCTTAAACTTCTCTGCATCATTCTAATTTTATTATATGTGCTGCTTCCCCTAAAGCAAAGGTGTAAAACACACAGCCCACAGGCTACATGTGGCCTGCTACACTCCCCAGCGCCAACTGCACCAGATTAAACTCTATTAATAAAATAAATAAAAATACAATAAAACACAGATAATATTACATTTTAAAACTAAGTCAATATGAGACCCATAGGAATCTCTTATGTACCAATTAGTGGTTCCTGTTTCTGTCTGAGTTTGACACCACTACTCTACAGGTTTAATAATGTAGGTTCTACATTCAAAGGTACCTTCCAGCTCTAAGTCCCTGAGAAACTATATTCTGTTAGCAATTCCTTTGTAAAAAAAAAAAAAAAAGCTTTAAAACGTGTTAAAAAAATATTTGTTTTCTTCATAATGGTTAACATTTGGCCACTAGATTGAAGGTCTACATGTGGTGCAATGCAATTGACTTTTAATTACAAGGATTACGGTAGGATGGAACTATATAGGCTCAGTCACCGCTAGATGAGAAAATTTTATCCCTGTTTATTATGAGCTCCTTCAGATCAGAGGAAAGTACACATAGGAAGAATATTCCAACTAATTTGTGCCAACTCCTCAGTTTGGTTCGTGTGCATGTATGCATGTGTGTGTGTGTGTGTGTGTGTGTGTGTGTATGTGTGTGTGTCCACATGGATGTGTTTTCCTTCAAGGAAGGAGTGTGGAATACCATTGTTTTTGACCTTAGTTCTGCAAATAATGTTGCTATAACTGGTTCATCATAGTCAAAAGTCAATAGAGATATAATCTTAATCTATAGTGGATTGGGAGTCAAAGGAAAGACCCTAGAGACTGGGATCTGCCATAAAATTGCTATGAGGCTTTAGGTAGATGACGACCTCTCAGAATCCCATTTTCCTCATTTGTAAAAGGAGAAAGTTGATCTAGATCCAGTGTTCTTAAATTGGTGTCCGTGGAGTCCATGAACTTGGATGGGAAAGAAATGAATAGAATCTATATTTCAATATATTTGGTTTCTTTCATAATCCTATGTACATTAAAATATTCTAAGAATGAGTTGATATTTTAAATATCAGCAAATTGCCAAAAGAAGTCCATGACTTGGAAAAAAAAGATTGAGAATTCCTTCACTAAATAATGTCTAGGGTCCCTTCCACATCCAACATTCTAAGTTCTATTTCAACTTTTTTCTTCTAATTTTTAAAAAATACACTTTGTTTTATGTTTTAAGTTTCCTTCTAGCCAAAATGTTCTATTTTCTAGGTTCTAAGTTCTCTTTCAATTTTAACTTTCTTTGTCCTAAGATCCTAACCAACTCAAACAGGCTTCATATGGAGATTTCTTCCTGTTCTAATATTATGAGTTTTATGAGTTATTTACATGTGGCCTTCTCCAGTTCTGGGGTGAGAAAGGCACAGAAGCTACTGCCCACTATTTGAACATGATTTGGGGCAGCAGGATTAACATCTTACTAGGATGCAAAAATAGGAAGTGATAGCCTTACTCCCACAGAATACAGTCAGCATGATTTCCTTCTCATAGATGGAATCATGAAAGGACATCACTAGAAGGGATTTTTTTAATCCTTCTATTTCAATCCCCTCATTTTACAATGAGGCAGGAGAGCACAGGGCAAAATAGCTTTGACCCATTGGCAGGGACCTGGGCTTGATTCTCGGCTCTAACAATTATTATTAGGAATTCTGATAAATTAATTAATCCCTCTCAGTCTCAGTTAATCTATAAATGGGGATAATTACTATCTGATATCTACCTCGCAAGAGTTCTTGGGCAGACAGTATTTTGTAAATCTTAAAGAATTATATAAATGTCATCTGTGATTATTACAGATAAGCAAATTGAAGCCCAGAGAGGGGAAATTTCATGACCAAGGTCACACAGGAAAATAGAAGTGTTGGACTCAGATCTCAGTTTTCCTGACTCAGTGAGATTTATGTGCAGTTTCATGTATTTCTTCTTGCCTTTCTCTTCTGTGCAAATCTCCCAAAGTCATAAATACCTTTACTCTCTCATTCTTCAGTAAAATTGTGTGCCAAAAAACCCTACTGCTGAATAAAATGAAGATTTCCAGCAAAGGCACAGAATTAAATATAATGTAGTTCTTCCTTTACCGAAAATATTTGGGAAGCTAATTTGAAAGAGGTGTATAAAAAAATAAAACAATAATTCATAACGATAAGTGGTGTTGTCTGAACCAGAATGATACCTGAGGCCATGTTCCATTATGACATTGCAACAGGGTAAATAAAAAAAGGTAAAGGAACGTTCCTGTTAAATAGATTTCCTAACGTGGATGCTTGAGGTGATGGATGTGAATAACAGTCGCTTTTGTTTACTGTGCCATCCTGTTGTCTGCAGGTAAATTCACAGAAGATTATATGTTACTTAATATACAGAATATTCAGTAGAAAAATGCCACTTCTCTCAGTAATTATTCTCATGGTGTACAGAAGAGCTGATGCACTCTGTTTTTGACAATGAGATTCTAATCTATAAAATTTCATGTTTGTGGAAAGAAGGTTCTTTATTGATGGCATTGGTTAATAGCATAGAATGTATGCTTTCATTCAGTTCTTCCTTGTATCCTTAGGGTTCTTATATGTTTAATATTTAATTAAATAGAAAAGGAAAAGGCATGTTACAGTCACCAGTGACTACTCCTGGTCACAGATAGCATCACTGGAACCCCGTAATCTTCTTGAATTAGTGTCCTCCAACATAATCATCCCCTCCCCAAATACACACACACTCATACACACATGCACACACACTTTAATGTTGAGCCTTTCTACTGACATTCAGACCACATAAATAGGTAGCCAAAGGGTGACTCACACAGACTTCAGCTAGCATAATGTCCTCCTCCTGAACTGATAGAAGCATAGAAAGGAGGGATTTTTGAGCAGATGATGGATGTCCCGATGGAATCATATCATCCTGGCAGTTAATTCACATAGTTGAATTATATGCTTTGGTTCCTGTCTCATTCCTGATCAATAGCTTAGCCATGTGTTATGAAAAAGAAAATTGACATTCAATTGTTTCCATAGCTGACATCTCTGATATATTTCCTTTCCAATAGACTGCCTTCTTTTAAATAGTTCCTAACTCCTTAGAAATGACAATGGTTTAAAGATATTACATTGTGTTTTACGGGTCATTTAAGGGGTTATTCAAGGACAATTTTGACTATCCTCGATTTTTGTCTTGAATAACAACTTGAGAACCTAACTACCATATGAGATGTGATTCTCAAATTCATTGTGTAACCAGCTCTATTCTTGAAGTCTTTCAATACGGGTAACAATTTCCAGAGCTTCTCTCCATTGGCATGGCCACAGGGTATTCGATTGTTATGGTCCTGACCACAATGAGGCATGAGAGGAGGGCTTTAATGCAGGAAGACTTGTTCAACTATGAAGAATAAGAGCTTAAATTTATTTATAATGTATTCAGGCCATTTGCTTAGCAGAAGAAGAGAGGGATTTAAGGGTTTAAAAAGCACACTGTACACCTTAAAATACTATGAATATCAGTTAAATATTGTATAGGGTACTTTTGTAATTGTTATAATCATAAAACTAAGACTCCCAAAAACTAAGTGATTTGCTTAAGATCATACACCCCCTACATCTCAGACCTGGAACTTCGAATCCAAATTCAATACATTTTCCCCCATTACCAATGCAATATATAGTTCTAATCCTAGTTCTGTTCACTACTAGTCAAATGTGCTCATGCAACTCACCATGATTGTCAGTTTCTTCATTTTTAAAAAGGAAGGAAGGAAGGAAGGAAGATGCCTTCTGGGGTAAAAAGTCACTGTTTGACAAAAACTTCTGGGAAAACTGGAAAATAATGTGGCAGAAACTGGACATAGACAAATGCCTGACACTGTATAAAATCCAAAATAAAATCCAAATGGATGCATGATCTAGTTATAAAGGCTGACACTATAAACAAATTAGGGGAGCAAAGAAAAGTTTATTTGTCGGATTTATAGAGAATGAAGGAATTTATGACCAAATAAGAGATACAGGAGCACTATGAAGTACAAAATAGGTAATTTTCATTACATAAAATTAAAAAGGTTTTGCATAAACAAAGCCAATGCATCCAAGATTAGGAAGGAACCAGAAAACTGGGAAAGAATGTTTACAACTAGTGTCTGTGATAAGCCCTAATTTCTAAAATAGATAGAGAACTGAGTCAAATGTACAAGAATACAACTCATTCCCCAATTGGTAAATGGTCAAAGGATATGAACAGGCAGTTTTCAGAGGAAGAAATTAAAGCTATCTATAGTCATATGAAAAAGTGCTCTAAATCACCTGATTAGAGACATGCAAATCAAAGTAACTGAGGTATCACACCTATCAGATTGGTTAACATGACAAAACAGGAAAATGATACACGTTAGAGAAGATATGGGAGAGTTGGAACATTAATTCATTGTTGGTGGAGCTGTGAGCTGATCCAGTCATTCTGGAGAGCAGTTTGGAACTATGCCCAAAGGGCTACAAAACTGCACATATCCTCTGATCCAGCAATACTGCTTCTAGAGCTATATCCCAAAGAGATTATAAAAATGGGAACAGGACCCACATGTACAAAAATATTTATAGCAGCTCTTTTTGTGGTGGCCAAGACCTGGAAATTGAGGAAATGATCATCAATTGGAGAATGACTGAACAAGTGCAATAGAATGTATAGTGCTAAAAGAAATGGAATGGAATGGAATCCTATGTGCGAAAAGAAATGATGAACAGAAAAACCTTGAAAGATTTATATGAACTGATGCTGAAGTGAGCAGAACCAGGAGAACATTATACATAGTAAGAGCCACAGTGTGTGAGGACGGTTTCTGATAGATTTAGCCCTTCACAGCAATTCAAGGACCTAAAACATTTCCAAAGCACTTGATGCAAAATGCCATCTACATCCAGGGAAAGAACTATAGAGCTGGAATGCAGAATGAAACAGACTATTATTTTCTTTTGTTGTGTTCTGTTTTGTTTTGGTTTTTCCCGTTCGTTTTAATTCTTCTATGCAACATGACTAATGTACAAATGTGTTTAAAAAGAATGTATGTGTAGAACCTATATAAGATTGCATGCCTTCTTGGGGAGGGAGGGGGAGAAAATTTAAAATTTATGGAAATGATTGTTGAAAACTGAAAACAAATTAATTAAAAATAAATAAATAGACCTCTTTTCTAAAGTCACAGTCATCTTTTTCCATTCTTCCATAACCTGTCACTCATGTTGATTTCCTCTCTAGAATTAAAATCCAGATTCTTGACCCCACGTTCCAGAACCCCTCTAAAACTGCCCTTTTGGAGTTTTCTCTGTCATATTCCAACTTGTCTACTACCTATTATGGCAAACTAACCAATTCAAGAGTAACAGATCTACTTTCTTAGGGTGACATTCTGGAAATAATGCCCCTGATTATGTCACTGTCATCAATGAACAATGCAACAAAGCTAAGAGATTTCAAAACTTGAAATACTTGGAGACAGGAGTACATCAATATGGAAAAGCTTACTTTTAGTCAACTAGTCACCATTTTTTATATATAGATAGGAATAAAAAAGTTTCTGCTTACAACTAAAACTAGGTAGCCAACTAAAGAGACCTTTTTCATGAATCAAGGTTCCCCCAGAGTTTTAGTTGGGTCAAATTTGGGAACACAAGTCCACTTTTTAATCTCCAAAGAAAGTAATCACTAGTGCTAGCAATGGAAGTCACAACAGTTATCTAACTTCTCACTTCGTATAAGAGGTCTCTCTATGACATCCTCAATAAGTGGTCACCCACACAAGAGACAGCATGACCCTAAGGACAGAATGACAACTCACAGTTAGAAAGAAGTTGTTTTGAAACAGTTGGTGGCTTGGTGAACCCAAGTTCAAATCTGGTCTTCAAATCAGCTGCATAACCCTGGGCAAGTCACCTCTGTTTGCCTCAGTTTCCCCAACTACAAAATTGGGCTAATAGCACCTCCCTTGTACGGTAAACCTGAGGATGAAATTAGATGATATTTAGAAAAAAGCTGTTAATACAGTAGCATATGGTAGGTGCCACATAAATGTTTATTCCCGAACTACCTATGCAAATCATGCCACCTCACCTTCCTCATCTTCAAAATGGAGATACTATTAGCACTTACCTCCCAGGTCTGTTGTAAGGTTCAAATGAGATCATGTATATAAAATAATTCATTCACATTTAAGTGTAATGCATATATTATCTATTATTTTTAACTAGTCTCTGATTGAAAATGTTTAGTAATGGAGATTTGATCAGTTCAAAAGCACTGTACTGAGAAGTCAGAAGTCCTGGGTTTGAGTCTGAGCTCTGCCATTTCCTTGTTGTGTGACCTTGGGCAAATTGATTTGTTTGGAACTCTATTTCCTTGTCTGTAAAAAACTAGTTTTTCTAAAGTTCCTTCCACCTCTGATATTCTGTGTTTCTGCAGTCTTTTTCATTGTTGAATTGGGAACTGAAGTATCTGCCCCAAAACTGCTCCTTTCTCATGCGTCCTCATTTTGTCCTTTGGGGCTGAGAAGAACAAGTCCCCTCCTTCTTCCATGTGACAATCCTTCAGCCCTTTGAAGGGGGTGATCACTGCAGAGGGAAGATTTCAGAGCAATCTTTTTAAAAACCATCTGATCCTGACTAATGGAGAGTAAAACAGGCTTAGAAAAAAATGAAGAGGTTAAGTCCTTGGAAGAAAAATTATATGAAGTTTTGGAGGTTCTGTAATAAGACTTAACTGAAACATGCTGAATGATGGGAGCATCCGAAGAAAGAGCCAGGAGCTTCTGGACAGAACTCAGGCCATGGCCGCGTTATCCATGGTCCCCAAGCTTGTGTTCTTGGATTGGTTCATTTTTATTGCACTCCTATTCACTCTTTCCTCTTCTAAGAAGCAGCTTGGAGTAGCGAATATGACACTGAATTGCATTCACATCTACCTCTGTCATTTAGTAGCTGTATGACTCTGGCCAAGTCACTTAACCTTTTTGTGCCTCAGTTTACTCATCTGTTAAATGAAGTAGTTAGACTTGGTGATTTCTATAGTCTCTTCTAACTCTAAATCTAAATGATCTTCTGGCCAATCCAAAATCAGTTGATCCACAGAAAATACTGCATCCATCACTTGGGGCTTTAGATATTTGTGATTTAAACATAGCTATTGTCTCCACGTTTCCAAGGAAGTGAGAAACTGACGTTATTAATCCAGAATATTAAGCCAAAAACAAACAAACAAGACTAAAACTACCTGCCCAGATCACTCATCATTCCTCAGAGGTAGCCCCTAGTGACAGCAGAAACACTCAAGGTCTGAATGGAGAGCAAAGCATCAGTAGGGACAGCCTTTCCATCAGCAACAATGATATCACGATTACTTTTCATTCAAGGCAGGATTCAAGTCATTTCACACCTTTATTGGATATCTACCACATGCCCAGTCCTTTGTTAGGTATGGGAAAAGTCAGGGGAAGACAACACAAATGTTATTTCTTCTATGAAGCATTCCTTCCTCCCCAAAGCACAGTCAGTAACAGTCAATCAGTTAATAAATATTTATTAAGGGCCTACTATGTGCCAACTACTGTGCTAAGTACTAGACTGTTATAAGTTTTCCGCTCATGCTACTCACCCCTAAGTATCATACAGCATTTTTTTTCATTTCTTGTACTCATTTATCATGTATTATCTTGTAATATGGTTATTCTTGTTATGTGTAATGTTACCTATTAGACCACAGTCTATAGGATAACAAGGGCTATGCCTTATCTAAATGCTGTATTTCTACAAAGACATTAAGGTAAAATGGGAAGATGGTCTTAAGTACAGGAAGAACAGGGAGAACTGATCCAGAATCCTGCCTCAGGGACTTAGAAACTGCACCATTCTGAGTCATTCCCTGAGTCTCAGTTTCTACATCATTTAAATGGGGAGAATGCTGGCATCTATGGAACAAAGCTGCTGTTAGGCTCAAATGAGATGATGTCTCATGATTCCCTTGCTTCAAGGCCAAATATTATCTTCCCCATTGCCTAGCACTAGTAAGCACTAAATAAGTCAGCAAAAAATTTAACTGTCTTACATTCAAAATGATAAGTAGGGGATATTGTTTTTCAGGTTCTGTGATGTGAATGACGACCTCAATCATTCGCTTTGGTTTGTATGGATTGATCCACCATCCAGACAAATATTTACACACCCTGGATGCATTAATAAGTCACTTTGCTATTTCATTTTTTTTTAGAGGGGGGGAGGCAAGACAATTAGGGTTAAGCGATTTGACCAAGGTAGCACACTTAGTAACTGTCAAGTGTCTGAGGCTGGATTTGAACTCAGGTCCTCCTGACTTCAGGGCCAGTGCTCTATTCACTGCATCATCTAGCTGCCCCCAGTCACTTATTATTCCCCAAAGCTACCTACACACACGTGCACACATACACATACACACACACATACCATATATCCCAGGAAAAAGATTCATTCCTTTTTAATTTTACAAAATGGTATCAAATATATATGTATATTTATACATATATATGTGTGTATGTGTGCACACACATGCATGCATGTATACATGCATGTGTATATACACACATATAGATGTAAAAGCTTATGGAACTCTCATTGGCTTACATTTTTGAATAATTCTTTCAATCTTTAAAGGAAGCTCCTTCAGTAGATACATGACCTAGAGGCCAATATTCATTTCTTAGATTTCATTTTTTTAGTCAGTAGAAATAAAGGTTGCTGCCAAATAATTACCCCCTTGTGCAGCTTGACTTGTGCTATGAAGTTTGTTGGGAGCAAAAGGGCTCACTTGTGCTAACCTCCAGCCTCACCTCTCGACACGCGATCTCCTCAGGAACGCAAAGAGGGAATAGTATTCATTAAACAACCATTAGCACGATTAATTCTTAGCCAAATGCATTTCCCCTAGTTAATTCTTCAACCCAAGAAAAAACTTAGCATACTTGTCAGTCACTTTGGAGAGTGGGATACAGATGTCAAATGAGTCTTGATGAAGATGAGACTTTTTTCTGAATTTTAACTAGTCTGACAAGAGCAAACTGTCTGGAAGTTTCCAGAGATTTCTCTAGCTGATTACCATGACAATATTGTAGGAGATGACAGAGAAACTCAAGACAGCAAACCAAGAGATGTTCATGCCACAGGCATGGATACTAGGCAGGGAGTGCTGCCGGGCTTGGGGCTGGCTCTCTATGAGTCCACTGCTGCTCTTCTTGGTCACCAAGAAAGTCAAGATTATTTATGTAAGTGCAGCTAAAGGTAACAAAGATTGAGGAGAGGGGCTCCTTGTTGGGCATCTATATCTATCATTAAAGCTTTGGGGAGGGGCACTGGCCTATTCATCTCAGGGCAAGGACTATGGGAGCTAGCAGATGGTTCCCACCCACTGCTAGTTATCTTCTCCGTGGGATTGGTGGCCTCAGGTGGCTGACATTATCCAAGAGACTTGACTGTATTAGTGTTTTGATTTTCTGGCAAGACCGCAGGACCCAAAGGACAAGGCCTCTATAACTGTGTGTGACTTATTCCATTCTTTCCTTCCTGTGTTAGTTTCCCACACTCAGCTCTGAGTCAGGGGCTTTGATCCTGGTCACAGCACAAGTTTTTATCTCGTTATCTGTGCTCCCCATGGCGTGGCCCTGCTGATCTACATGTACAGTCTGGTGGGCAGTGATCCTCAGGAGAGAGCCCAGTGGTAATTGAGTCAACAGCAGGTTGGTCAGAGGTTTATGAGAAAGCTAGGCTCAAAGAATTTAGACTAATGTACAACAACCTGAGATGCTCCTTTAATTAGAGAATAGTCAGGGCATAGGCTAGGGGAACCCACTATTAATGTCAAGAAAGAAAGCCTAGATTCTAACAGACACTCTGGGCAATCATGTGGACACAGACAACAATTCTCTTAGTAGACAGCAAAACACATTAAAATTAAAGTGTTTTCATTTGGAGGAATCCCAATCGGGTTTCTTAGCAAACTTTGTGAATTAAGGAACTGTTATCTCATCTGATTACTCAGTTTTACACCTCCAAGGTTACATTCTCTGTCCCCTATTCCCATAGTGTGTCTGGTACTATAATGTGATTTTCTTTTTCACGACCCCATTTAGGATTTTCTTGGCAAAGATACTGGAATGGTTTGCCATTTCCTTCTCCCGCTCATTTTGCAGATAAGGAAACTGAGGCAAATAGGAGCAAATGACTTCTTCAAGGTCACACAGCTAGTGTTTGAGAATGGATTTGAACTCAGATTTTCCTGCCTCCATGCCTGACTCTCTATCTGCTGTGCTGTGGATGGAAAAAAAAACACAACACTTTTCAGTGGCCTACTGGCTCTCCCAACTTAGTGTGTCTAACCCTCTATTGATAGAAACAGAGTCTATCATAAGGTGCATGAGTGCAGACCTCTCCAGTTTGGTAAGAACTGCTTGTACCTATCCTTCCCCAGCATGATCTTTGGCAACCCAGTGATACCTTCACACATGATGAGAACTTGGAGAAGGTCTTTAGTGGAGTTCTTAAATCAATAATCAGCAATGGTATGATTTTTAAATCACACACATACACACATGTATATATGTACATAGCTGTGTATGTACACATGTGTGAATGTGAGTGTAAAAACACTCATTACTCCCCTTCGATCCAGTTAAATTGATTTATTTTGTGTTTCACACACACAAAACATTCTGCTTCCTATGTGTATGCATTTATACAAATAGAACCTCAAGGATAGAATGAACTCCCTCTTCACAGCTGTCTCTCAGACATCCTAGTTTCCCCTAATAGCTCATCAAACACGTCACCTTATCTTTCCTGATCCCCCTAGGTAGCCCCCACCAGAAAATAATGGCTAGCATTTATATAGCACCTATTACAGGCTAGGTATTTAATAAATACTTTACAAATATTATCAAATTACCTTGTATTTATTTACCTTTATTTGCATACATATAATTTTATATATTGTATGCTATTATATATTATTTTATGTATATATGCAAATTGCAATGTATAATATATGTGCATATATATGTATGTAAATATAAATATGTTTACATATGTGTACACATTAGTGGAAATATATACACATATGTGTATATACGTTTGTATATGTGTATACACACACAATTTTCCCTGACTTTATGTTCCTTAAAAGCAGGAGTTGTTTTCTTTTTATCTTTGTATCTCAGGTGTCTATCAGTGCCTGGCACACAGTATGCTTCAAAATTATTGGTTTTTAATTAAGTGCTTGCCTCACAACAACCTTCTGAAATTGACACCAAAGGTATTATTAATTCTGTTTACAAATGAAGAAACTGAATGTCCAAGAGGTAAATTGACTTGACCAAGCTCAAATGATATGTCAGCATCAGAGACATAACTTTATCCCAGGTTCTTAGCTCCACAGCCCATCAGCCTAAGTTTATGACAATTCTTGTGCTAACTGCTCCAGGCACAATGAGATCAATTCTGGCAGGTCAAATCCCAAGGGATTCATTAGTGGAAAGCACACTCCCTGGATGGGGGTGGGATGAGGGGAACCGTTCAAGGTCATATAGCTAGTTAGCAGTAGTGTGGGAATAGCATTAGGCCTCTTGACTCCAAAGCCATGTGGCATTACATAGATCACAGGACTCAGCAGGAAAGCAGACTGGTTATCAGTCCTTGTCACCAGTTCTAACAATCATGCTCTTATTTTGTTCTCCTGTGGCCAAATCCTCAAACCATACCCCAGGAATTATCTCTATAGCTTCTGATTTTGTAGCATTCAGCTGCTTGATGGCTCACCAAACCTGACAATGAGATAATGCCTCTACCACACCCTTATGGTCTCTTTAGGGACTAGAATCCTCTCTGAATTTCCTATTATTTTTACTGGTCAGTTTAGAAATCTCTCAATTGTCTGCCCTATCTTTGGGGCTCTGAATAGCCTCCAGCTAAGAGTTATACCCATTATGACACACTCCATCACTCACCAAAACCCAGGCAGACTATATTGTCCCTTCAGATTAGGCACACCTTGGGTGTCTCCAAAGGGATTTCTGACCAGCAAGGGGCTATGTGAGAGCTTCTATGGGAAGGGCAGTGGACTTGAACTCAGGAGAGTTGAATTCAAATGCCAGCTTTAAGTCTAGCTGAGTCACTGTAGCCAAGCTTCTTAACCTGTCTTGTCTCAGTTTCCCTGTATGTAATATGAGCATGACAAAACTTGTAGCTTACCTCTTAGGGCTGTTGTGATAAAGAAAACATGGTAAACCTTAAATTCTCATTAAAATGCAACTTATTGTCCATTAGGAGTAGGAGTTTTCATACAAAAGAGGGGGAAAAGACAAAGGATGATCCTTTGCTCCACTTCACAATCTTGCCTCTTTCTTTATAACCTCTTACTAGAAGCTGGAGAGCTATAAATGGAAGATAAGATTTCACATCTACCTATTATCAGCTAGCTCTTAGAACTAGAGAATTCCCACTCATTTATATTGAAGATGAGGAAACTAAGGCCCAGGGAGGTAAAATAATCTTTCTCAAGGTCACAGAGGCATAAGCATCAAAGATGGGATTTGTCTGATACTGGCTTTGTGACCCTGGGCAAGTCACAACCCCAATTGTTTCCCCTCCCATCCAAAAAAGGGGGATTTGTATAGTGGTCACTATACACAAAGGGTCACTGATATTTCTACTACATTACTTCAGGTAAGGTCATAGAAACAAAATCATGTCCTAATAATGAAGACTTTTGCCATAGAAAAACTGACCCCACTGGAGTAAATTTCTCGACATGATTTTTTTCCATAGATATGAATTCCTCATCAGCATTAACTTGACCCTACACCTTCTATAATATTTGCTGTCATTAACCTAGGGTTGAATTGGCCAGACATATCTGTAGGTGAACTAGATTTTTACAAGAGTCTTATATGTATTTCAGATAACTGCCACCAGATGGTTATGGTAATTTCCTCATATACTAAGATAGCATTTTAGAGCTGGAAGGACCATTATACATCTAGCACAGTCTGAGAAGGATCATAAAATAATAGTAAGCAGCAAGCCTGAGATTCAATCCAGGTCTTCTGATTCCAAATATATCATTCTTTCCCCTATAACAATATTAACTGTTCAGAGAAAAATGTGGAGTAGATAGAGCATTATTTTAATATGACACAGGTGAGGAAAGTGATATTGTGGGAGCTTAAGTAACATTCCCATGGTCATGTGGTCATCAGTGGCAGAGTTAAAATTTAAACCTAAGTCTTTTGACCATGTGTTCTCTGTGATAACACACCTACCAAGAAATGTACATGGATTTAGCCTTTAATCTTTAATATTCCTCCTCTTTTTTCTGACTAGCCCTACAGGTATTGTCCTGAAAGTTGGCCCATCCAAGGTTTATACTACCTTTTAACTTCTTTTGATTATGCTCTCCTAGAAATCAGCTTTCACCTTGCAGTAGAAAATAAAATCTAAATTCTTTCCTGGTTTCCTTCTTAGATCCATTAGAATATTCCGAACCCTGAGGTGTAACACTATGCATGCATGGACACTGCCCAGATGCAGGCAAAGCTAATTTATATCTCATGGGTATTTCTAAGTTGACAGATGAAAGGTCAAGACTCATTTGCCATCATTTCTTCACAGGCAGTGAAAAATAAAAGGAAGTTAAGAAATGATTCCTTCCCTCAAAGAGCTTATAATCAAACTTGAAGATTCAAAACAACATAAAATATATACACCACTACAGAATACATAAGATGTGTTCTTATGCATGATATATATGAATATACATGATATTATATAGGTATGTATAGATATGTACACACATATATGTGTATATGCATATATATGTACATATATGTATATAAACACATATCTATCAGTAGTCTAAATGATACTCAGAGGATGTTTTGATAGGAATAATCTGAGGTTTGGACTCTCCTTGAGAACGGAAGAGAACTAGAATGGCTGGAGAAGGGAGGTCTAGCAAATGCTTGCAACATCATTTTGGGCTTTTTTTCTGCTGTCTCCAATGTGGTAACAGATGAGAATTATATTTATCGATTCTCAATAGTTCTGGAAGCCAAGATGGCAGAGTAAACAGATGCCATAACTGTCCCACATTCACCTCCAAACAACCATAAACATAGAGCCCCAAAACAAATCCTGGAACAGCAGAACCAAGAAAAAGACAGGGTTCAAATCTTTTATCCCCCAAAACTTGGAAGATCAGCAGGAAAAATCTGTCTCACTGGGGCAAAAGGGGAGCACAGTCCAGGACAGGAAGCATCCCAAGAAGCCTGCAGCAAACCCTGCCACAGCAAAACAATGGGAGATCCTAAGCCCCAACATGGTGGAACACACAAACATTAATGCCAGGTCCTCCCACATACCTCAGCACAGCCAGGTGAATGGGAAGACTCCAGTTTCAAGAATCTCCATATGTTTCAGCATAGCCCCAGTCAAATCAGCATCCTCCAGTGGCCAGACTGCCACATGCTTCAGTGCAGCCCCTGAAGAAACACAGGACTACTCCACTGGTCTCAGCACACCTAAGACATCAGTCATGGGAACCTGGCTCACCACCAGGTAAGATGCTAAACCCCTCCAGCCTCCAGTCAACCCCTACCCCCCCCCAACCCCAGCACCAGACAGGAGAGTCTCCCATGGGACTCAGGGCAATATCACTTCACAACAAGGTGAATAACCAAGGCCTACAGTCTTTGGCATAAGAAGACTGAGTTCTTCCACCCAAAAGCAGAAATCAAATTTAAAAGAAAGGAGGAAAGACCCAAAAGATGACAAAAACAAAAATAATCTGATGATAGAAAGCTATGGTGACAGGGAGGATAAAGACACAAACTCAGAAAAGGACATCAGTGTCAAAACAGCTATGAGCAAAGACCCAAACAAAAATGGGAAGAGGTTTCAAGCCCAGAAAGAACTCATGGAAGAGTTCAAAATTCAGTTTAAAAATCATTTAAGAGAGGTAGGAGAAAAACTGGGAAATGAGAGTGATGCAAGAGGATTATGAAAAAAAAAAGAGTCAACCACTTGGAAAAAGAAAATAACTGCTTAAAAAGTAGAATTGACCAAATAGAAAAAAAAAGATATCAAAATCCACCAAAGAAAACAACTTCTTAAAAAGTATAAGTGGTCAAATGGAAAAGAAAGTACAAAAGTTAACTGAGGAAAACAGCTCCTCAAAAGGTAGAATTAGACAAGTGGATGTTAAGGATCCTATGAGACATCAAGAATCAAATAAATTCAAAAGAACGGAAAACAAGAAGAAAATATAAAATGCCTTATTGAAAAAAACAACTGACCTGGAAAATAGATCCAGGAGAGACAATGTGAAACCAGAATCAAAAGGAAGACCTAGACTAATTTAATTAGAAAATTTCAAGGAAAATTACCTTGATTTTCTGGAACAAAATAGGCATTGAAAGAATCCACTGATCACTTCATGGAAGAGATCCCAAAATAAAAACTCCAAGGAACAATGTAATCAAATTTCAGAATGCTCAGGACAAGGAAAAACTACTTCAAATAGTCAAATATCAGGGAACCCCAATCAGAATTACACAGGATTTAGCAGCAGCAACATTAAAGGATCAGTTATCATGGAACATGATATTCTGAAAAGCAAAGGAGCTAGGACTACAACCAAGAATCACCGACTCAGCAAAATTAAGCATAATACTTCAAGGAGAAAAGTGGTCATGAAATAGAAGAATTTTAAGCTTTCATAAGGAATTGGTCAAAATTGAACAAACAATTTGATTTGTAATGTCAAGACCTAAGAAAATCCTATGAAGGGAAAAGGGGGAAAGAAAACATAAGGGAATTCAATGAGACCAAATTGTTTAAATTCCTACATGAGAAGATGATGGTTTTAATTTAAAAAAAAAACTGTGCCACTAATAGTACAGTTAGGAGGAAAATACATAGACAGAGGGTATGAGTATAAGGTGAATTTGAGGGAATGACAAAAATAATTACAATTAAGGGTTAAGTAAGAGGAGTACACTGGGTGCAGAAGAAAGGAAGAGGTATAATTGGGTAAATTATTTCACATGAAGAAGTGCAAAAAACCTGTTACAGTGGAGAAAAGATAGGAGGGTGGGGGATGGATATCACTTGAACCTGATATACACAAGCAATTGAATATAGAAGTCTATCTTACTCAACAAGAGAGTAGGAGGGGAAAAGACTAGGCAAAGGGAGGGGAAGGAATGACAGAAGAGATGATAACCTCAGGGAGGCAGTAGACAGAAGCAAAACATTGTTGAGGAGGGAAAGGGAGGAAGGAGAGAGAGGAAAAACAGGAGGAAAATTAAGTTGGAGGGAAACACGCAGTTAGAAATCATAACTGTGATTCTGAATGGGATGAATTCTTCCATAAAATGGAAGTAGATACCAGAGATGATCAAAAACCAGAATCCAATAATATGTTTACAAAAAACACACTTGCAGCAGAGAGACATAGCCAGAGTAAAGATTAGGGACTGGAGCATAATCTATTATGCTTCAGCTAAAGTAAAAAAGAAAAACAGGGGAAGCAATCCTGATCTCAGACAAAGCAAAAGCAGAAATAGAACTAATTAAAAGAGATAGGTAAGGAAACTACATTTTGCTAAAAATATAGATAATTACATAGATAATGAAATAATGTCAATACTGAACCTAGGCATCAAGTGATTAGCATCCAAATTCTTAAAAGAGTTGTTAAATAAGTCATAGGAAAAAATAGACAGGGGGCGAAGCCAAGATGGCGGAGTAGAAAGACTCACCTATGCTAGGTCCGAACCCACAGCCCATAGATTTCCTGTAAAAAGAACTCCTGACAAATTCTGGAGCAGTGGAAGCCGTGCAGAAACACAGTGAAGGAGATTTCCGTTGCAGAGAGCCCTGAAGAACCGACCGCAAAGGTAACCCGGACACGGGAGCGGAGCCCTGTCCTGCCGAGCGCTCCCCTCCCCCGCCCCGGCCACGCAGCACTGAGAGGAGCCAGC
>CM053772.1:217576063-217618359 GCA_028658325.1 Potorous gilbertii
CAAATGGGGAGAAAATTTTGGAACCCAAAATCTTGTGAAAATGAATGTAAAAAGTTAAATAAATTTATTTTAAAAAAAAATAGACAGCAAAACTATACTAGTAGAGGACCTCAACTCTTTCCTCTCAGAAGTCGATAAATCTAAGTCCCTCCCCACCCAAAAAAAAACAAAACAAGAAAGTAACTAAGTAGGTGAAAGTTAGATATGACAGACCTTTGGAGAAAACTAAATGGCAACAGAAAGGAATATACCTCTCCTTAAGCCACACATGGAAACTACTGTTTATTATGGCATAAAAATCTCAAAATCAAATGAAGAAAGGCAGAACTACTGAATGTATTATTTTAGGATGATAATGCAATAGAAATTACATCCAACATAGATCAATGGAAAGATAGATTAAAAAATTAATTGGAAACTAATAATTTAATCCTAAACAACAAATGACTCAAAGGACAAATCACAGAAACAATAAATTTCATTAAAGAGAATGACAATAATGAGAAAACATTCCAAAATTTGTAAGATGCAGCCAAGCCATGCTTAGGGGGTAATTTATTTCTTTAATTCTTACTTAAACAAAATAGAGAAAGAACAAATCAATAAATTGGGCTTGCAACTAAAAAAAAAACTAGAAAAAAGACAAGTTTTAAATTCCCAAATGAGCACCAGATTGGAAATCCTGAAAATCAAAGGTGAGATTAAAAAGTGAGATTGAAAGTTAAAAAAAAAAACTATTGAGTACACAAAACTAGGATCTAGTTTTATGAAAAAAGAGTAAGATAGATAAGATGATATCAAAATACTTGACAAAAGCTATCATGCCTTAAGTCCCTAAATCTTTTTTACAAGCTAATAATAGCACTAGATTTTGAGAGAGAAGACCTAGATAACCCATACACCCAAATTATTTGAGAGTTATCAGCCTTTAATTTCTTTTTTAACATTTAACCTTTGGACATTTTGCATATCCAGTCTAGTGGCTAACCTTTTAGAAATGAGCCTCTCTCCATTTTTAGTGAAGCTGGTTATTCCTTGGGCATTTTATTTACACTCCACACAGGCTTATATTTGAGAGCATTTCAATTTTTAGGGATTGTTAGTGTTTGCATTCTGACCTCATAACTTTTAATATCCCAGGACCACCTCCATTCCATGATGAGAAAATGAAGGAAGATTTTAGTGGAAGAAAGATTGTGTTCTACAGATAACAGGCTTTGTTTAACTATTATCATGTAGTACCTTTGGAAAATAGCCCTGAACCGGTCATACCCTATTGTCAAGGACGTTGATCTCTTTTTCACCTTTTAAACACACAAAATGGAAGGGATTCATTGGCACTGGGTGAGTCTCGACCCCATAACTTTCATGGAGATGAAGGACAAAAGGATCTTGGGAGAGAATATGAAAATATACAGTTGTGAGTCTAAATGATTGGAATGCATAAAAGCCAGCAGATGGCCACCGGTCCTGCCACATTCTGCCTTACTAAAATTAGAGCCAGAGACTCTGATACTTCTGGCTAAAAAAAAAAATGAATTATAGATTTAAATTGAGAAAACAACATGATGTTATGGAAATTAATAAAATTTCATGGCAGGAAAAGGAGCAACATTGTGTGTATTTCTGTCTCTGTATATCTATATGTTGTGTATGCATGTACATTTACATGTATATGTATATATGTCCCACACTCTTTTTGCTCTGACTTTCACTCATGTCCAGGACACTATCCTTCGACTGCTCCAACTATTGACCTCCCTGGTTTCAATTTAATCCCAACTAACATCCCACCTTCTACAGGAAGCCTTCTCTATCTCATTAAGAGCTTTCCTCTTTATTATTTCCCATTTATGTGATTATTTCCTATGCTTGCTTTGTACATACCTATTTGCATGTTGTTTCCCTCCATTAGACTGTAAACTTCTTGAGGGGAGAAATTTTTGCACTTGTTATATCCTCTACACTTAGCATAGTACCCAGCACATAGTAGGTGCTTAATAAAGCAAAGAGATGTACAGCTCAGCAAGACCATGTCCTGGAGAAGCTACAACTCATTAAAGTGTACTATGGTGCTGGAGGAAAAGAAAATAATTAGGAAATCAGAAGAACAGCAATAAGACCCAGACATATCATTAGCTTCTTGTGCCATCACTTACCTGAACCTGAGCTTCTTCCCCTATAGAAAAGGTGGATCTGTAGGACTTAGTATAGTAAAAGAACTTATTTATTATCAGAGTTCTCTTGATTTATACATGAAGAAACTGAGGCTTATAGAGGGACAGACACTTGTCCAAGCACTTTCAAATATTAAGCAATTGATCATTTTTTTAACCATTAGATTCAAGACCATTTTTGATAATGTCCCTTACTTGAACTTGAAAGCTAAGCTTATGGAAGCCATAAAAAGGGGATATACTGAATTGAGATACCCATAAAACTGTGTATGTATGTTACATTTTTTAAAAATTTTTTGAATTTATTTAGTATTCTATTTTTCCCCAGTTACATATAAAAACAAAGTTTAACATTCATTTTTAAAACTCTGAATTACAAATTCTCTCCCTTCATCTCTCTTACCCACCCACTCCTCATTTAGATGGCAAGCAATTCAATATGGGTTATACACATGTAGTCATAAAAAACATTGCCATATTAGTCATGAGGTAGAAGAAAACATAGACAAAAAAACTCCCAAGAAAAATAAGGAAAGTTTAGGAAAAAAACTATGATTTAATCTGATTCAGACATAATCAGTTCTTTCTCCAGGAGCAGACAGCATTTTGCATCATAAATCCTTCAGAACTCAGTTGTATTACTGAGAATAACTAAGTTATTCAGAACTGATCATCATTTGTTTGTTACTTTGTACTTTGTACATTTCATTTTGTATCAGCTCATGTAAGTCTTTCCAGATTTTTCTGAGAGTATTCTGTTCATCATTTTTTAAAGTACAGTAATATTCCATCATAATCACATACCACAACTTGTTCAGCTATTGCTCAATTAATGGGCATACTCTCAATTTCCAATTCTTCACCACCAGAAAAGAGCTGCTATAAATACTTTTATACATACAGATACTTCTTATTTTTTATCTCTTTTGGGACGCAGACCTAGTACAGCTATTGCTAAGTCAAAGAGTATGCATGGTTGGTCAAACTATTGTTTGAAATTGATCTACAGAATGGTTAAATCAGTTCACAATTACACCAACCTTGCATTAATGCCTCATTTGTTTCCCGCATCTTGTTATCATTTTCCTATTCTGCCATATTAGCTAATTTAGTATGTATGAGGTAGTACCTCGGAATTGTTTTCATTTGCATTTCTTGTAACAACAGTGAGTTAGAGCATTTTTTCAGATGACTATAGATGGTTATGATTACTTCATCTGAAAACTATTCATATTCTTTGATCTTTTAAAAATTGGGGAATGGCTCTTATTTTTATAAATTTGATTCAGTTCTCTATATGTTTAAGAAATAAGGTCTTTATCAGAGAAACTTGCTTCAAAATTTTTTCACAATTACTATTACTAACTGTATTTTCCTTTATCCTTTTTCCTTATTTAGTCTATTCTCTCCTTCCTTTTACCCTGTCTCTCCTTGAAAGTGTTTTTTTTTTCTGGCTAACCCCTTCCCCTAACATGCCTCCCTTCTATCACCACTCCTTTGTCTTATACCCTTTTCCTCCTACTTTCCTATAGGGTAAGATAGATTTCTATACCCAACTGAGTATATATGTTATTCCTTTTTTAAGCCAATCCCGAAAAGAATAAGGTTAACTCACTCCCTGTCACCTCCCCCTTCTCTCCCTTCACTGCAAATGTTGTATCTTACATCTTTTATATGGCATAATTTACCTCATTCTACTCCTCCCTTTTCTTTTCTCCCAGTATATTCTTCACTCATCCTTTAATTTTTTTTTTAGATATCATCCCTTCATAGTCAATTCACACCTGTGCCTTCTGTCTATATATACTCCTATCTGCCTAATAATGAGCAATTTATGAGTTAAATTCCTATGTGGGAATGTAAACAGTTTATCCTTATTAAGTCCTTTATGATTTTCCTTTCCTGTTTACCTTTTTATGCTTTTCTGGAGTCTTGTACCTGAAAGTCAATTTTCTATTCAGCTCTGGTCTTTTCATCAAGAATGCTTGAAAGTCCTCTATCTCACAGAATGCCTATTTTTTTCCCCTGAAGGATTATACTCAGTTTTTCTGGATAGGTGATTCTTGATTGTAATCCTAGCTCCTTTGCCCTCCAGAATATCACATTCCAAGTCTTGACTGCGATTCCATAATATTTGAATCGTTTCCTTGTAGCTACTTGCAATATTTTCTCCTTAACCTGAGAACTCTGGAATTTAGTTATAATATTTCTGGGAGTTTTCATTTGAGAATCTCTTTCAACTCTTTCTATCTCTATTTTACCCTCTGGTTCTAGATTATCATGGCAGTTTTCCTTGATAATTTCTTGAAAAATGGTGCCTAGAGTCTTTTTTTATCATGACTTTCAGGTTGTCCAATAATTTTTAAATTATTTCTCCTGGATCTATTTTTCAGATCAATTGTTTTTCCAATGAGATATTTCATATTGTTTTCTATTTGTTCATTCCTTTGATTTTGTTGGTTTCTTGATGCTTCACTTGTCCAATTTAAATATTCAAGGAATTATTTTCTTCAATGAGCTTTTCCATCCTGCTTTTTAATGCATTCTTTTCTTTCTTGGCTTTTTGTACCTCTTTTTTTGGCCTAGTGTGTTTTTTATGTTGTTGTTTCCTTCAGTATTTTTTGTGTCTCATTTATCAAGTTCTTGACACTTTTTCCATGATTTTCTTGCATCACTCTCATCTGATTTTTCCTGTACCTCTCTTACTTAGTTTTCAAGCTTTTGAGCTTTTCTGTGGCCTGAGACCAACATATATTTTTCTTAGAGGCTTTGGACGTAGGACTTTGACTTCATTATCTTCTTCTGTGTATGTGTTTTGATCTCCACTGTCACCCTAGTAACTTTCTTTGGTCAGAATCTTTTTCTGTTGTTTGCTCATTTTCCCAGCCTAATATTTGACTTTTAACTCTTTGCTAAACTAAGGTTCTGCTTCTAGGATGGGGGGTGTACTATCCCTTGTTTCAAGGGTTTTGTGCAGCTATTTTCAGAGATACTTCTAGGGACCAGTTCTTCCAAGGGGATGTGATCCAAAGAGAGGTGTGTTTATCACTCTTCTGGCCTGTAATCTGGATTGTAAGCAATCCTTCTTTTCTGTCCTGGAATTATGATAAGCATTGTTGCTCCACTATGACCACAAACTCTGGTGTGCTAATGTTTCATTTGCCCTAGGACAGCTACCCAACACTGTACCCTGGATCTGGGTATGGGCAAAGCAGTAGAGTCCTGCCTCAGTGCTAGCAAAGAGACCCTTGTAGTCTTTTAATCAGGGGTTTGATCCCCTTACCTTCTGTGGGCTGAGAGATCCAAAAGAAGCAGTTTCCACTGCTGATTCAGCAGCTCCCAAGGCCTGCTCTTTCTTTTCTGGTTTTTGGGCTATGCTAGCATGGCCTCTACTAAACTTTGCTTCACACTCATCATCATGTGACAACTTTCTTGCTGATCTTATAAGTTGTCTTTAGCTAGAAAAATATTTCACCCTGTCCTTTTGTGGGCTCTGCCACTCCAGGAATTGTTTTATGGCATTATTTAAAGGTGTTTAGAATGGTTTTAGGGGGAGCTCAGGTGAGTCATTGCCTTTTCTCTGCTATCTTCCATAAAACTTTTGTTGTTCAGTTATTTTCCAGTTATGTCCTACCCTTTGTGACCCCCTGTATAGTTGTCTTGGCAAAGATACTGACATAGTTTGCCATTTCCTTCTCTAACTTATTTTATAGATGTGGAAGAAAACAGGTAAAGTGTTTGAGCAGGGTCACACAGTTATTAAGCATCTGAGGTCAGATCTAATTTCAGGTAGATGAGTCTTCCTAAGTCCTGGTCCTGCACTCCACCCACGGCAATACCTAACCACCCCCATAATACTGCAAAAGAATAAATTTCAATAATGTGAATTTTCTATCCATAATCACACATCACAAACCCTCTATGCCTTAGGTTTTATAGCTGATGTGACCAAAAGAAAATCATTTTGATAATCCTAGATTTTTATGGGTGAAATTTTTTAATATTTCATAATGTGACCACATGATTCCTTTTGTACAGTCTACCTAACTACTTTACAAATTGTGAGCATTAATCTGTGTTAATTTAATTTTTAGACATCATGATCCTTTTAGAGAAAACATTAGAAACAAAAAGTAGGAAAAGACAAGATGGAATATTTGTGCCCAAATTGGGCATTTTTAATATGGCAATGATATGGCAATGATCTAAATAATTTAGTCCAAAAAGTATGCTTGCCTCAGTTACTCATATGTTCCAACAATATTTGTGTTATAGTTAATAGGAAGCCAGTCTAAGAACCAGAATGAGTTGAGCTGAAGTCCCTCCTCTGAGACAAAGTGGATATGGGACCCTGAGCTGGTCATTTAAACTCTCTAGGCCCTGTGAAAATAACTCTAAATTTCAGAGAAGGTGCTGATTTGCCTTGGAGAAGGTTATTTCACCTGGGAGATCTCTGTACCAACAAAATCACAGATTCGTCTCCTAGACAACAATATTTTTGAAAGCAAAAATTTTCTAGAATCCTATTTTTTCTTGGTCACTAGATTAAAAGCGTTTGTAGCTGGGTCTGTGCTTGCACATTAGGGTTGTTATTCAGTTGCTTCAGTGGTGTCTGACTCTTTGTGACCCCATTTGGGGTTTTTTTTGGCAAAGACACTAGATTGGTTGGCCATTTCCTTCTCCTTCTCATTTTACAGATGAGGGACTGAGGCAAATAGGTTTAAGTGACTTGCCCAGGAATGCACTGATAACTGTCTGAGACAAGATTTGAACTCAGAAAAGCGAGTCTGATTCCAGGTTCCAGCACTCCATCCACTGTGCCATCAGCTATCCAGAGTTTGGAAGGCCTTAGAGAAAGGTCCAGCCACTGATGTCGTATGTGTACTTTGTTATAGAAGTGCTTCCTGAAGCTGTATTTTTGTTTTTAAATTCCACAAACTCCTTTCAACAAGAACAAACAAAAGCAAGCATTAGCGTTGTGGACACTTCAGTGTAGTTAAATGTACTACTCATCCTACTCTTTTATAACAATGAAAATTTTTTTATCCACTAAAGCTTTAAATCAAAATTTATATTATAAAATCATAATTATGAAATATAAAATTTTAATATACCCATAGAAAACTCTGGGCAGTTAGGTGGTACAGTGAATAGAGTGCTGGGCCTAAAGTCAAGAAGACTTGTATTCCTGAGTTCAACTCCATCTTTCCAGGCTGTGTGATCCTGGACAAGTCACTTAACCCTGTTTGCCTCAGTTCCTCCTCTGTAAAATGAGTTGGAGAAGGAAATGGCAAACAATGCGTCATCTTTGACAAGAATCCCAAATGGAATCATGAAGAGTTGGACACAAGTGAAACTACTGAATGACAAAAGATAGAAAACTCTAATCTAATAATTAATTAATTGTAAATATGTATGTGGGACATTCTGTAAGAATTTAAAAGTAAACAAGCAAGACCTCATATGTTTACTATCAACTGGAAGATTTCATATTAAACTCTTCATTTTACAAATTTTACTGAATATAAATTATAATTTTAGTGAAATGAGTTACAGCCTGGAAGACAAATAACAATATAAAATTGTATATAAATGATTTTTATGTTGGGATGTTTTATTTGAACAAAGGTTTATAATTTTGGCTCAGTATCAGGCATAGTCTTAAATCTGGTTTCATATTTAGTATATGTCTATGTATGTATGTCTGCATATGTATGTACTATACACACACATATTTTACATTCATTTTTTTGAGTTCTAAATTTTGTCCTTTATTGCACCCCCTCCCTTATCCATTGAAAAGACAAGCAGTGGGATACCTGCTATATGTGTGAAGTGATTCCAAACATTTCCATATTAGCCATGTTATACACACACACCCACACAGAGCAAAAGAAAAATTTACATTTCACACTCAGAATTTGTCAGTTCTCTATTTGGAAATGGATAGACTTTTTTCCATCATGAGTCCTTTGGAATTGTAACTGTAGGGATCAGAATAGTAAAGTCTTCTGGAATTGTTTATCTTTGCAATATTGCTGTTACTGTGTACAGTTTTCCTACTCCTGCTCATCTCATTCTGCATCAGCTCATATAAGTCTCCTCCAGATTTTCTGAAAGCATTCCTTTCATAATTCCTTATAACACAACAGTCCTCCATCATAATCACATGTCACAAGTTGTTCAATCATTCCCTGATTGATGGGAATCTTCTCAATTTCCCATCCTTTTCTACCACAAAAAGAGTTGCCATGAATTTTCTTTTGGTAGAAATGATCCTTTTCACATTTTCTTTGAACTATTTGGAATATATAACCAGTATCCAAATAGTTGGGTTAAAGGGCATGCCCAATTTTATATCCTTTTGGGCATAGTTTCAAATTGTTCTCCAGAATGATTGATCCACTTTACAACTCCACCAACAGGGCATTAGTTTCCCTACTTTCCCACATGATTTTCATCATTTTTTGTTTTTCTTTTCTGTAATGTTAGTAAATCCGGTAAGTGTAAGGTGGTACCTCAGAGTTGTTTGAATTTGCATTTCTATAATTATTAGTGATTTAGAGCATTTTTTCATTTGACTATTAATAGATTTATTTCTTCTAAGTACTGCCTGTTTATATTCTTTGACCATTTATCAATTGGAAACTTATTTTTATATTTAGATTTAAAACAAGAAGAAAGAGAAACTTCTCACACAATTATGTAGCAGAAAAATGTTAGAAAAATTTTGCAACCTCTCTTCCTGAAAGATGAAAATTGAATTTTTAAAAAATTTAGCCACCTAACCAAATGATAAAAATGAATAATACCTAGTGATAATATAAAATATTTACTTTTCTACTGGCTCATGATAAATTCCATATTGACTAATAAATATACTTAAGGTTCAATTGAATAGATTTATTCATTTTTTCAGTGTTTCTATGTAAACAATCATTTGCAAGGAAAGAGTTTCTTCTGAGGGACTTTCTTCTCCTTTATCACTGCTCTACCAGCCACACTCTCACAACCTTCTTTGCATATGCATACTTAGGCAGATGATAAGAGCCAGTCATAGTTTAGGTCACTGCACATTTCTGCTGCCACAAGTGCAGGTACAGGTCAGAAAGAAAGTGGAAAACAGTATAGCTGTTGAGTGTCTAGAAACAAAGGCTAGTCTATAGGAAAACATGTATGTGTGCTTTCATGTTTTATGTCTATCTATAGATGTGCTTTGTAGGCAATATTTTTTTTTGCCATTTTCCCAAAAAAGGTTGTCTATTTTGTCTGTTGTGACTTCCAGCTACATCGGTAGAAATAAAATGCCCAGAGTGAGAGGAGAATAGGTTTCTTATACTCTGGTCAACTCCCATCTGGAGTATTTTGTGCACATTTTATGAGGAAATTGATATTTTAAAAATCCATATGATAAACACCCTGTAGGAAGGTACCATGGTACAGTGGAAAGGACATTGCCTCTGGAATAAGAGTAACCAGGTTCAAGTCTTGTCTCTGATGTCTCCTCTATGACTTTTCTTAACTCACCTGGTCTCTTTCTGGGCCTCTCTTCATCTTTAGCATGTTGGAGTTGGATTAGATTAATTCCAAGATACCTTCTAGGTCTAAGATTCTAGGATGATGAGACTCAAAACTATGTTGTAACTGGTCAGTTGAGGAAATAGCAGACTACCAGAGAAAAGATTTTTGTTGTTTTTCGGTAATGTCTGGCTTTTCATGACCCCATTTGGAGGTTTTCTTGGCAGATACTGGAGTGTTTTACTATTTCCTTCTCCAACTCATTTTGCAGATGAGGAAATTGAGGCAAACAGCGACTTGAGCAGGGCTACATAGCTAGTAATCTTACGAAGTCAGATTTGAACTCAGGAAAATGAGACTTACTGATTCCAGGCCTGGCACTGTATCTACTGCACCACATAGCCTATCATGAGTAAGAGATTTTAGTCTATTTCCAGAAGACAAAATCAGGAGGAGTAAGATGTAGTTAAAGAAGAAAGTTAAACATTTTAACTTCTATGAATTAAAAGTTAAACAAATTATTTATCTTATTTAAATTAACACTAAATAAAGAGAAAGTTAAATATTTTGACAATATAAACAATACATTTAAATGTTAATGCTACCCAGTGATGCTACCTGTAGTAGACTTTCTTGTATACTGATGAGTTTCTGGTTACTGGAAGTCTTCAGGTAGAGGCTGAATGACTGACAAAATCCTTTCTATCTCTGAGATTCTGTTTCTATAGTTTGAGTTAAATCTTCATGGAGAGAAAGAAAAAAAAAACCTTTCCCCCACTAGCTCTACCACATTATACCTAAAGTTCTACTTAATAATAATAGTGATGATGATGATGATGATGATATTAATGGCTGGTAAACTACCTGACCTATGCTATTTCATTTGGTCCTCACAACCACCCTGGGAAGGTAGGTGCTATTATTTTCCCTGTTTTTCAGATGGGGAAAACGCAGCTGCCAGAGGGTAAGTGATTTGATCAGTATAGCACAGCTAGTAGGTATTCAAGGAGGATTCAAACTCAGGTCTTCCTGGTTTCAGCACCGTGGCCATTAATCCACCTAGCTGTTTCTTTCCTTTCACTTTTTTTTTGGTGTGGAGCAGGGGCTAAAGTAGGCAAGGTCTTATTTTAGTATAAATGTTATTGAAGGTAGGTATTCTATTATTTGAATGTCAATCAATTGATTAACACATACTTATTAGATGCCTACTCAATGCCAAGTATTATTCTAGTTTCTTAGAATACAAAATGAAAATGGAACAATCTCCACCTTCAAGACACTTTCAATCAGTGATTAATATCTTAACATGGATTAACATGAGAGGTTCTGTAATGTAGTAGATAGAGAGCTGGCCTCAGGTTGAGAAGACCCGGGTTCAAGTCTCATCTCAGATGAATGATAGCTATGTGAGTTTCATGTCTTCCTTAGTCTCTCAAGAGTGGGCACCTTGCTAAGACTGTAAGTTGAATTTTTATACCCTAAGTTGTTGACCTGTAGTGATAGCAAGAATTTCCCCATCTGGGAGTCATGTCCAGTTCCCATCCTTATGAATCAATTACTCTTCAGTATTCTAGGGAATGTGGTCCCAAACAAGTGTATTCTGATGGGAAAGGGACAGTGGTAGAAGGACAGAGCCACAAGAGGCTACTGACCCCTTGAGATCAAATATGAGGACACCGATGAGGTGTTAATTGGGAAGATGAATGCAGGTGAGGGAATAAGAAGGCCTCAAAACCTCAAATGCTTCTGCCTTTTACAAGTGCAGTCTAGTTGGAGACGTAAGAAAAGCTCATATAGAAAATGAAACAATAATCAAATATGTTTAAATAATTGACAGACAAGAAGACTTGTTGTAAGGCAACACATGGTATCTGATTACCTGAGAAGCCAAGTAGCACCATAGGCATTGTTTGGACATGGAGTCAGAAGACTCAAGTTCAGATTCCAGCTCTAATCCGAGCTGTGTAACTGAGCAGTCTTTTCACCTCAGATCTGTAAAATGGGGGTAATTATATGTGCACTGGCTACCTCACAAAATTAGGGAAAGGGAAGAACGTGCTTTATAAAAATAAGAACGAGAGTTATCAATATGAATTGTGTCAAATAGATTGCACTCACAACACTTACTTGAAAAATTCATAACAAGAGGTCGGTAAAATGTCCAAGGTAGCCAAGGAAAGCTTCACAGAGAGGATAGAATATGAGCAGATTTGATCCTGGAGTCAGGAAGACTCATCTCCCTGAATTCAAAATTGGCCTCAGACAATTACCAGCTATGTGGCCCTGAGCAAGTTAATTAATCCTGTTTGCCTCAGTTTCCTCATTTGTAAAATGAGCTGGAGAAAATGGCAAATCACTCAAGTACCTCTGCCAAGAAAACCCTAAATGGGGATGTGAAGAGTTGGACACAGACAAAAAACACCTGATCAACCACACAAAGAGTTGAAAGGATGGAGAAAGGCAGTTTTGTGACATAGTGTATACGGTGCAGACCTGGAGTCAGGATGACCTGAATTTTGACCCTGCTAGCTGTGTGACTTTGGGCACCATCCTCAGTTTCCTCATTTGTAAAATCTAGATGATAATAGCACCTACCTCACAGGTTTGGACACCTTGGACAAGTCCTTAAGCCTCTCTAAGCTTCTGTTTCCTTTTCTGTAAAATGGACATGGTAATACCTGTCTTACAGGGTAGCTGTGAGATCAAACGAGATATTTGTAAAGCATTCCTGAAAGGTGTTCTATAAATGCGCTATTATTAGGACTGAGGTAAACCCGGAGCAGTTTAGCCTTTTTCTAATTTTATCTCATGAGCTAATTTAGCTCTTAGTCACTACAGGGCTAAAGATCATCTAAGCTCCAGAACTTAACCCACAATGGACAAGGGACACCAGTGCAGCCCACAGGAGATTGCCTCCATTCAATATTTCCTCCCCTTGTTTTGTAATCTCTCTCTCTCTGTCTCTCTGTGTCTCTCTCTGTCTCTCTCTGTCTCTCTCTCTCTCTCTCTCTCTCTCTCTGTGTCTCTCTCTTTTTCTCTGTCTCTCTCTCTGTCTCTTTCTCTCTCTCTCTCCCTCTCTCTGTCTCTCTCTCTGTGTCTCTCTCTCTCTTTTTCTCTGTCTCTCTCTCTCTTTGTCTCTCTCTCTCTCTCTGTCTCTCTGTCTCTCTCTCTCTCTCTCTCTCTCTCTCTCTCTCTCTCTCTCTCTCTCTCTCCCTCTCTCTCTCATACTTCCTGTCACCGCACCTCTTTCTCTTTCTTTGCTCTTTCTGGATTCCTTTCTTCTCAGTCAAGCAGATGTTTCTCCTTGGAGGATTTCCTACTTCAAATGCTTCAAGACTGAAGTCTCCAGCTGTGTGCTCACCTCTCCAGGCTTCAACCGACTGGGGAGGGAGAGCAAAAGAGGGAGAAGGGAAAAAATAGCTCAGCAGATGTTTCAGGATAAATGTTTCTTTCTTTCTTTCTTTTTTTAAGGGGTGTAATTCGCTAACATGGAAGTTTATTTTGGGGCCAGCCAGTGTTAACAGATGCTCCAGGAGACTAGTAACTGCTTAGATAATTTTCCATAGAAAAGGATAGGCAAGTTTGCATAAGGAGTTGACCTTTTAAAAGAAAATGATATAATCATTTTTTTTCTGAAGAAATGTATTGAGTCTACTAATCCAGCATTTGCCTTTGCAGAATGATTTTTTCCATCACTTTGTGAAGTATACTCTCATGCAGTGCCCCCCCACCCTCCTTCTATGCAGCCAAGAAGACATAGTCAGAAATTTTTGAGACTAGCAAACAACACCTCACTTAGAACTTGAGATATCTAAACACTAGACACTTAGCCTTCTTGGCTCAAGCTAATTGAGCTTGCTTTGCTTCTGGATATAATCATTTACATCTTGTAGGTTTTGTGGGGTTTTGTCTTTCTTTTCTTTCATTCCTACTTTTTTCCTTTTTTCCTCTCTTTTTTCTTCCTTCCTTCCTTTTTCTTTATACTTTCTTCAGTAAATCCTGGTTCCTCCAAAATAAATAAGAAAAGTATTATTGCTGGATCATTTGTCACACATTTGAATGAAAAATTAGCAATGCAGAAAATGCATTATTTTTCCCCTGTGCCTTCTCCTTGCACTCAATTTTATTGGCCATTCATTCCCAGTGTGGTTGAATTCAGAAGTTCCCTTCAATTGTAGTAGGTGACAATAGCAGGGGGAAGGGGAGAAGTCTCATATCTTGGCAAATCCTCCATTCAGTCTGCAGACTAACGAGGAGTTACTTGTCTAGTTGAATTTAGGGAAGACATAAATCTAGGCAGGGGTGGGGAACCTGCGGCCTTGAGGCCACATGTGGCCTTCTAGGTCCTCAAGGACATCCCTTTGACGGAATCCAAACTTCACAGAATAAATCCTCTTAATAAAAGGATTTCTTCTGTAAAACTTGGACTCAGCCAAAAGGTCACAACCAAGAAGCTAGAAGGCCACATGTGGCCTCAAGGTCACAGATTTCCCATCCCTGATTCCGAAGTAAATCTGAAGGACATCTAGAGCAATGATTCTTAACCTGGAGTTTATGGAACTCTGAGGATTCTGTGAGATTTCAGGGGAGCTTATGAATATGAATAGGAAACATATCCAACTTTATTTTCACTAACCTCTAATTAAAATTGTCCTTTTTCCTCAATTATTTAAAGCTGTTATTCTGAGAAAGGAGCCATAAGTATTACTAAAATTCCTTGCGAAGGTGCAAGAGAAAGAATTGGGGCTATATAAGCAAAACTCAGAGGAGAGGTAGAATACCTATTTTCTCAACCTGGGAAAACAGGTCCCGGCAGCCAGGTAGGGCTGGGCCCTCATCGTGCTCAAGGTCCATGGAGCTTGAGCAGCTTGTTAGGATAATGAAATGTTGTTGGTTTGCTTCCCAGAAGCCCTTCTCTGGACTGAATATACTTGTCAGTTTCCAGTAGAGTCATGAAGGGTCCCCTTAAGCAATCCATAAATCCTCTAATGGCACCTTATTCCCGCTGTTGTAATGAGGGAAAAAAAATTAGATAATATTTGTAAATTGCTTTGCAAAGTTTAAAGTATATAAATGCTCCTAATTATAACAATAAAAACCATTGTAATTGGCATTATCATCGTCATCATCCCTGGAGGTCTTCAAGCCTGGGTACATAACTATTTGTTGAGGGTAGTTTTTAAAGGATTTCTGCTTTGAGTAGGGTATTGTCCTAAATGATTTTTAAAAGCTCTCCTAAGGTCTATGAGATCACCAACCTCCATGGATCTTAATTTCCCTACAGTCCTCAGAAACTAAAGGACAATCTTTCTCAGAAGATAAAGGAATATTTAAAGTTATTAATTTATATTTATTGTAACCTTTATCCCTAATAGAATTTAAAACTGCCTTTTCATACCATAGAAAGCCTTGGAAATCTTGACCCTGACCACAGAACAGGACATACAGAGTGACATTCAGATCCTTGGGGGATTTGGAATTTTACTTGCCCTTGCCTGTCCCAAATAGGTGTACTTCTGACCTTCTCTCATCATCAGACTGGAGATAACTGAACCATGTTATAAGAGCTTATGACAAAATCCCTCGCTGAGTCAGGCTTTCTACCTGCTAGAGGATAAATTCAGCAACTCAAAACTCCAAAGATGAGTTCTACAAAGTCCTCTCCATGAATAATAATGTCAGAAAGAGAAGAATTCTACCATCTTAGAACTATAAAGGACCAGAAAAATGATGTAGACCAATCCCTGGATTTTACAAGGAGTAATCCAAAATCAAGAGACTGTGAGATTTGAGAAAGGTCCTATAGATAGCTAGTGGAGAAGACTCATCACTGAAAAATCTCAGGATGTTAGGGCTGGGTGGGGCTTTTGGGTAATCAAGTCCGATTATCTCATTTCTTAGCTGAGCAAACTGTTGTCAGAAAAAAGAATGTACAAATAGGAGATTGCAGAGGATAGATCCCAGTCCATATTTTCTAACTCCAGGAGTCAGAAGAGGGCTCTTTTCCAGTACACAATATTGTATTCCCATTCCAACATGCTTCTTTCCAGTCTAATATTGTTTCTGCCATACCAAGAACCCTAAGTCCAGTTTCCCATTCCTATTCATAGATATATCCTCTCTTTAAGTAGGGAGGAAGATCAGTGAGGGGAAAATGGATTCATGAATCAGAAGAAAAGAGGTTTAGTTCTTGGCCTTACCAAGTTACTAGCTTTATCACCTTAGACTAGTCATTTAACTTCTATAATCCTCAGTTTTCTCATCAGAAAAAAGGGGACAAAACCCATTTAAGTTCAGGGGTATTCTGAAGTAGCTTCATAAAGGCAAATCACTCTCCAAAATGTCTGTAAATAAGCTGGCTCTTATTTACTTAGCGTTTATTAATATAGCATGTTATAAAGACTCATAAATACCTTACCATGTACACAAAATGTTTTATAAACCACAAAGCAGTTTATAATTATGAATCATCACCATTTTATCATTGCAATTGTTCTAGAGGAAAGCAGGAGGTGATGCCTTTGTTTTAACTAAGACTAAAAGGTATTTTGAGAGATTTAAATTTTTAATCAATCATTCAGCATATCTTAAGTTATATGTATTTCAGGCACTGCGCTAAGCTCTGGGGATACAAAAAGAGGCAAAAAGACCCTGCTCACAAGGAGTTTATAATCTAAAGGAGAAAATGACATGCAAATAAAAAATGCCTACAAGCCACATATGGGAAAACAGCATATTATTAATATAGGGAAGACACTAGAATTAAGAGATACTAGGGAAGGCTTCCGATAAAAGTTGGGATTTCAGTTGAGACTTAAAGGAAGTCAAGAAAGTCAGTAGATGAAGTTGAATAGGGAGGTTATTTCAGGAAGGGAGGATTGTCACTTTTATCCAAAAGTATCTTCAGGTTATGTTCCAGAGCACCCAGAATGATTGATAATGAACTTGTATGCCAATATGGCCAGAGAATCAATTACAGGGAATAAAACATTATTATAAAGTGGGATTTCTCCTTTTAATTCAGTAAAATAAGAGGAGGGGGGCAGAGGCAATGGGTGCAATTGATAAGGCATGTGGTGTGACTGAGATGAGTCGAGGATGACACCAAAGTTGCCAGCCTGGATGACTGAGAGATGGCAGTACCCTCAGCAGTACTAAGGACATTTGAAAGAGTGGAAGGTTTGGGAGAGAAAGATACTTCTACTTCTGGACATATTGAGTGTGAGATGCTCAAGTGGCAGGGAATGATGTAAGACTCAAGAGAGTGAGTAGGGCTAGGGATGTAGGCATTATCTGCATAAAAGGAATCATACCCGTGGGAGCTAATGAAATCACCACGACAATGAAGCACAAAAGAACAAAGCCTAGGACGGATCCTTGGGGAGTAGCAAAGATAAAGAGCCGGCAAGAGAAAGCAAGTAACTATGTCAAAGGCTACAGATGGATCAAGAAGGATCAGGATTAAGGAGACCTTCGTTTGGCAAAGATTGGTAACTTTGGAAAAGTTGAATAATGAGTTTAGAAGCCAGATGCCAGAGAGTTTAAAAAAGAATGGTGGGAGAAGTAGAGGCACTTAGTGTAGATCGCCGTCTTAAGGAGTTTAACTTTAAAAGGCAGGTAGGAGGAGTAAATAGGGCCTGGAGGGGTTGAATATTAGACTATATCTAGCACAGATAGAAGGATCAAGTGAATGAATGTTAAGGAGAGGGGCTACATAGGGGTGTTTGTTAGCAGCAAGAAGGAGCCCACAGATAGAAACAAGATAATAGAGAGCAGAGATGTTAGAGGGAGTAATCTGCTGAGGAAATGAGGAGGGGATGGGATCAAAGATGTATGTAGAGGGTGGACTCTGGTAAGGAGAGGGACCGACTCTTCATCTGAGACCAGTCTGAAGAAGGAAAAAGTGTCTAAATGATGTGTCACGACAAGGAACGAAAAAAGGTAAGCTCTTAGCAATTGACTCCAATTTTTTTCTAATAAGTATCTTTAGCTGTGAGGATAGGAATAGGGAGTTCTCTTGGTAGAGACAGTTAGGTTGCACAGTACATAAAGCACCTTGACTGAAGTCAAGAAGTCTTCTCTTTCCGAGTTCAAATCCAACCTCAGGTACTTACTAGCCCTGTGACCCTAGGCAAGTCACTTAATTCTGTTTGCCTTAATTTCCTCATCTGTAAAAGGAACTGGAGAAGGAAATGGCAAACTACACCATTATCTCTGCCAAGAAAACCCCAACTGGGGCCACGAAGTGTCAGATACAACTGAACAACAAAAGTGCTATATGAGTTCAGCTAAAGAGAATGAAAAGGTCCAAAATATTTTCTATGGAGAGTGAGAAAGTTCAGAAGAATAAAATGTTTGCCTTGTGTCAGAGAAGGCTCAGCTGAGATGAGACAGCATCAATTTGTGGTGGACCCAATCAGCAGAGTTTCTTGGTCTCCCCCAGTTCTACTCCTAATAGACAAACCTCAATATTACTATCTACTTGAAGAGAATGGGTGGCCATTTATGCTCCACAAAACTGAGACATCTTCAATGAGGGAAAGCAATATTCTTAGAATCATCAGAATCTTTTGGGGTAAGGGGAGAGGGGAGAAGAAGAGAGTACAAAGAATCATTTCTGGAAAATGTACCGAGATATATAGATAAGTGAAAATAAG
Source organism: Potorous gilbertii (assembly GCA_028658325.1). Classification (NCBI taxonomy): domain Eukaryota; kingdom Metazoa; phylum Chordata; class Mammalia; order Diprotodontia; family Potoroidae; genus Potorous; species Potorous gilbertii. Next base: position 217,594,416 of record CM053772.1, read on the forward strand.
TGTGGGTGCGAGTTATAATTCATACTAGCAATCATAATTACAGCTCTCATGTAGATGAAGAGAATTCATTTCTGATAGGATATGCCAACAGCGCTCAAGCTCCAACAAATCTGACCATGACAGAAAGACACGGAATATAGGCCCAGTTATAAATTGCATCTCTTTTTTCCAAGGACTAGTTTAACTGAAGAGTTTTACCATGAATTTGGCCATTAGGTGACAATATTTATGACCCTGACAGCTCTTAAATTTACATAGTGTAGGAATGCTACCATCTCCTAGGGTGGGGGTGGAGTTGGGGAAGCAGATTTTCCACACTGACGCAATTATTGATTCTCAAAGAATTAAAATACAGGATGTTATAGAAATGTTGCTTTATTTTTAGGTTTAATAACTTTTGAAGTATAAAGGTTATAGCCATACCAAAAAAAATTAAAAACCAAAAACATTGAAAGGTTAGCTATTTAAAATTTTAAACAGTGATATCTTTCTTAATGAAATTCAAAATAACCACCATCTTGTGCCATATATCACTCTGCTTGACTTCTGAATTTTGTAAAAACTTTCATCAGCTGCTGCTCAGAGACCGAAAACATGGCATTTGTAATCATCCAAAGAATGAGGTTTTGATGGTTACATGACAGTTGTGATATGAGTCCTCAAGAAAAATTTTAATGGAGATAATAAATCAAGGGATGAAGATGGACAAGCAAGAGTACCTCCTCTACATATCCAGAAAAAGGCAAGCTCCTATCGGCCTGTTGTGATATACAGGAGCTTCATACCACCTATTCCCTAAGTAATGGGTTTAAAGATCTAGATAAGTATGATCTGACCTAGAGCCAGTTTAAGCTGACCCAAGCCCAAAGAAGTATAGAAGGATTTTTGTGTTTCTTAGAAGGTGCTATTCTTTCTTCTTGGACCAATTTCCACTCTGAATATCCCTTCCCAGAGGCATTAATACTCCCTAAACAAAAAAAAATCTTAAATTGTGTTATGGAATCAGACTGATACTTCCAGATTCCTCATAAGCAGGCTTTTACAAGTTTATAGCTAATAATAGCTATGCATTGTAAAATTGTCAGATTATGAAAATAAAGTTGCATTGAAAATTGAAAGGGTATTGAAAAACATAACACCAAGGTATACCCCATATGGTAAAAATTGAAATTTTAAAATTAATTATTCAAAATTTATAAAAGGAGACAGGCATAAAAGAAATGCAAATACATTTATAATTCTTTTTAAATTTGTAGCACTCATACTTGTAAAGTTATTAAAGCTTAAAACTGCACTAAGACTTTGGGGACACCCTGTTATTTTTAGGTCTTTTCTATCTCTAACATTCTATGACTTATTGGATGACACATTAGTCAAATGATGGAGGAAGCTACAATAGCATCTTCTAATAACAAACTGTTAAGTGATTTGAGGATTGTGTTAAGTATTATTCATCATCACTACTACTACTTCCACAAATGATGTCACATTAAATGAGACCTTCCTTATTTTTTTCATTTTTTAAAGTTTTATTGATTTATCTTATATTTATTATTATAATATATTTTATAATATATTATATTTATTTTATATCTATATTTATTTATTTTATATTACAAACATTTACAGATTATCCCTATTCCATGAAAGTTCTCTTCTAACAAAGTAAAACAATTAGGTAAAACTAAGAATCCAGTTTCTGCCTCTGAAAGTTCATTTAACATTCCAAATCTGTAGTACCTCCCCCACTCCTGGCATTTCTCTATTTTGAAGTGTTTTGTTGCTGTGGTTGCTGTTGTTTCTTAATTTTCCACATTATTAGGCAAAAAAAGAAAAAAAACCTTGAAACAGATAAGCATAATCAAACAAATAAAATGTCCTTGATGGCGGAATGTTTTTTTAAAAATTCCTTATTCATTTTTTTTCAAAAATTCAATTTTTTAAAATAAATTCTTTATTCATCACCCCTCTGTTAGCAGGTAGATTGTATGTCTCATTAGTCTTCTGGAATCATAGATTGTCATTGGATTAATCATATTCATACAGCTTTGAAAGGTATCTTTATAGAGTTGCAGTTATTTTATAAATTGTTATTTGGTTTGACTTACATAATTTTGCATCAGTTAGCACAAGTCTAGATCTCTTGGAAATCATTTATTTTTTCTTTTTTACTGCAAAATTGTATTCCATTTCATTAACATACAATAATTTATTCAACCATTTCTCAAGCAATGGCTATGCCTTTAGCTTCCAAGGGTTTTGTTTACCCCCAACCCCCAAAAAATGACTGCTATAAATATTTTATAATATTTTTTATTATGTCTTTGATCTCTTTTGAGTAAAAGACAGGCAGTGGTACATCTGAGTCAAACAGCATGCTCTGTTTAGTAACGTTGTGTGTATAATTCAAAAACACTTTCCAGAATGGTTGTACTTCTGTAGGTTATCATCAACAATGCATCCGTGTTATTTTTTTTTCCATCACTCCTCCAACATCTGTCAATTTCCTTTGTTGCTGTCTTTTCCAATCTGATAGGTGTGATATAGAATCTCAGATTTGCATTACTTTTTGTTTCTCCAATTAGCAGTGATATGGAGCATTTTTTCATATGACTTTAGATAGCCTGGGTTTCTTCCTTTAGGAGCTGCCTTTTAGCAGACTCTTAGACCATTTATTATCGGTGAATATAAATGTGAATTAGTCATATGTATATCTATGCATATGTAGATATGTATACACATGTACATGAAATGAGACCTTTATCCATGAAGCTTGCTGTATTTATTTTGTTAATTGCTTTGTTTTCTCTTAATATATTCTTCCTCCTCCCTTTCCTTTTTTTTTCATAGCATCTTCAAAATATAACAAAATGTCTGGCCTTCTGTCTCTATTATGTATTGTGATATGACTCTCAGAAAAACTTTTAATATTCTCCTCCCCATTAAAATGTAAATAGTTAATCCCCAAAAACTCCCTTCCATTGTTTGACTAGTATTTGTTTTTATTTTTCTCTTGAATCTTGTATTTTTATTTCAGAATCCTCAATTCCATTTTTTTTCAGAATAGTTGAAAGTCCACTATTTCATTTAAGATTCATTTTTTTTCTTATAAGATTCATTTTTTTTCAGAATAGTTGAAAGTCCACTATTTCATTTAAGATTCATTTTTTTCTTATAAGAAAATATTTAATTTTGTAGGTAAGCTATTACCTACTTTAAAACTTTATAGACATTTTATCTTTTGACATTTGAAAAATCTTAGTCCATGTTCTCTTTTCTTTTAAAATGATAGGTGAAAAATCTTGTACTATCCTGGTTGTGACTCCTAGAATTTTTTAATTCTAATTAAAATTCTTTTAATACTTTGAGTTTTTTTTTCTTTTTGTTGAAATAAAACAAGATTTTATCTTAAATTTATCAAGGAATTCACTGGCATTATGCATTTTGCTCCTAAAATTAGTGGTCTACAGAAAGCAAGGATTGTTATCATTCCAATTTTATAGATTGGAAACTGATATTTAGAGAGGGAAAGTAATTTCTCCTAAACTTCATGGTTCATAAAGTGCCATAGCTATGACTCTGACTGGTGTTCCTTGACTCCTGATCTCCAAGGCCTCCCATTCATTTTAGGGAGAGACTTAGGGTCTTTAGCACTGTCTTTGATGTTATTTTTCCCACTTTTAGTGGTAAGGGATTGGGTCTACTAATGGGGTTTGCAGGTGCTTATCTACAGTGAGAATGAAGCAGTCTTTGTAAATTAGCTTCCCTCCAAAACAGTTGAAGATAGAATTTTAGTACCATCATGTCAGAGCATAGCATATTTTCATATAGTAATTCTCCAGGGAAGTTAGTCTATTGCCTAGTGACTTTCCAGCTCTGGAACTCAGTTTCCTCCTGTCAAATTTATTATTTATTTTAAATGGTTGAATTGATATGGATTGTCTTTTCCATAAGAATTTAGGATTTATTGGTCAATGTATGATTCCAAGATGAGGGTAATAGGACCTGACACCAAATTATGATTTAATAAATATTTGTTGTCAGAACCCTGTCATCTCCCTTTCCTGGTTTCTTTCTTCTCTTCCGACTCTCCTCTTCCTTCCCACACCCTATGAGGTATCTAAGCATTGTGCTAGGGATAGGGCAGTAGACTTAAAGTTAGAAGACCTAAGTTCAGATTATAATTTAGATACATATTAACTGTGTGACCATAGGCAAGTTATTTAACCTCTCTGGTCCTCAGTTTCCTTATCTGTAAAGTGATGAAGTTAGAACTGAGTCTTCTAATCTTCCTCCTAGTTCTAAAATATATGATCTATTAGGGTTTACACAAAGGTCTCTATTTTGGTACATCCTTCCTAAGTCTACACTACAATACTGTGCAGAACATTTCATACTTTCTTTCCTTACATGATTTAAATATTCTCTTCAGAATTTCCTTGGGAATTTCCTTTCCATAAAATAAGCAGCATTGATATATTATATATGATTCTTCCCACATATTGCATTTCTATTTTAATAGAAGATTTTGATTGTTCAATCCAGTGCAAGTAGACCTCTTTCTAATGATGAACTGTTCTGGCAGACAGCATGACACAATGGAAGGAGTATTGTATCCCATGTCTTGAGGTCTAAGTTCAAGATCTTGCTCTCTATCTGGATGATCTTGGATGACCTTCATCTTGAGAGACCTCAATTTCTTTGTGTATAAAATAGATATATTAATATTGTCATTATCTACTTTCCAAGGATATTGTTAAGGAAGCACATTGTATGTGTTAGTAGTAACAGTCCATAGAAATGATTATGATATATCCAAACATATATGGCTTCAGCAATGTAGCTATACTTCTTTCCAATGGCACACATTACATTTGTTCATGTCATAATATGTAATGGTTTAATGAGATGTATTGGTATCTCAAATGTAATAATATTAAATAAACAATTATCACCTAGTTGTCTCCTCTCTGGTGATGAGCCTCTCTACACAGTCAGGCTGGTCCACTAGTGGCAGACCACAGTGTGCCCTCAGACTCAGATTGTCTGACTTGGTAGGATGTATGAAAGAATCTACTCTATCTGCAGGATCTTCAAGGGCTTTGATACCTCCCAGTCACAATGAGCCATGGAAAGAGGATTTAACAGTAGGACATATTTACACCATCACTGTCATCATCAATAAAAAATTATTCTGTTCCTCATTGAAATCCCAAAATTGATGACAGGAAAAGTAATGCTGCAAATTGGGGGAAAAGAGTAGAGGAGTGATGATAATGGATAAGTGCATTATAATCCACAAGACACTGGGAGAAAGATATCCACCTTGCTTCCTGGACTTGATTGTTTTTAATTATAGTGGCCATTCCTTGACTCACTTTTTAAAGAGGTCTATTCACTGATTGAGTGTTGCCTCACTCAAAGTGAGAGCCTGAAAAGACCTTTGCTTTTCAAAAGGCCAAGCTCTCCCACTGCATCTTGGGCTATCTCCAGTCATCCTGATCTATGTCTGGTCAGAAGACATGAAGGACAAAGCGAGGCTCGTGACTTTTTACAGCCTTCCCTCCCTCAAATCAGAGTCAATTGCAGGTCATGTCATCATTTGATGTCATGGTCTTCTTTGGGAACAAAGAACAAGCCACAACAGGGAGACACACTGTAAATCCCTCATACTTTCTCTATATCTTGTCATCCAAAGCCAATAGATTATAAGTGCTGAGGCTTGATTGACTAGGTCAGTTTTCATTATTGACTTGTAAGTACATGCCCTTCTCTTAAACTCAACTTAATTACTCAAGTAATTTGTATAGAAGGTAGGTAGGAGAGATATTTGTAGGCATGAAGGACCTTTCAGTAAGACCAGAATTGGGTTGATGGGAAGAAAGAACTTACAGTCACAGTTGCTTTGGAGAAGTTCAAAATCCAGTTTCCATTCATCTTGAATTAATGAGAAAACAAAAAGAAGACAGTAAAGAACCTATATCACAACTTTTGCTTCGTGCATGCACACACATAATTATATTCATTAATGCAATTTTCTTTCCTCCTCAGAGAGAGGAAAAGGGAAAATACATCAGTGTCAGTTATTTTAAGTGAGACCTGTCAAGGATATCACCAGATCCTGCTGTAGCATATCAATGTGAGTTGGAGCGAGTGAGCAAGCGAAAATCAGGTTTGTGAGGCTCACAAAGAAAACACCCCATGAGAGGAAAAATCAAGAGTGAGCCATTAATAGAAACATGCAGCTACTAAAATAGAAATGCTAACAGTTTGAGCATATAAATATTCCATCAGAGAAAAAGGATGCTGGGGAGGCACTCAGGCCAGTGAGGAATAAACCAGTTCTCTAAGCAGATATCTGGGCCCTCAGAGAGGTAATGAGGGCTAGAGGATGAGGGGAAGCATTGAAGTTGGTACTGGCACAGCAATGAGTGAGTGACTTCTGAAGTACTTTCTAAGACTACATGTATATATGTCAGGCATTGGTAGACATGGATCACAAGAGGATTGATTCTGATTGCCTTTAAGCCTGCCAGATAAATCACAAACTGAGAACTGGAAACAACCAGAGGATCTATTTAGTCTATTTCCTTCAATTTGTAGATGAGGGCACAGAGATCCCGAATTTAATTGTCTTGCTCAAGGTCGTACAGGTACTAAGTAGCAGAGGCAAGATTTTAACTCAGTTCCTCTGTTTCTAGAGATAGTTTTCTTTCCATTGCACCATGTAAAAGCAAGATGTTACAACAAAGAATGGTCTGAAGCAAAGTTGTGACGGAAGTAAAATCTTGTTACCTGCTCTTTTAGCATCTCTCTCTCTCTCTTCCTATTAAATGATAAGCTCTTTGAGGGTAGGGCCTTCTTTTTGCCTCTTTTTTGTACAATCAGAGCTTAATTCAGCATCTGGCATATAATAATATATCAACTGTTTAGTAAATGTTAATTGATTGATTTACAATTTGGTATGCTTGGACTACTTTGGCAGTTTGGCAAAGCCTATGGATTCCTTCTCAAGACAAAGTTTTTAAATGTATAAAATACATAATTTAAAAAAACAATTATATGGAAATAGCAATCAAAATATTGAAAAAAAAGCTTAGAGATCCAAAGATAAGAACTGGGTATGTAAGTGCCTGTTTGTGTCTTGCTCATTGTTTTACATCACAGGATTTTAAAATTGAGAGGATGCTCAGGGATCATTTGTACAGACCCCTATTTTATAAATAAGAAAATTGAGGTCTAGAGGAAGAAAAGTTAAGTGACTTATAGAAGGTCCCACAGGTAGTGAATAGCAGAATCAGTGTTTGAGCCTAGGCACTCTGATTCCAAATGCAGGGTTCTTCATCCTACAACACACTACTTATCTTTGGAGAGCATGATTCCATTAAGAAGCAGGAGGGCACAGATGTGGCAGAAATGAATGACCAGCAGAGGCATTCTCTTCTAACCCCTCCCAAAAGCAAAAATCTCCCCCAAAACTAGAGTATTTGAGTCTTAAGCCTGTTTCTCTCTGATGGAGTTGACAGTTGTCATCCTGGGGGCAATCGTAGGCATTAGCATTGCCTTCCTCTCTATGTCAGCTTATCCTGGGTTCTCTATGTGCTCCAAGAGAAGAAGGACCTAGAGGAAACTTCTTGTCCTCCAAAAACTGAAAGAATCCTGCCTTTCCACCCCAGATTCTCTCCCTGCCATGTGTCACAATGGATGGAGCATTAAACTTAGAATCAAGAAAACCTGAGTTGTACTCTTGTCCCAGACACTACATTTTCTCATCTATACAATGCGGGGTATTATAGAATTTACCTCACAGGATTGTTATAGGGATGAAATGGGACAACACATGTAAAGTAATTTCTAAAACTTAAAATGCTGTGTAAATACTATTAGTTATTATTATGTTGAATAGAGAAAATTTGAGATAGTCGATGGGAGAACGAACGTTCATTTTTTGAAGTTTATTTTTGCACTGGGCATCAATGAACCATTGAAATCTACAAAAAGAAAGGACCTCAGAATTCATCTATTCCACCTTGTACTCACACAATTCCCACTATAATGTCCCTAACAAATGATCATCTGACGTCCACCTGAGCCCTGGGAGCCATCATTACATGTAATATAATCTGCACCCTTTTTGCTTCTCTATACTCCTTCTGTTCTCCCCTTATGGAGTTCTTATTTCAGTTTCCAGAGGCATGTTCCAAAAAACTTTTCTTCTGTCTCTGATTTCTCACCATTTACCCCACCCCTAAATGACATAGAATGCAATGGGTTCCCTGCCCCTGTTTTTAAACAAATATCTGGATCACCACTTATCAGGTAGATTAGAGAATGAATTTTTATTGAGGAAAAGACTAACATTGACGACCTCTGAGATCTCTTCCTTTTCTGAGATTATATGACCCTGTGCAAGTTGCTTTGTGAAGGTCATTTAACCCTTTGCAAGTTAATTTCCTCATCTATAAAATGGATAGTTTTAGTATCTACCTTATGGAAGTGATTGTGCGGATCAAATGAAAATATGTTTATCTACCTACATACACATACAACACTATATATAACTTTTATAAACCTTAAATGATGTATCAATGCTAATTATTAATAATAACAAACATTCTGGTTTTTTTGAGAAGATTGTGGCCATCTAGTGTGGTCATCTCTCCCTCCTCCTTTTCTCATACACTCTTGGCAGGATCACCCTCTTTCCATTCCCTTAAGTCAGAGGAGAAGAGCGATGTCTATCGAATACTAAGGCTGACCCTTTTACCTGCTCCCTTCATCTTTGCCCTCCCTCCCCTATAATAGTCATCTGCTCTGTTTCATATGTTTCTTTCTTTCTATCATCACAGTCACTTTCCAATATAACTATTGATATAATTAGGTGACTCTGCTATGCAGTTCATCTGTTCTCCCATCCCTCTTTTCCTCTTCCCTGTAAAGTTTCTTCAAAAAGTTGCCTATAGCCAAGGTCACTCTTCCTCACTAGGCACCCCGAATTCATTAATGGTCTCTTCATTACCATAGTTGATGTTTTTTCAGTTTCCTCATATTCTCCAACTCTCCACAACCCTCCTGGAAAAGACCTCCTCTTTACACCTCACGTATCATACTCTTCTCCTTTTCTTTCTACTTCTATAGTCACTAGTCTTTCTCCCACTAAACTCTGCAAACTCTCCTCTACTCCTTTACATGAGTTTTCTTCAAGTTTCTATCCTTGGCCATTTTGTCCTCTCTCTTATCTCCACTGATAGTTTCATGGAGAGTGAACAATTTCATGGTATCTGTGTCATAGATAACACATTTCTATGTGAGTGATTTCACAACTAAAAATTTTTCATTGGTTTCCTATTGACTAAAATCCAACTAGCACTGTCATGGAGGTGACTCTCAAGTCTGTTCTCTTATGAGAACCTCCATAATTCTAACTCCAACCTCTCTTATGAATTCAAACTTCATACCTTCAAATGTCCATAATATCTCCGCTTTGATTGGCATCTCAAACTCAACATATCCAAAACTTAGCTCATTATCTCCCTCCTTGCTTTACCTTCACCTTCTTGACATTCTCCTATTCTCACTAGATAATAACCTTGGGATTAAATTTCCCTCTTCCTTCTCTCTCATTTATCACATCCAATTAATTATCAGTTTATAAGGAGTCCATCTCTATAATAGCTCTTGTATCAGTCCCTTCCTCAATCTTCCCACAACTACTCTCATTCAAGTTTTCCTTACCACCCTGCCCACATCATTGCAATAATTTCTAAACAGATCTTTCTACCTCCATACTCTGAGTCTTCTAATCAATCCCTCATATTGCAGAGAAAATATTTCTATTATTCCCAATATTTCTATATCTATAATATTCACATAAATGCATGTTTGCAAGTGATTTCTCAATTAAAAAATATTAATGAGTTCTTTATCATCTAATGAATAGAACCTAAACCCCTTTGTCTGGCATGCAAGTCCCTCTACAACTTGATGTCACCCCATCTTTCCATTCTATCGCATATTAAAATTCTATCCTCTCTCCTCTACCATATGCAGCACTTTCTTTCCTTTTTTTCCCTTTGTCCTCCTTTGCTCAGTCAACCTGAATATTTGAATATCAACCCTTATATTTTCCTATTTAATCCCTACCCATTTTTTCATTGTGACTCAAATGTCACCTCCTTCAGAAGCTCTTTCCTATTTACCTGAGTTGGTAATGACCCTTGAACTTCACCAAAAATAGTTTTGTAGCTCCCTGATGTATTTATAAAGTAATATTGTGCATTGTAATTATCTGTACTTGTGCCTAATCACCCTGTTTTACTATAAGCTCCAAGAAGAGAGGGATAATTTGCACTATTTTCTAGCTCAGAGCACAGTACTCAGTATACAATAGGTGCTGAATCAATTTTTACTGTTGTGTAGGTATGGTATCTATCTCACAAGATTGATGTGAGAGAGAGAAAAAATGGGAAGTGGGGGGAGATAAAGAGAAGGATAGAGAGAAGAGGAGAAAAGAAGAGGAGCAGGATGAAGGGATGAAGGGAGAAAGAAGGTAAAAGGGAAGAGAGTGAGAGAAAGCTAGGTAGCCATCTATAATAAAATTTATAATATTTTATATGCCACAACTATGTATAATGTGTTTACATCTACATTCTGTATATTGCTTTATAATCATAAAATGCTACCTTTATATTATACATGAATCTGTTATTATCACTTCTTCCTCTGTTTCCCCAGGATCCATGATCTATTTCCTGGTCTCCAACTGGGATGAGTGGCAGTCACAATGGATCCTAACTGTATTCCTTATTTTGTTCCCTGCTCCTCATTATGTAACATGGTCCAAATTTAAATATATTCTTGTGGTAGACTCACTGTATTTTTTCCATTTACCAAGTTATCTGTGTATTTCTAGAACCAACATTTTGCTTTGTGTGTTTCCACCAAGGACTACAGTACAATGGTTACATTTTAAAAACAATAATTTGGGGGATTTTTATATCACACTCCGTAGTTACAAGGCTCTAAAGGTACATTATCTCACTGGATCCTAAAAACAGTGCTGTAAGATAAATAATGCACATAGTTTTATGATGGCTCTACAGATGAAGAAACAGTCTTTAGAGAGTTGAAATAATTTGTTCAAGGTGAGATGTCTGGTAAGTGGTAGAATGTGGACAAAGGAACCAGGTCTTCTCATTTTAAAGTGAATATTCTTTTAGTGATAATGATGATAAATCATATTTAAATGGTACTTAGCATTTATAAAGCCCTTGCTTTAAGATGCATGGCCTCTCATTTTAGACTAAAGACTCTGTAAATATATTTGTATTTTTTTTAACTATGCCTGACATTTCATTACTTTAAACCAGAAAACTGTTTTTGTAGTGAAAAGTGTCAATATTCTATCCATCACATCAAAATTGTTCTTACATTTGCCTGACACAAAATTATTTTCTTTTACAAAGGGAGAACAATGTTTCAGGTTGACCTAGAAAGCTACTTTTTGTAGCAAAAAAAAATAATCCTTGTTTGATAGCAGTGAGGACGGGAAAAAATAAATTTCTCTGAAAGCTGTAAAAGGGATGAAGTAAGCCTTAGTATTCCTTGTGTTCATCCATCCATCCATTCGTTGAAACATCCATCTAAAAGAACCATCAGACCATCTGGTCTTTTGCTAACTCATTAATTCACTCATGTATTCACTCAGCCTTTTATTCATTCATTCCTTACTCCATGCATTCATTCATTCATCCATCCCTTCACTAATTCCTTCACTTGCTTACTCATTCTTTCAGTCATGCAATTATTCATATATTCACACATCCATTTGTGGATATGAATATGATACCTGCCACTTCAAAGCTTATAATCTCTCAGGGAAAGCAAGACTCACCAATATACTGTGGCAGATAAAAGAGGAAATGACTGAGGAAATAAAGGTTCAAGTTTCCAAACATTTTGATTTCCTGAGCAAAGCCTATCAATTGGTTAATAAATTGGGATCAGATCTCTTCTTCAGTTTAGAGCTGGACCCCCAAAACAGGAAGAGATTCTTACAGACTTTTATACATTATAACAATTAATCAGATAAGACCAATTAATTAAAACAATTAACCAGGATATAAGATTAGGTAATCTGATTTCTAACTGAAGGAAAGATTCGGGACTTTCCAAGTTGAGAGTTGGTACACTTTCCTGAACTCAGAAAAAGAGGTGCTCACTCCCCCAGGTGTCTGTGTATAATCAAAGGAACATGGAAAGAATAATTGATTGATCAGTACAGGATCAGTTTTCAGATCAGACACATGGATTGCTTGAGATGTATAATTGTGAGGAAACTCCTTGTATAAGTCTTTTGATTGGACCAAATTTCTGGTTAACATAACCTAAATCCTTTGATAAAGGTCGCTAAGCATCTGGGAATGATGGTCCAGTTTCCCAGCCATCCAGGGTTAGGTTCAGACAAAATAATAAGGTTTTTGTTTCCCAATTCCTACAAATAAATGAAGTTTTCTTATAATACAAAAATTGGACTCAGTCCATAATTGAACAGAAACTAAACTAGCTCCAGAATTGAGTCGCAAGATGGATTCAGTGTGGTTCATTTAATTCCCCAAATTAGCCACCTTTTTCCCTTTTGATTTATGGGGGATTTCATCTTTTACCCACCATAATGTACATGTGACTTTATGACAATTTAAATCTGAAAGTCTGCACTAGAATTCTAACTTTAAAACCTGTAAATCATGCTCAATAAAACCTACTCTGACAACCTCATTGGACTGTCATGGGGAAAGCACTCTGTGAAGTTCTAAAGAAATGTGGGGTTTTTTTAAACTAAAATTCAGAGCATTGACTATATATGGAAGGTTTTATTTGGTTTCCTTCTTTGACATCTGTCCCTTTCTACCATCCATGATGAATGACATGCCCTAGTAATCTGAACTGAATTTTCTACCCAGTAGTAATGTTAATTAAAAAAAGGCAGAGGATTTGTAGTCCTTATGAGATTCCTATATTGTAGCCATAATGTAAAGGCTCCCTGGGGGAGCTATCCTGGGCTTACTGCTTTTTTATGTGGTGTCAACATACTCTTAACTGAATTGTCCCAGTAGGGAAATGAATAAGGAGAGGCCAAAATGTCACCTCAGCTGACTGTCACAAGTTTCAAAGGGAAAAAGGCAATTGTAGACAAAAGTGGAAGTTGCCTTGATGTTGATTTCTTAATAGAGAGAATGCTGGATTTGTAGTTAACAGATCTGGGTTATCATCCTGTCTTTGCTCGTAACCAGCTATGTGACTGTGGCAAGTCACATCCCTTCCCTGTGCCTCAGGATCCAAAGACTTCAAATGGAGTCACTGATACTTGTACTACTTCCTATGCATACTATAAGGACCAAATAACCTATGTGTAAAGTGCCTGAGAGTCATTAAGAGCTTTATAAATGTATGCAAGTGTCATTACTGTGGCTAGCCAGGAAGTCTTGTTGGATAAACGCAGGAAAGTGGGGTTCTTGGGGACCTCTTTTACCTTTGAGATTGCCAAGTGAACCCCATAGTGGCTTCCTGTAACATGTCACTTGGTTCCCCTATCAGAGACAGATTCCTCAGATGGCCAGATCAGGCGACTGAGCCAGTGTGGGGATTCTTATGTGTTTTACAAATGTCACAGAAAGGGTTGTGTATTGTTTGAATCTGCCAGATAATTGCCTTCATTCTCCATTTCATTTTGCTACCAGGCTCCTGGCCAGAGAGGCCTGCTGGGTGAACATTTGATCCCTAATATAAATGATGACTGTGTCTTTCATCCTCAGGGAAAGCTCTCTCCCCAATCATCCCTTTTGTTTCTGATGGCTTAAATTTGTGGTGTGAGAGACAGAGCAGGGGAAACGAGAATGATGATGGCTTCCCGGAGATAAGAAAAGCAAGACTGGGGAGAATGAGTCCTCCGTTATCAGATCTCCTTTGGAAGTCATATTGTCAGAGCTACCTCTGAGTCCTTTTCTGTTAATGAAACTTGGGGAGTTTTAACGCTATGGAACATCTTCCCAACCTGTCTATCTTGTTCATCTTATTTCTAACTTGCTCAGCCTTTATTTTCATTAGATTTCATTTTCATTCCATTTCATTCAGTGAGCAGACGAGCATGGTGAAGTGCAGAGCCCAAGATTTAGTCAGAAGAAACAAAGTTAGACTCTCAATTCTAGGATACACTGCCTATAAGCCTTTATTTCAGCCTCTGTTTCTTGCATCCACACAATGAAGGACCATGGAATCATAGCTGCACTGCTCAAGGGGACCTCAGCACCCATCCAATTCAACATTCTCCATATGCAGGTAAACAGAGGTCTAAAGAAAATAAAGCTATTTCCCCAAGGTCACATCAAAACCAAAAGGCAGAGCCAAGATTTTAATCCCTGATCCTCCAGTTCCAAATCCATCACTCTCTCCATTGTCCCACACTGCCTACAAGCAAGAAGGATTGACTAGATCAGAGGTTCTCAACTCTGTGTGCATGGACCCCTCTGGCAGGTGAATGGTACCTAACAACCCTTTTTCAGAATCATGTTGTTAAATAAATGCATGTGATAAAACATAAGACTATCAAGGAAATCCACTAGAGTGTAATCAAGATATTTTTTTCCCATTCAAATCTATGGACCCCCTGGAATTGGTCCATACACACAGGGATGTTCGTAGACATCAGGTTACAAACCTCAGGACTAAAGAGAGTCTAACTCTGTATGTACTAGCAAAGTGGGAAAATAGAAGAATTCACATATTACAAATGTGACAAAATGTTCTTTGCTTTGAATTGTCATTAATGTCATAACTGGAGATTAGATGGGGCATCTTGAATCAAAGTCCATAAAAGAGGAATTGGGCCAGTCTCTGGTAAATCTGAGTCACTCCCAATACTGTCTTTTACTAGTTGTTTGATACAACTGCTCTCAGGCTCAGTGTCATTATTATAAAAAGAAGGATTAGAAATGTGTACAGTAGAAAGAGTGCTGAGTTCTGAGTCAGATGACCTGGACACAAATCCTGACTCTGCCATGTAATAACTGAGTGACTTTAGATAAGTCCATGGGCCTCAGTTGGTTCATATGTAACATGAGGAGCTTGAACTAGATGATCCCTAAGGAACAGTTCCTCATACCTCTCTCTTCATGATCCTATGATCCTAATTCCTACACTATCTACTTCCAGAAGGTTGTTGTATGTCTCAGAAGAAATAATACATCCAAAGCACTTTACAAACTTTAAACTGCTATATAAACGTCTATTATAATTTATTTTCTTTCTTTTTTTCCTTTTAATGAAATGAGGATGTGATGACTGGAAATGAACGCATTACCAAAAGATATATTTACCTTATTATGGGCTCTGCATTTTATTTTGTACTCTTAACTCTGACAATGTATTTAAGTGACTGTGTCTGAATTTTAATATTGTGAGAATCTGGCAAAAGGGTTATTAATTAATATTTCTAGCTCTCCCTAGCCCATTAAATCTGTTGCTTGTTAAAGGTAATATAGTCTCAAGTTCAAATGACTTAAAAAATAATGAGCAGAATTCATTTTCACTTCATTAACACAGTTGTCAGTATTCCTGGACAGGTGGCAATGCAATCCCTCTGATGGGCTGAAGATGTGGGTGCTCTGAGCCCACTGGCTTGCTGGATTCTTTCCATTTGGCAAGTCTGTTCACATGTCTTAGAAATGCTCTTTATAATCCAGTGATCTTTTGACATTGCCATTCCAGAGTTAAAAAAAATAGTTTGTATCAAAATATACTTGCTGGAATCTGATTTAAGTAGAAATAATAATATTTATACATTCACTCCCCTTCGCCCAATAAAAATCAGAGAATATTACACCTGGCAGCATCTTTAGCACATCTGGTGATAGCCCTAGAAGGGTCTTTAGTTTTCTTGGGTTATCAAATGAGGGGGTTGGATCCTATGATATCTGAAGTCCAGAGAGAAGGGGTTATATGACTGGTTCAAGATCAGAGAGCTGGTATGTAGTAGTAAAAGCTAGGACCAGTTTTCTTCCTATGACATTACTTTGTTTCAAAGGATTTACATCATGAACTTGATCTCTACAATTAGACCTCCATGATATAACCTGGTAATGGGAGAGGCATTTCTGGAGCTATCATCACCATGATGCTTCTGTGTGGGATCCCTAGGGAGTGTGAGCTCCTTCTGGGTTTCCTTTTATATTATGTCTTAATGTCTTGATCTTCTGGTGTTAGTAGGATTCCCTATCCACTCCTCCATGCAATCAGATCTTCACAAGAAACTTTAGGCTAGCCCCATTTAGGAAATGGTGCCTGCTGTAAAGAGAGACCTATAAAACAATTTCCTACATGAAGTAAAATGTTAAATAAATCAAACTTCCTATCATGGTATTCCAAATTTGTTTCCTGATTTTTTTTGCCTAAATCCCATATATTTTGGTAAATAATTAATGATCAGCCCTCTGATACATAGCTTGTGTGTATAATGTACATATATACACATATATGTTGTCTCAACACATTTTTAAGTTTAATCTGCATTATTAACATTTTCTTAAGTCTATAAATCAACAAAACTATAAATCAATCATGATTTGTAACACTTGCCAATTTCTGAGGTGAAAATGCTCACACTGAAAATTTAATAATTGGTTCTCATAGCCACTAATAAACTATCTTCAGCATATGCCTGTGTGTTGTCCTTCACCTAACCTGTAAAATGGGTATGATAATAGCATCATCCTTGTGATGGATAAAATAAAATAATAGGTAAAACAATTTGAAAATCTAAAACAAACATTAGGTGTAATTACGGTCTAGATCCCATGCAGTGGCTCATATTGCAGTGGAAGAATATTCTTTCCCCCATTATTAAATATGCTGTTAATAAAATATCTCTAATCTAATCAGACCAACCTCTTTCCTTTTCCTCTCATAAATAGCACTTACTCTTATCTCTATGGCTTTGCTTATCAAGCAATCATTTATTGAGCCCTTACTGTATGCAAGGTTTTGGGAATGGTCTCAGCTCCACTTCTACATTATCTAAATATTTTCGATCATTTAAGTCCTTCCTTAAGAGCCACCTTTCCCAAGAAGTCTTTACTGACATATTCAGTCTACCCCACACTTTCTTTTCATTGAACTCCTATTTCACTTTGGAGGGGTAAAATTTAAAGTTAAAAAGGACTTTGGTCTGGGTTGGACCATCTCTTCTAACTCATCCTTTTCCATTTGAGAAAACAGGGGCATAGAATGGGAAGCAACATGCCCAAGAAAAAGCATTTGGTAAGATCCTTGATACTATGTATGTTAGGTAAGATGTTATCCATGTTTTTACTTGCTTAAATACTTTAAGGCTCTTTGATTTCTCCAGTGGGGTTGCCTCTTTCATGAATGCTATATCATTCTCCCAGAGCCAGGCAGCTACATAAGCCCCTCAAGGTTTGATGGATGTCTCTTCTTTTTTGCTATTGGATTGAGCCCCAGAAGGTATGTTCTACTGATTGTTAGATCCCAATGATTAGAGCCCTGATTGGATCAATTAGCTTTACAAATATCACACACACACACACACATACACACACACACACACACACACACACACACACACACATTGCCACCACCCTCCCCCGACATCTTGGACACACACCATTAGTTCAGTTCTTACATGGCACTGGTCCCACCAAGTGTGCTTCCAGATACAAAATGATTACCAGATGAATCTTTGTCTGAGTTACCACCAGATGGAGTCCCATTTTTGAAGGTCACCTCTTGGTCCTTGGGAAATTTATATTGTGATGGATACAAATATGAATTCCGAAATGCTGGGGTGCTAATGTGCTCTCCTGATCTTCCAGAACTCAAAAGATCAGAAGTTACACTCCCTTCACCTAGAACAGGAAAGGACAAGCTTAGAGACTAAAGATGAAGACTCATTTATCAGGTTACGTAAGACTTGATAAGGCAAAGATCCCAAGGCTTCTTCCCCTGCCTCATTATCTCTCAACAAATGCTGTGAGTAAAGGTTCCAACCACTAGTAAAGTCAAAGAGAAAATAGGCACAGAAGGTAGGCCAATGCTGATAAATCCATGCAGATTTAAGTTGAGTCACTGCATAGAAGGTGATTCCTTTGATAGAATGGAAAAATTACCTTTACTAGTATAGGTCAGCACCTTCTCTGGCCAGAAGCACTGACAGGTTAAACTGTTTGCTTGAAGTCATACGACCAGTGTCTGTTAAATGTAGGCCTGGAACCCATGGCTTCCTGTATCCTAGAAAATCTGTTGATGCACTACGGCACATTCCTTCACTATCTCTGAAGGGAAATAAAGACATAGGATGCCTGAGCATTATCTGAGAGGAGGATACTTAAGACAAAGCTAAGGTGAAGTCAGGGGTAGAAAGCAAGTGAGGCAAAAAGTCTCTTGGTGGGGCATCAACAGACATAAGGCACCCTCAGTCTGACACATGGGGCAAACACTCAGCTACTGTGCTCCTCCTTAGGCTTTATACAGTGAACTCTCCAGTGGCCAAGGACCTAAGAGAAGAGATTTACCAAATTGCTTCTCCCATGTAGTGTTTTGAAAGGAACATTTTTTTAGGCCTTAAAGAGACATTCTTTGGTTATAGTGGATTTCGATGACTAATTAAAAAAAAAAAAGGCTTAAAACCAAGATTTGTAATAGGATCAGTGACAGAGAGTTACTACTATAAGAGCAGTAGCAATCTCTTCTACATCACAAAAGATTTTCTTCCCCTTGAAAGGATACCACCTTTACTCCAAAATAAAGATAAAAAGTGATACTTTTCAAGTTGTAATTGCATGTACCTATTGGAATTTTCCTTTTTCCTTGTGATCTGAGACAAGGGGATCCATTTTCTTAGGAATAAGAAGTAAGAGAGTGAGAAAGAAATAGTAAATTGACCTAAGCAATCCCAGCTCACAAAAGTGGCAAGGTAAGTAATGTCTGCATTGAAGCTTGCATCTCAGGATAGCTTACCCCACCTATGAGAACAATGCATAACCTGCAGACCTGGAAGAGTCAGGGATCTGGGATGTGGTACTCACTCTGTCATGAACTATAACTGTGTGATTCAGGACAAGTCATTTCATCTCCCTGGGCCCTGGTCTTCTCATATGGAAAATAGGTATAACAATGCATGGCTATTGTGAGGAATAAAGCAACAATGAAAAGAATTCAGGGAAAATCTATTACACTGACCAAGCAGTGGGTCTAATGAAAATAATCTATCGTATCATAAAAAAAATTTAGATTGTTTTTTCACATGTAGATAGTAATTAACTCATCATGAAAAGTCATAAAAAAATAAACTTTACCTCAATAATGTAGTTATTTCTAATCAAAGTGCATTGTTTCACAAAGGCTTTGTTAAATTATCTGGAAAAATCACCTAAGAAGAGTGACTTTTCATGCATCCAGTGGTCACTTACATGGCAACCTTAACTATCCAGAATACAGTCAAGCAAAATTCATCGCTATACAATGAAATTAGTTGCAAACCATGCTTGTATATTGAGATACTATAGTTTTCTGACACTTTACCCAGAGCCTATTTGCTCATATTTGATATGTAATTCTATTACCCTTATTTATTTTCTCTTTTTTCCCAGTCTATAACAGATTATCAAAGGCAAATTAGGTGAGAATTACAATTCTGATAGTCTAGAACTGAAGGGGGAAACAGAACTGAGGGAGAAAAAAAATCAGAACTTTATGACCATTGAGTAAAGAGTCAAGCAATCTGATCTACATCAATAGCCCTGAGGCCTGGACACTGTCTTGTACCCAGGGACCATCTCTTATCTAAACAACTTATGTCATCTAGAAGCCAGTGAGTGAAGTACTCAACCAGCAGCAGACACTTGATAAATACACATGGATTTAAGTTGAAACACTGTTTTAGAGGGATAGCAATAGGGAATAGACCAATACAATTTATTATGTGATAATATTATATAATAAAATATAATTTTATTAATATTGTTAGCTATTATTATTTGAAGCTAGTTTTTCATCACTGCATTGCCAACTAATATAACATGTGGACATCCCTAATATATGACTGTATCTCATCATAAAAACAAACAAAAAACTACTTATGTAGTATTCAAGGAGACAGGTCATGCATTTTAGAAAGAGCTCCATCATGCTCAGTTAAAATTAAGTTGTTCTAGGGGTTGGGATGGGAATATGCTTCAACTATCTAAAAGAGTTACTTGCAAGAATTTAAATAGCATACCCCACCATGTCAAATGAAAGGAGGTCACTGGATGTCCCCTTAGTTCCATAGCTACAGCAGTCTTAAGTTCCAGGTCTCAAAGGAACTGCCAACCAGAACCCAATCCCTGCTTAAAAAAAGACCAGGAGACCACATTGATGATGAAGTACTCCCATCTGTGCTGTTGTTTTCTTTCACTGGTTGAAAATTTGTGTGTGTGTGTGTGTGTGTGTGTGTGTGTGTGTGTGAAGAAGCATCTGTCAGAATGGAGTCTCCTTTGGCGAAAGCAAGTTTAGCCATTGTTCCTCAGGATAAATGCAAGGCTGGAGCTTGATATGAAATAGACCAAGAGCATGGGGGATAGTTTACGAGTTCTTTAGAAAAGCTTGTAAACAAAACACAATGTCTTGATTAAGTGGCCCCTTTCTGTGAGCAAGAACAAACAATAGACCCCAAAAGCAAGGAGACATAGATGAAATTCCCCCTATTGAATCAACATCAGCTTTCTGCCAGGTTTCGAAAAATGGCAAATGAAGCCTTCAAAGCCTTCTGTCACAGAGTAACTGTGTCCTAAGGGTAATTGAATATTATAAGAGACTTGTAGAAAAGAGACCCTCACAATGAAGAGATGCATAGAATCATGGACTCAGAGCTAGAAAGGACTTAAAGGTCATTGAGTACAACCTATTCATTTAGCCAATGAGGAAACTGAGGCAGGCAAAAATCCAGTGTCATATAGCTCCTAAGTGTCTGAAGTGGGATTTGAACTTTTCTTCCTGGTTTCAGGCCCAGACTTTATCCACTGAGCCACAATAGATATCCTCCATTTTCCAGGTCAAATATTCTCTCGTTGCAAATCAGCGAAAGCTCTTTTGTCAGACTGTATATCCTAATTTGAGGGTTACAAAAACATGGTCAATGTATAGTTATGGCAATTCCAAAGCCAGTGATTTTTCATTCAGAGGAAATTTTTTTTTCTTCCTCCAAGCTACAATCAGCATTATGAAGTGAAAAACTAGCCTTCTGGAAGCATAGGGTAAATGAAGCATTGCTGTAGTTTGTTCCATGACCAAAGATGTGTCTTTATGTAGCCAAAAGTAAGGGTTGAGGTAGAAGATAGATGAAAGGGAAATATCAAGGGCATGTATATCACAACACAGTCCCAAACCTCTCATGCAACTTTGCATAAACTACCATTTGGACTGACAGTCTATTTAGAGCCTAATCATGCAAATATAGGTAGTACAATAGATAGAGTATAGGACCTGGAGTCAAGAAGACCTGAGTTCAAATCCGGTCTCAGACACTTATTGTGTGATCCTGAGCAAGTCACTTACCTCTCTTTGCCTCAGCTTCCTCATTTGTAAAATGAGCTGGAGAAGAAAATGGCAAATCTCTCCAGTATCTTTGCCAACAAACCTCCAAAGGGGATCATGAAGAATCAGATGCATCTAATTGACAACAACAACAAATACTTCAAGCAACTGTGGTTTCATTAGGACAAGTATTGACTGCATTGATATTGATTTGTAGCTTCTCTTTGCCTTAGGAGTTACTACAGCTGAAAACCAGGGGCCAACATTCTGATGGCAAGCCTCTCTGAGCTTAGCTTGCTTAGTCATTGGTGACACAATCTGCCGTCAGTCTCACACTTAAAACTTGTCCTTCTTGGTAGACCCTACTACAGATCTGAGATCTACTGGTATACCCTTTGGGAATCTGGGGTCACCTCCTGACCAAGTGAGGCAACTGAATATGATTTTAATGCAGGGCACAATAGTGAGCATTCATTTACCACACTTGCTTGATATAACAGCAGTGCAAGCCCACCAAGTACCACAACAAAAGATTCTTTGTGTCCATCTTCATGTGAAACACCATGGTTTGCATTTATATAATGTAGTCATGTCTGACTCTGTGACTCATTTGAGGGTTTTCTTGGCAAAGATACTGAGGTGCTTTGCCATTTTTTTCTTCAGCTTATTTTAAAGATGAGCAAAACTGAGTCAAACAGGGTTAAATGACTTACCCAGGGTCACGCAGTTAACAAGTATCTGAGGTTGAATCTAAACTCAGGTGTTCCTGACATGAGGCGTATTACTGTATCCTCCACACCACCTAGGTGCCGCATAGTTGGAAGGAAATTTACCTAGAAGATTTAATGTAATTCTCACAACAACCTTGTGAAGTGGGTAGTTCAATTACCTTTATCTTCACTTGACAGATGGGAAGTCTGAATGTGAGAGAGATTAAGTGAGTTGTTCATGATCACATAACTAGTAAGTGCTGGTCAAGAATTTGACAAGAGTTCTCCTGATCCCAAGCCAACACTCTTTCCACCAAAGACAACTCATAAATATGTTCCCG
Organism: Potorous gilbertii; assembly: GCA_028658325.1. NCBI lineage: Eukaryota > Metazoa > Chordata > Mammalia > Diprotodontia > Potoroidae > Potorous > Potorous gilbertii. The sequence goes on from CM053772.1 coordinate 217,617,052, forward strand.
GTTAACAGCACCTGCATTATGACCAAAGTTTGCAGTTGAATATAAAGTAATGTGCAACTATCCACAGTTCAGTTATCTAGCCTATTATCGTGTGTTCTTGAAAATTCAAAGAGTCCCTTTGAGCCCATAGGAAGAATACCAAGAATCCACTAAATACGTTTTTAAAAGAATAGTAATACCTCTTTCCCTGTATTCTATTCTGAAAGAGATTTTCACAATTGTATGGAATATTGTTATCCTTGCTGATTTTAAATTATTAAATTGGTAATGGAGAGCCTAAATGGAAGGTTATGTAAGAAAATCATGGTGTTAAACACTTCTGGAGAAAAAAAGGATTAGATTTATAACATTTTCTAAAGAGGTCAAGACTACAGTTAATTGGAATGGGACTAGGAGGTAACGTAATAGACTGAGAACAATGGAATTCGGAACTGATTCACTTAATGTCTTGTCACATCTTTGTTCTTCCACTCACTGTGTATCATTGGCCAAGTCAGTTCAGCTCCTTGAGCCTCAGTTTCCTCATCAATAAAAGGAGGTGTGTGCAACTAGGTGACTTCTAACATCATCTTTAACTTTCTTTAATTCTGTGACTTAAATAGAGATTACTCCTTGGAAGAAAGGAATGATTGATGTCAATGTGTTGAAACAATGGGCATGTTATCAATCAAAAGAGAGCAGAAAGCCATGGAAAAGTCACCTTGTTCATTTTTCCATATCCTGGCAGGTCGACAGCTAACTAACCCCTATGGATGGGGGTGTATCTTGCTCTCAAGATTTCATCTGAAAATGTTCTATGCTCTCAAGATTTCATCTGAAAATGTTCTATGCCCTTTGCTGATCTTCCACAATCCCATGGAAACTCTCCACCACTAAATTATGACAGAAACTTCCTTATGACAATGGGGGCAGGGGAATAAGTGATCTAGTGGAAAAAAGCATTTAATTAGAAATCAGAAGAATCTAAGATGACTAAAGAGGAGTGAACTGGCCTAGGTTAGAAACACAACAGGTCAAACAAAGCTTCTGTGTCCATCAATAGTGAAATAGGGTCCATGAGAGGTTATTTCATTTCCAGCCTGAGTGAGATAGGAAGACCAAGTATTGGAGGGTGGGGTTGGAAAGTACTATGGAATCTTAAAATTGAAAGGGACCGCATCTGTTTTTTTTTTTTAAAATAAATTTATTTAACTTTTTACATTCATTTTCACAAGATTTTGGGTTCCAAAATTTTCTCCCCATTTGTCTCCTCCCCCCTCCCAAATACACTGGACATTCTAATTACCCATATCACCAATCTGCCCTCTC
>CM053772.1:217618859-217681912 GCA_028658325.1 Potorous gilbertii
CTCCTTCCATTGCCCTCCCTTCCATCATCCCCCCCACCCTGCTTATCCCCATCTCCCCCGCCTTCCTGTATTGTAAGATAGGTTTCAATACCAAAGTGATTGTGGATTTTATTCCTTCCTTTAGTCAAATGTGATGAGAGTAAACTTCATGGTTTGTTTTAACCCCAACTTGAAAAAGAGCCTCCTCTATAATATCTGACAAATGATCACATGATCTCAGCTTAAAGATTTCCATTAAGAATCCACCACTACCTAAATCAGAGTGGCCCATTTCACTTTGTGACAAAATTCTAATTTATGAAAAATAAGAAAGGAAAGGAGAAGAGAGGGGAGGGAAGGGCAGGAGAAGGGAGGAGAGGAGAGAGGAGGAAAGGGGAAGGGAGGGGAAGGGAGAGGAAGGGAAGGGAGGAAGAGAGAGGAAAGAAAAGGAAAGGAAGGGGGATGCAGATGCACTTAGCTCTTTTCTTTGGGTTAAGCAGTAAATAATTTATGTCTTTATATCTAGAAATATTGAATAAACTTATGTTAAAACAAGATTAGCACTGATTGTCTCAATTTTTTAACATTTTTCTCCCCAGAAAATTGGCTAGTACCTTTTGGGCTCCTCATGACTGATGAGATTTTTTTCTGATTTCTATTCTTTCCTCATCGAATGGATTTTCCAACATAGAGAGGTCTTCATCAAACATTTAGAGAGTCTACCCTCATGCTCTCCCTTGCCCCTTGATGGATGCTGCCATACCACTTATGATAGTTATCATTACTTAGAGAGATTCACAGTCAGAACATACCCATCAGAATACAAGCTATGTGTTTTCTTCCAAACTAAACTCTAAGCATTGCTTCAAATTAAGCCTTTTGGGTTTTTCCTCAATCTAATTATAGTCAACATTTGTCTTACAAGTTACTAGTGGATATTAAATGATGGGAGAAGAAGGAGGAAGCAGAGGAATAACTTTTCTTTAGCTTAAAGAGCATGGGAAGCAGGGGTTCTTATCATTGCTAAGAATTTCGTCAAATTAAATCACAGAATGTTAGGAACAAAAGGAATTTTAGTACATAGCATGTTATATCTAGAACTGCTCTTAATTAAGCCAGCCCCTTCATTTCACAAGGTCACAGAGAAGGGCTGAGATTTTAATCCAAGTCTCCCAATGCCCCTTCCAGTGTTCTTAGCACTTCATCCCTAGTCCCTTGAGGGTAAAGAAATTTGAGGTTCTAGTACCAGCTTTCCCACTAACTACCTACTATAACTACAGGCAAGTTGGTTACTTCCTAAAGGACTTTAGCTACCTTGTCCACTATGTGGGAAAGTAATTCCTGTGGTGCTTGCCTCATAGAGTTTGTATGAGGGAAATGTGTATGTATAAAACACTAATCTAAATGCCATCCATCAGTATTATTATTAGAGTTCAGTTCCTAAGGGAAGAAATCTAGATCCTGAGATTGTTTTCCAAGAGTTATTTCATCCCCTTACCCCTTTAGATCAGACTTCTCTCAAAGTTTCTTTCTCTGTCTTTATAAATCTCCTTTAGTATATATCTTCTCCTCTATTCATGACTCCTATACTCAGTGGTATATGGTAAACTGCACACTCATTTTTATTTGCCTTATTCTCAAAGGAGAGAAAATATATCCCATGAGGCAGATACACTTACACATTTCTAAAATGGAAAAGAAACTGACATTCTGATCTTCCAAAAGATTTTTTTTCAGACACTGAGGAAAGAAGTCTTAGAACTCAGGATAATTTTAATGCAAGGAGGATCTCAAGTTGAAGGAATGGCTAGTTCAGTCTCCTAATTTACAGATGAGGAACCTGAAGTCAAGAGAAGGGAAGAAACTTCTCACAAGGTCACACAAATATCTAAGTAGGAAAGTCAGGATTCCAACCCTGATCCTTTGAATTCACATGCTCTATACTTCCTTAGCCTCTCTTGGAGGTAGCTTATGCAAAAGATAAATGAGTAGGAGTAGCATTGCACTAGAAAAAAATAGTAATAAAAATTTTGATCCCCACTCTGTAACTAACCTCCTGAAAGACCTTGGGTAAATCATTCCATTTCTCCAGCTCTTAATTCTTACTCCTGTAAAATGAAAGGGTTGGAAGCCACCAATGTTCATTAAGATCCCTCCTTTCTATGATTTTAAATGCAAATAAACAAAAGCAATAACCTCACAACCTGTTATTCATCAATTAATGTTTTCTCTCCACACACAGAATATTACATAGGTCTTTACCTGCTGTTTGTGTCAAGATTTGTGTTCAAAACTTCAAAGAACACAAAGGACATACAAGATGTGATTCATACCCAGATTCAGCACATTCTATAAGATACTCTTCTTAATAGAGCTACCACTAATGAGATCAAGAATATCAATTAACCAGATGAATACCCATCAGATGCATGTGTATATATAAACACACATGTCTATATAAATTTACTGTACAAAATCTCACACAATCATTTTTAGAGAGAGTGAAAAAACAGGAGCATTACTTGTTTTGACTTTAGAGATAATCCTGAAAAATATATATTTTGTCCACCCTGATTATATATGCATTCTTTTTGAATATGCTTTAGAAAATACAATCTTAGCTTAGAATCTAACTTCCTTTCCAGCTTTCAATATGTGATTCTACAAAAGTTAAATGAACTTCTTCAGGATATATAAGATTTCCTGTCCCAGAAGAGTTAGCATGACCCTTTCTTGGACATTTCTGTAGATTGTGAGCTCATTGAGGAAAGGGAATTTTTTTATCTCCTTTTGTATCCCCAGCATTTAGCACCATGCCTGACATGTAGTAGATACTTAATAAATGTTTCTTGACTGAGATACAGATTGGACTAGGTCTCTGAGATATCTTAAAATTCTGAGATTCTACCTATAGAAAATCAGATTCTTCTTCAAAATGAAGCCTCATGTTCTCCATGAATCCTTCCTTGATCACCCCGGGTTTCATAGATCTCTCTCTCTCCTTTGACTTTCTATAGCAGTTATCTTCTGCATGACTCATTTATCCCTTAGTTGAGTATGACTTTACTGTGAATACTTTTGGGTCTCTATGTCTTATCTTGCCCCCTAGAATGTTGGTTCCTTGAGGTCATATGGTACCTGCCTTCTATATCTTCTTCCCCTTTCCCTTCTCCTTCAGGACTATAACCCTGGAGTTGGACAGGTGTTTTAGATATAAACTACCTCACATAAGCAAACTGACAACCACAGGTTAAGTGATTCACTCCCCAACTAAACTCTTTAACAGAGCTGTCCAAGAGTGGAATGGGATACTTCCATATGGGATGACATTCAAGGACAGCTTGGGTGAGAGTATATTTGTTATGCTATAAAGGTGGTTCCGTTTTTTCCAAAAGGTGTTAGATGGATACAGAAGACCCTACCATTTCAAAATTATAATTCTATAAACTGCCAGAACTAGGACTTGAAACCAGAATCACTTACTCCAAATACAGCACTCTTTGCACCATACCCTGTTGTTTCAGAACATTGCATATCATGATAACTCAATAAAGAGAGGTTGAGCAATGGATTAATAATATTAATTAAAATAATGTGCTGACTTTTTGCTCTAGCATCAAAACATATCAATTTCCATAGCATCTATAGTTTTAAGTCATGGGCAATTCACTTTGGGAGAGATGACCCCCCTGAATGCTGACCTAACTATTTCAGAAAGCCTATGGAGGTGCACTCTACCCTGTAAAATATAAACCAGCAAAATATCCAACCACTGTGACTTAAAAAAATTCAAAATTGAGTCAGCACATCAGGTGCAGCTTGCCAGATGAAGTTCAGTTAATGTGACACATCAGGCTTGCAGGAATGCTTTGCATTTTATGAACAGCATCTGTTTCAATGTGGTTGAGCCTTTCTTTGCATCTGTAAATTCCAGCTCTGGTGGTAGGTGGCCCAGACCAAACCCACATTTGCATTGCTTTGACTGTAGGTGTTCTGGGATATTGAAAGGCCTGTTCTTTGTCTGAAAGCCAGCTTGTTCAGGCTTCAAACCTAGGCCCACAGCTGGCTGTGGGTCTTTCTGACAGAACCAATAATAATTCACATTTACTGAGTGCCTGGCCCATCCCGCTGTTGACAGGAGGGAAGGTACAGACTTGGGTTTTGAAGAAACTCAAATGACAACTAATCTGAATAAACTCTTTGTGCTTAAAGAAAGTTTGAAGGAAGATTGTTTGTTAGGACTTGGACTAAAAGTAGCAATGGGAGAGTGAAGGATGAGCAAGGAAGCTGAACTAAAAGAAGAGTTAAGGAAAGACAGAGAGTGTAAGGGAAAGAATTATCATGTGAGCAAATGAGTCCAAGAAATGCCAACAAACCAATGGTCCTAGAAGAACTGGAGATTTGGAGCTGACTGACAGATCAGGAAGGTATTAAAAATTAAAGCAAATCTATATGACAGATAAACTGAAGCTAATGGAGATGAATGGAAAAGAGAACAAAAATAAGTCAGAAAGAGGGCAGATCAGCAGCCCTAGGGAAAGGAATGAGGGGATGGATGTAGATAAAAGTTCAGTAAAGTAGTCAAGGACCAAAAGAGTATCAATGCCAGTAGGAAAGAAAGAATCTTGACAAGTGGAGAGGCTCATTTCCTAAGTCTTGAGCCCTAAGATACTGAATACCTACATTATTTTTGTTAAGATAGACATACCAGTCAAAATGTGATTAGTTCTGGAGAGTTAACTAAGTTAAAGAACTCACCATCAGGGAGTAAATAATAGGTGTCTAACAGTTGTCTCCCCAGAAAGTTTTGTTAAATTATTAAAGAAAGCAAGTCAGGAAAACAAGTCTGACCCTATCTAAATAGGCCGACAAGTGCTAATACTTGGGCCCCATGCTATCTCATCAGGCTACATGTTCATTTGACTTAGCTTTTGGTACTCAACACCTTTTGAGATCCTTCAGTTAACTCTCTGCTCTGATTGGAGGGCTAGAGGTAGAGCAATGAATTCTTCCCAAAGTCTACCTTTACAGAGGGTTAGAAATTTTGCAGGTAACTCCATTTTCCATCAGTGACCTTGCTTAGTTTCAATTGCATGAATATCTTGCTTCCTTCATCTGTGTACTCCCTGGAACCCTCCCACCTTTTCACCTTTTTTTGTGCATTGTCTTCCCCAAATAAATAGTAAGCTCCTTGAGGGAAAGAAAACCATTGTTTTTCTTCTTGTGATTTGTATTCTCAGAGCTTAGTGCAATGCCTGGCATATAGTAAGTGCTTCATAAATGTTTATTTAACTGAATTGAAATGCTGAGATTGGAAGGAATTAGCCCATTTACTCAAAACTGCTTCTCAGAAACTTCAGTCTTTTCACTGCCACATTATTTTTGTACATAGAAAGGTAGCATGCATACAGAATCAGCTTCAAAATGAGGAATACCTGAGGAATAGGGCTCAAGACCTACCTATTACATATACTGATCATGTGACCCTCAGCAAGTCCCTGAAAGTCTCAGTGTCCCCAAGCAAGTCTCTAAAACTATGATTGGCCAACATGGCGCCAAACTGCATTGCTGGAGGGAGTTTCTTCACCTGAAAATTTCCTATCCTAATTAAATCAAAGATCCAAGCCCTATCCCTGTTCCCACCCTTACATGTGCATAGCTTGTAGCTGACAGAGATGGTCTGTGTGGTGCTAGTAGACCTTGCTTCCCCCTGATAACCTAGCTACCCAGAGCAGACATGTTGCTTGTTAGATACTTTCAGTTGTGTCCAACTGTTCGTGATCCAATTTGGAGTTTTCTTGACAAAGATACTCTAGTGGTTTACTGTTTCCTTTTCCAGTTCATTTTACAGATGAGGAAACTGAGGCAAATACAGTTAAGTGATTTGCCCAGGGTCACATAACTAGTCTCTGAGGCCAGATTTGAACTCAATTCTTCTGATCCCAGGTCTACGGTTCTATCCACTGTTCCACCTAGCAGCCCCTCTAAAAAAACGAAGGCCCTCACATGTAGTTAATGGATAATACTTAAATTTGCAGATAAGTAATTTTATTTCATCTTCACAGCAGTTCCTGTAATATAAAGTAGGGGCAGTTATACCTTCATTATACAGATAAAGAAATTAAACACAAAGAAGTAAAATAAGTTATTCAATGTTGCATGGCTACTTATTGACAGAGTAAGGAATAGAAACCATTGTATTTCTGTTTCTATTAAAGGATCTTGCCTGTTGTTTTAGAAAGAGATAAAAGAAAAGCGTCCTGTTTCCCTCAAGGTCATCTTGACTAATACACATATGGAACATAAATCAGATTCCTGTCTTCTTTTGGAAAATCAGCTTTTAATTCTATTTAATCCCACTAGAACAAAACATATTGACTTTTAGAATTCTTCTGATCTAACTCAACACAAAGATATGTCTATCCTTAAGAAGTGAAGTTCTTTTTTGACATCATGCTGAGATTTCACATTAGAGTTCTCTACCCAATAGCAGAATTTTATGAACTTTTTAAGTGTTCCTTTTGGGATTTTATGGACTCATGACCCTCAGGCAACTCACTAGGATATATCTATCTGTTGAGTTTATAGATAGGTTGAGAGCTACATTGGTGAAGGGGGTGTTCACACTAGTGAAATCACAAATTCTTGACATGTTGCTGAAGAGGGAATACTTGGGATTATAGTATTTGGAGCTGAAAGGTGCCTTGGAGATCAACCAGCCTAATTCCTTCATGTTACAAGTGAGGAGACCAAAACCCCAAAGAGGTCAATTGACTTGTCCCAGATCATATGGGCAGAAGCAGAGATTGGATTCAGACCCAGGTCCCTGATTCCACATCAAGTATTCTTTCTGCCTCACCATATTGCATTTGGAAGTTACCAATTCCCATTACTTGACAGTATAAGAAAATATGTTGTAGAAAAATCACTGTACTGAATAGGAATCTAGAATATTACTGTATAGAACAGAATGCAATTACAAGAACAGTGTGTCATATGAGTATTTCTACTGCACTCAAGTGACTTCTCTTTATACTCAAAATGTAAGTTAGTCTTCCTCCAAAAATAGATGGAGATGGGGTTCAAGGAAGGCCTGTCCATATTCCAAGTAAGCTCAGGAAAATGAAGTATTCATTTAAAAATAATTCAAAAAGTGGTCGAGATTGAAAACAAAAGGGAATAGGAATGCAGTGTATCCTGAGCTACATCAGAAGATTGAAGGGGAAAGAAATGTCATGCAGGAGGAATGAAAAAAGGATCACAAAACATTTGGAGCTAAAAAAAAAATTTGAAGCTCTTCTCAAAGGTAAAGAAGCCAGATGCTCCAAGGTAGAGTATTTTTCATATATATATATATATATATATATATATATATATATATATTTATATACATATATGCATACATACACATATATGTATGTATGTATACACATATACATATGTAACAATTTATTATTTTAATATTAGTTTTAGTCTCCAAAAAAATAATGCAGATTGATAGAGACTGTTTGATAAAAGGTCATTTAGGATCAGAGGAAGGAAGAAGTCTTCTGAGTAATGGTGGTTGATAACTACCAGTAGAGTGATACAATATCAAGTCTTAGTCAAACTCATATCAGCCGAAGAGATTGGTGTCTTCTTTGGGCATATATTCCAGACATAGTAGAGAACTTCCCTACATTTGTCAAAATGGATGACAACTGCACATTTTTGGTGATTTACAAGGTCACAATGGTATTGCCACATGGAACTTTTTGAGAAAGTTGATAGGGTCTTGAGCAAGAAATTGAAGAGTTTATTGGCACTGGTGGCATTTTCATTAGTGTTGTGCTTTGAAAACAAGAAAAAAAGCAATTTTCGAGGGGAAAATCATATTTTAGATATGAATATCCAGTGAAGAAAATTGTATCTGAGACTAGAATTTAGATTTTTTGGAGGATAATTTACCATACAGGAGTAACAGGCTCCTAGTCAAGGATGGAGTATGCCTAATAGAGGCTGGTAAGACTATTTGCCAGTAAATAAAATCTGAATTTAAAATGGAAAGAAAGGGAAGGCAGGGAAAATAAACTGATTATGTAGGTCTACCAATCTAGCTACCATTCAGAGTATCTACAGTGTAGGAAGAATAATAACTCTTTACTGAGCATCAGTATAGAAAACATAATTAAGAAGCTAGAAGTAGAAATCATCTCTTATATATGGATGATTTCTATAGTATGGATATATTAGTCAGTTGATCAATAAGCATTTATTAAGGAAGCTTTTATATAGCACCTGCAATGTGCTAAGAACTTTTTACAAATAATATCCCATTTGATTATGATATTAAGTGCTTGCTATGTATAAATCATTTTGCTTAACACATAGGAAGGCAAAAGCATAGTCCCCACTTGTACATGGCTCATGTTCTAATGGCTTAGATAACAGGTATGGTCTGTGGCAGAAGGTAGAATTAAAACTGAATCTTAAAGGAAGCCAGAGAATCTAGAAATCAAAGTTGAAAGAGGAGACCACTTGAGATGAACAACAGTCAATGCAACTGCATGGAGTCAGGAGAGGGAATTCTATGTAAAGATTAAATAGTAAATGGGTCATGCCAGCTAGGTGACACAGTGGATAGAAGATCAGGCCTGGAGCCAGGAAGATCCGAGTTCAAATCCGACCTCAGACACTTATTACCTATGTGACCCAGGACGAGTCACTTAACCTTGTTTGCCTCCATTTCTTCATCTGTAAAATGAGCTGGAGAAGGAAATGGGAAACCACTCCAGTATCTTTGCAAAAAAACAAACAAAAAAACCCCACAAAACAAAATGTCAAATGGGGTCGTGAAGTGTTGGACACAAGTGAAACGACTGAACAACAACAAATGGGCTGTAAATACATAAAGGGGAATAAGACTAGAGAAGTGGGAAGTGGGCAGCAGGTTGTGACAGGGTTTAAATGCCAGAGAACTTCAATTTGATTCTGGAGGCAGTAGGGAGCCATTAGACTTTACTGAGTAGAGAGATAGCGTAGTCAGGACTGTGCTTTAGGACAATCACTTTGACAGCTGAGTGGTGCAGAACAGATTAAAGTGCAAAGGGACTTGAGACAAGAATATCAATTAAAATCACCATGGTCTAGGTAAGTAGTGATTAGGGGCTTGCTTTAGGTCTGTGGCCAAGGGAATTCAGAGAAGGGGACGTATATGAGAGATATTTTGAAGGTAGAAAGGACAAGAATTGACGACGTATTAGATATGTGGAGTCAGTAAGAACGAGGCATAAAGGACCATACCAAGATTATAAGTCTGAGTTATTGGTATGATGGTGATATCTCTACCAATAATGGGAATGTTCAAAAGAGGTAAGGTTTATGGGGACAGATAAGTTCTGTTTTGGATATGTTGAGCTAAAATGCCATATATGATAGATACATTTGTATAGGGTTTTTAAAGATTACATTTCTGAGTTATTATTAATAGTATAATATATAACAGCAAAATATAAAATAGAACAGTATGATCTAGAATAAAAAATTATGAGATAGTTAATTTAGACTAATATGATAATTGAATAACTAGGCTTACTCATCATAGTCTATGCAACAACATGACCCCAAGTTCTGTCTTCTTAGGGTACCACTGATTAATGGACCCAACTTCTGACATGGGTATAACCAAGTAATGCTCAAAGATATTAAGTAAATAACCCAAAAACACAAGGGTAATATGTAGCAAAACTATGATTGAACCCTGGTCCTCTGACTCCAAATCAATCTCTCTTTTTACTAAACCAGGAAAAATGAAAATTGTTTTATCAAGGAAGAATCTGTCTGATGCAATGAATCGCCAAGTAAATCCTACTGTGTTTTCTGTTTAACCTTCAGCATCACCCAGAATATAAGATTTCTCCATGGATGTATATACCGCAGGGAGACACAAACACAGAGGGAAACCCACCTAAGAACATCAGACCTCCTTGAAATTAACTGCTTCCCCCAGAAGATTATTTATCTGGTTCTGATTCTCCATCTTTCACAGATAACCAGCCCCACAGCCATAGTATAACAGCCCAGCCTTTATCACCAGCCCAGAAATTTGGGCTCTCCCTTTTTTGTCATCTGTAGGGGATCTTAGAGAGGGAAAAAAATCTGATGTCTTAACAGGATTATTGACAACAGCTGCTGCCTCCCTGACCCCACAGCTAAACTCTCCAACCTCCTTTATGGAAGGAATGGTAGCTTCCCAGTTGCTCTGATTGTGGGAACAGATGTTGTGATGTTCCCTTATGTATATTTGTTTATGCTTCTCTGGTGAACTTGAGCATCTCCAAGTACATAACTTCTTTTTTTTAGGAATTATATTTCTATATCACTGCAGATTTCTTTCAGCTTCTTCATCTCTCTTCATTACAACTTCTTTATTTTTCAGATTGCTTCTTATTGCAATATTTCAGTTCTGAATTTGTAAGTGATATATTCATCTCCATATCCAGAGGGTATATCTAGGATGCATGGATTTATTTATTAATGCATGAGGTGAGAGATTCTTGCAGATATCTTTCATGGGGTTTGTGAGAAGCAAAATGACCCATCTCTGTACCAGAAAAAGCCTCATTGGCACCTGGAAGTAAACATCTAAAACCTGAAAAGAAAATATGATTCCCTCACTTAAATATAGGGAGGCAATTTGGGGGTGAACATAGACAATCTTAATGATGACAAGTGCCCAATTATAGAATGAGGTGCCTTAAGATTATAATAGTAACTCACATTTCAGTACTTCTTTAGGACTTACAAGGTATTTTACTAACAGCACTAGAAGGTGGCTAGTGCAAATATCATTACATGAATTTTATTGATGAGGAACCCATTTAAGAAGAGTGAAATTAGTTCCTCAAGATCACATAGGTAGTAAGTGTCACAACTCCATCTTAAGCCTACATCGCAAAATCATAACAGGTTGAAAACACCTTGGAGATCATATTGTACAGCTCATTCATTTTACAAGAAACTTGGAGAAGTTCCTTGACTGATCCAAGATGTCAACAGTTGGAAAGTTGCAGAACCAGCATTTGTACCCTGGTCTTGTAAAGCCAAATCTAGTACTCTGGCTCAGATTGCACAATGTTAAAACTGCAAAGGACACAAGGTCATCTAGGTCATTGACTCTTCTCCTGAGGTTCAAGAGCTTACTATTTTTTAAAAGTCTATTTCAATATAATTGGTTTCCTTCATAATCCCATGTATTATATTTTATGCATTTAAAAAATATTCTAAGAAGATATCACCAGATCACAAATGAGTCCATGACACAAAAATGGTTAAGAAGCCCTGAACATATCTAATACCTTTATTAATAAATTGCAAGCTCAATATCTTTTCTTTATTGCCACACTTTCTTATCACTGGAACTATTTTAGTAATGCTAAGGCCATCATCATAATTAAAACTCTTTGCTAGAATTCTCTACCAGGCTTGTTAAAGCTTTCTCTTGGAAGAGATTTGGGGGTGAAATAGATACTCACCCCTTCCAGAGAGCATCGTATCAAACTATGACTGCATCTTTCAGACTATGGGCAATAAGACGTTCAGCTGACTAAACACCATTGAATAAATAGGGAGAATTTTGCTCAAGAGAGAGAGAGACAGTTAATAAAAACTAGAAAGCACATGGACTTTCGGAGAAATTTCCAGTGTCGTACAAACATGCAAATCCCTCAACAAGGACCTCCATAAAGTTAGGATTTAATTTTTACCAATAACTCTAAAGACAAAAGACACACAGTGTTTGTGAATACACAATAAAACAGAATAGAATTAGGTTTCTCCTCTTGGGCTAGATTGGATTTACCAATAAAGATTAAAGAGGGAGTCATTGTGTATACTATTTAAAGAGGATTGGCAGCTTCCCATATTTGTAAATTACCCCCAAAACACACATCCCAGGCAATAAATAGGCAAGACATTCTCTTGATACTGACAATCAGTGGAATGAGTACAGTCAGAAACCAACCCCTGGACATGTAATGTAGAAATATGGAGCATGTGTAGAGAAGGAAGTCGAAGTCTAGAGTCAGAAGGAGAGTGAGTGAATAAGAGAGTGATTAGAGAGTTAAGAATCAGTTGAGGCCATCTTGGGACACATGAAAATCTCCACCGTAGCTGTCACCAGGTGGAACCACCCTAGGCTTTCCCATTGGCCACTCCCAAACTTACTGACAACACTTTCCCTTTTTCCACTCCTTCAAAATTTTAGCCCCATATTCCCAACCCTGCCAGAGTCACTTGACTTCTTCTTAATGGTGGTGGGCCAATTTTCTCCAGGTTTGTCACCACACTGGGTAGGGACCTGATGTAGACTCCTAGACCTAGAGTCTCTGAACCCTTAGGAGTTTTAGGTTTTCCTTTGGGCCTAGAACTGAACCTTCCTTTATGGGTTGTCTCTCCCAATTAAGAGACTATCCTCTTTTTCTATTTATATCTAGAGTGCTTAGCATAGTACTAGGCATAGAGTAAAAACACAATTAATATTTGTTTGTCTTCATTTATTCATTCAGTGTCTGTATCAAAATACAGATGACTGGCTAGTTTATAAATGTGTATAGGTGTAGGATCTTGAAGGCCTGAGGTTTTGCCTAAGATTAACTTTCATTTATCTAAATTATTTCATTACAAAACAGACCATAGAGATCATCCATACAGTCAAACACTTTTATTCGAAACATGAGGAAACTGAGGCCATATAGCTTAAGTCAGTTATCCAAGAGCATGTAGGTTGCAAATAAAAATTCAAATCCAGGTCTTCTCATTATAAATCCTTCCCTCCTTTCACTGTATCATACTGCATCCCATGAAGCAAAGGGCATCAGTATTGGACTTGGGGGTGGGTGTCACCAGCCTTTACAAGTGGCCAATGATATTATGTGCACTGGGACCCAGAATTGTGCAGGTAGATGGATTCTAGAATCAGGGGAGAAATGAAGGAAGAGCCTTCAAAGTCATCAACTGTAAATGGCCCAGTTCCAAGTTCCCAGTAGTCTTTACACAGACCCTCTTTCTGGGAAGCTGGAAAAGGGGCGGTATATGGTCAGCAGACTTGTAGATAGGAGAGTGAAATCAGCATGAGTGTCAGTGGGTCCTTAACTTGATAGCGCCTAAATGATCAGAGGAAGATAAGTTGGTTCTGCCCTCTGCTCTGCTCACCAGAAGGTCTTTGCTGTCAACTGCTACTCTGACTTCCTAGAATGAAGTTGACTGGGCTCTCTTCCCCTTGGGAGTGTTCTAAAGAGAAGGCTTTGACAGCCAGTTTGTCTTCAAGTTCTTCCCACTATTTCTGCTCTAGACTGGTTATCTATTATTTGCGGCTCAGCTTAAACATCACCTCCTACATGAAGCCTTCCCTGATGACTTCAGCTACTAGTGCCTTCCACTAAAAAGAATTTATTTTCTCTACCACTCTGGTGCACATATTTTCTCCCCCAGTTGAATACAAGCTCCTAGCAGGTAGGGATGGTTTTGTTATCTTGGTTGCTGTATCTCTCAACCCCAGCATGGTACCTGGTAAAAAAAATTAAGTGTTGAATTCCTTTTCATTAATTGATTTCTTTGCTAAAGTCAACTCTTTATTACTCCCAAGATTTGGGAACGACAACGTTCCTTATGTAGTCCAAGTTCTAAGTAAAGTATGAACACCATAAAACTCTCCCCTTCCTCCCCATCACTGCACTTCAGAGACCAATTCAATTATGAACTGAAAAATCTAACTTTATTAATATTTAAAAACTGTCTCTTGAATCCACAGCTATGATTTATTGCTGTCTAATTTTTCCAGACCTGTTGTTCCAATTGGAACAACAGTGGCAAAGGAACACAACCCTTATTTCAAACAGCTTAAAGATAATGAGCTACAAGTTAATAATTATATTACAGCTAAAAAATCAGACTCCTAAAAATAAATGATGGGTGACTGGAATTGTGTGGATACTTAGAATGGGAGATAAGATGAGATAACGTTTCAAAATTCCTTGAAACTGAAATTCTTTCATTCTATTAAATCCACCAATGGATGAGATATTCAATCTTTTCCACCATTTAAAGGAATGTGTATTTTATGCCATTTGCAGCCATCATCTTTGTCTTGCTCTGCTGAACTCTTGAAAAATCTGTTTATCTTGAAATCCTGTGGGTTTTTTTTTTTGAAATGTAGAGATGTATCTAGATACATCTTCCTAGAGAACAAATAACATTTGCCCATGGTCAACATTTTCCTTCGCTGTCACAAGAATGGCCCAGAAAATGAAGATGGGTTGTTTGGGGCACAGCCATTTGAACATTGGGTTGCTAACATTTTAAGATAAGAGGTCAACAGCTTTGTTGGGTTCAGCCTTCCCTTGCCTAATTTGTTTTCTTGTGTTGACTCACATGCCACTGGGATTCATACTAATCTGAAGCAATAGGAAGGCTAGGAAGGAGAAATAAACCAACAAACAAAAATATATTTCATGGCCTTGCAGAGCTGTAGTTACATCCATTCAACCATGTGACTAAAGCTCTGGCCTCTTCCTGGAAGAGAAAAACGGGACTGTCCCCTCCCTATCCCTGGAGAGTGTCTTTGCTTGAAAATTCTATATTTAAGTATTTAGAGTGGAATAATGTGATCATCATAGGTTTTAGAACTAGAAAGGATCTTAGCAATCATCTCATCCAGTTCCCTCATTTTACAGGGAAAAGAAGGATGAAAAAGTTTAAGTGATTGGCAAAGGCCTCATAGGATGTAACAAAGCAGAATCTGAATCAATCTTATCCAATTCATAAACATCTATCCACTATGAATATCATGTTATACATAGAGAAATAGTGAGAGAGAGAGAAAAGAAAGGAGGAAAGAAAGGAGGAAAGACAGAAGGAAAGATAGGAGGAAAGATGGAAAGGAGGAAAACAGGAAAAAGATATGTAGATCGATAGATACACATATAAATTTATATTCCCACTAACAAATATGAGTATTGAAATATATAAACAAGAGTCTAAAAAGGGAAAGAAAATGTATGTTAAGATAAGTGAGGCAATAAAATCCCCAAGAGACAGTCAATGATTTAACATTTGTTTTTCAGCTTCCCCTATAATATTTGCTGATTGTTAACCCCATGCCCCAAAGATGTGTGTGGCAAATTTCACATAATAATACCTGCATTACTGTAAGGTTATGATCATTTTTAACCTTTCAAACATTTTTACCATGTATATAACTTTAGCAAGTTGATGATATTGTCTAGTTATAGAAGGTTTGTAAACTGCTTAGTAGTCATATGTTGATCAATGTTTAGCCAAGGCTTAACTAGGTGACACAGTGAATAGAGCCCTGGAGTCAGGAGGACCTGAGTTCAAAACCAGCCTCAGAAACTTGACATTTACTATGTGAGCTTGGATGAGTCAGTTAACCCCAACTCCCCTGCCTTCCCCCCTCAAAAGAAAAAAAATTGTTTAGTCAACATTTCTTAAGCACCAACTACATGCAAGACATTGTACTAGCCCCTGCCTCCAAGGGCTTTACATACTGTGGGATGTGATGAAACAAAATTAAATTGAGAAGACATCTTAAATTCAGCATGTCTAAAATACAAACATTATCTTCTCCCACCCTCAGAGGGTCCTCGCTTCTAAACTTTCTGTATTTCTGTTAAAGGTACCATCATCCTTTCAGACTCATAGTTCCATCATTAACATCATCTCTTTCCTCTCCCTTGTCCTGTATCTCCAATCAGATGCCAATTCTTCTTGTTTCGACTTGCACACCTCTTGTATGCAGTCATTCTCTCCACTCAGCAGACTGCCACCAAAGCCCAGGCTTTACCTCTTGCCTGGATTATAGCAATAGCCTTTCCAAAAGGGATTCCTGCCTCAAGACTCTTCCTACACCAGCCCTTCCTACATGTTGCTGGAAAGTACTTTAAGCATACATCTGATGGTGTGACACCCCAACTCAACCAATTCCAGGGCTTCCTTGTGTTGCAGATATTTTACTGATCTCAAATTCAAGGCCCTCTAACATCCGCTCATTTCCTATAGGTGGTTCAGAGGAGAACGTACTGGACTTGGAATCAGGAAGAGCTGAGTTCAGATCCTGCCTCAGTCACTTCTAGGCTGTGTGACTCTGGACAAGTCAGTTGACCCCCTGAGCCTAAGTTTACTATCAGTGGGGAAATAATAGTATCTACATCACCTGAACGTTGTGAGAATCAAATGACCTAACATCTGTGAAGTGCACACATACAGAGTGCACAGACACACACACACCCTGTATTCACACATACACAGAATGGCCTGCTGTATCAGTTCTTAGATCAGCTTTTCTAAAAGGAAAGCAACTTTTGAGGGGTCAAAAATCACTTTAATCAAGCACATGTATCATTCACTTAGTTCAGGAGAAAAAGTCAGTACCCTGAACTTCAGAGAAAATACAGAGAAACAAAAATCAACCAAGAGACAGGGCTTCCAACTGTCTGACCATAAGCAATACATACATCACGGATCAACAAGCAGATCCAAATGTCTGACCATTACACACATACATAGTTACCAGAGACAGAAGCACCAACATCTGGATTTTCAGCCAGGGGCTACTTAGCAGCTGCCCAGAATCTCATCTGGTCAAACAAACACCAATGAGTAATCCCCAAAGCAAAACCTCAGAGTCAAACAGTTATAAAGCATCTGAGGAAGGACATAATAGAGAGTTGGTTTTCATTGTTGAGTTGTTTCAGGCATGCCCAACTTTTCATGACTCCATTTGGGGATTTCTTGGCGAAGACACTGGAGTGGTTTGCCATTTTTTCCTCCAGTTCATTTTACAGATGAGGAAACTGAGGCAAACAAGGTTAAATGAATTGCCAAGGGTCACACAGTAAGTATCTGAGGTCAGATTTGAACTCAGGTCCTCTTGACTCTATCCACTGCACTACCTCATTGTCAGTAGATGCTTAATAATAATTTTTATTCACTGATTTTTTTTCACTCTCTATCACTTCATATATGTTCCCATATTTCTTATAATTCTTCAAATTTACTGTCTGTTTTGACTTAATATGTTAACTCCATAGGTCATTAAGTGGTGCAGTGGATAGTACTGGAGTCAGGAAAACTCTTCTCCCTGAGCTCCAATTTGGCTTTGTGACCCTGGGTAAGTCACTTTACCCTGCTTGCCTCAGTTTCTTCATCTAAAAAATAAACTGGAGATAGAAATGGCAAACCACTTCAGTGTCTTTGCCAAGAAAACCCCAAATGGGGTCATGAAAAATCAGATAAGGCTGAAACAACTGAATGACAACAGAAATAAATCACCTCTTTATACCACAATTTGCTATGTTAGTTTTCTATTGCAAACAGAGCTGTTAGGAACGTGTTTATATAAGATAGAGCTGCCTCTCTCCCTGTCTGTCTGTCTGTCTCTCTCTCTCTCTCTCTCTCTCTCTCTCTCACACACACACATACACACACACACACACACGCAGTAAAGAATCAGAGTTAGTACATTTTTCTAACCTTGACAACATTATTCCATAATGGTTTTCAGAAATACTTAACCAATTCAGTTATATCAGCAGTATCTCAGTCTGCCTGTTGTATCATAACTGTACCAGCATTATATCTTGTCTTTAATTTTATCAGTTTGAATGCTATAAAGAAATATTTCAAAGTTGTTTTAATTTCCATTTTCATAACATACATTGTGGAAATTTCTTATAAATTCAAGTGATAGATTTTTATCCAACAGGTTTGAAGAAACACTTTTTTCTTAAAGTATTTCTTTTCCTTCTTAAAGGTTTTCTTTTACCTACTTTTAAAAAGTTTTGTTGTTGTTGTTAAAATTAAGGCTAGCTAACTAGCACTTGCATAATCCATTAAAGTTTGCAATGCAATTTACAAACTTCCTCACAACAATCTTGAGAGTCAGATACTATTATTTCTATTTTACAGATGAAAAAATTGGGGCAGACAGAGATTAAGTATCTTATCCAACATCTCACACACATAGTAAGTAACTAAAGGCTAAATGGTCTTCCTGATTCCAGGTCCAGTGCTCTATCTACTGTACCACCTAGTTTCCAATCAAATATCTTTATTTTAAGAATGAAAAAATAGAAAGGGCTATGAACTTGAACTCCCAAGACTTAAGAATGACTCCTGCCACTGTCACTTATTATCTATGTGACTTAACTGCTTACATAATTTAAATTTTCTGGGTCTCAATTTCCAGGCCTAGTTCTTTGATCCTATGCTCTTCCATAATTTTGTCTAAGTTGTGAGTTAAGAGTTTATCTCCACTCTACAGCTATGAAAAATAGACCAATTCTCTGTCCTTCAGGGTTTATTGTGTTATAAAAATTATATTTAAGTCATTGATTCATTTCAAATGTAGAGTTGTCTATAGTGTGAGATGCCTCTGCATTTTTTACCCGTTTAGACTTTTTGCAACAATATTTTTTGTTGAAAAATGAAAACTTTCTCCAATATTTTGTGATTCTTGGTTTGTAGAATGCTTGAATTGTAAAAATGCTAGCTTACTCTATTCATCTTTTCATCCTCATTATTATAGATGCTATTCTACTAGTCCAGTTTTCTATTTATCTTCTCTAGGATCAAATAGCTTTGATAATTCACCAGTTAATAGTCACTAGATCACATATGTCCTCCACCATAATATGTCTTATATTTATATAATAAATTATATTTTCCAAAATCTTTTGTCATATGTTGTCATGTTTAATTCTCATCAAAACTCCATTGGAGATGGAGACAGAAAGGTTACAAGACTTTCCCAAGGCCAATAGTAAGAGAAAGCAAAGCATCCTCAAGGTTCTCACATCTCTAAATCCAAGACCATACTGACTCTAGGATACTGCCTCATTTGTCTCTGGGACATTGGCCAAACTAAGATCAATGACTTGAGCTGACGATCAGAAATAATCTCCAAACTTTAGAAATGGAGAGAGTCAGTGGTGCCAGCTCAAGGAGATTTCCATTTTTAATGCAAATATGGAAGGGCTCAAGATGATAGTCCAATATAATCAAACACTAGGAAGAGAAAGGGGATGGAAAAGAGTAGGTGAGAAGATAGTGGGATAGGAAGAATAAAAAGAGATGCCGATATCCACACTGGAATGGGGGAAGGATACTAAGGACAAACTTTTCTCTTCTACAAATTTTGTCTATGGCCAAGTGCTGGTGGAATAAAGCAACTTTACTTGCTGTCACCTCCATTAGATTTTGAGCTCCTTGAGAGTAGTGACTGCCTTTTGCCTTTCTTCCTGTTCCTTAATATACTGCCTGGCACATAGTAGGTGCTTAATAAATGTTTATTGAATTGAATTATGAACTGTTACCATGCTTAGCACCTAATCAGGACCTAATAAGTGCTTGCCAACTAATGAGTATCTGAGGCCACATTCGATCCCAGGTCTTCCTGATGGGAAATTTTCTACTCTATGTACTGTCCCAGTTAGCTTCCCCTAGAGATAACATTTCAGTTCAATGTAATGCAATTTAATGTCATCAGATTCCGTTCTGTACCTGTTATATGCAAAGTATTATAGTCTGGCATTATAGCGGCTTGGAGGCTGTATACTCCACATACATCAGAAATAGGTGCTCTATAGTGTGTGTGAGTGTGTGACAGAGTGTGTGTGAGTATGTAGGAGAGTGAGAATGTGTGAGAGTGTATGTGTGTGAGAATGTGAGAGTATTTGAGAGTGTGTGAGAGTGAGTGTGTAAGAGTGAGTGTGTGAGAGAGAATGTGTGTGTGTGAAATTATGTGTGAGAGAGAATGTGTGTGAGAGTGACTGTGCAAGACTGTGCAAGAATGTGTGTGTGAGTGAGAGTAGTCCCCCATATTTTCTCAGCATCTGAACTCATATGAAATGGTGTATATGACTTGGAATCAGAATATTAGAAATGAACTCGAGTACATCCAGTCCATTTCCTTCACAGATGAAGAAACTGAGTCCCACAGTTGGGAATTAAGAAGTGACACAGCAAGTCAGCCACAACTCTCAGACTGAGAGTTCTTAGGGTGGCTCCGGAGTATTGAACTGTTTGTATTCTGGAAAGCAGTGATACCTTTCTGTCCCTCTCTAATAGCCTTGCAAAAAAACTTTCAAGACCTGCCTTTTATACTGTGATTGTTTCTGTTACTGCTGTTGCTTATTTGTTTGTTTTTTAAGTCAAATTCCAATCTATTAAGGGAACAAGTTGACCTATTCTAAGCTTTGGACTTGATGAACTCAAAGACAGTTTGATAAATATGGTGAACCAAGAGCTAAATTCAGGTCTGTTTTCCCTGACTTGGAGCTCAAGCTTTCTTAGTCCCAACTAAAAGCTAATTTGAGGTTTTATAATGAGTAACACTGCTTTTATTTCTAAACTTTAACTCTACTTCTTGTTACCTATATGACCTTGGGAAAACTAACCAGCCTCTTAGAGCCTCGGTATCCTTCTGTACAAATAGAGAAAGTTATACTAAACGATTGCTAAGGGTTAAATGCTTTGTTCTTGTGATCACAGAGCCGGAAGAGCCCTGAACCACTGCTGTTACCTCAGTATGAGCATCCATTAACAAGTTGGTTATCACTTAGAAATTATCGACATTAAGACCAGCATCTGTTATCACTTCCTGGCCTTTTTTGCATGTGCTTTCCTTATTCCAAATAAGTAGAGGAAGTATTTGCTGGGAGAATTGAGTCTCAGTTGAAGCTGATAATAAAGTTGTTACAATAATTGTTAACTCCACTTTCTAAATTAGCCATCATATGATTCAAGCATTTCTTAAATGCCTTATTCTGGTCCCAGCACTATATTTGGTGCTGTGGGAAATCCAAAATGTTAGATTCGGTATCTCCCTTTATCAGAGCTCACCTACCACTATAGTTTTCTTGGTCCCATTCTCAGAACCTACTACAATATTGATTGTTCATCTATCCAGCCAAACATCATCAAACGTATTGAGTCTCAAGCTCCGGTTTACAATGATAGCTATAACATTGTTCTTTCTTTCAAGTAGTTTACAATCTAATGGTTAGAAGAGCTAGTCCATAAATAATTTGAAAAGAAAAGAGAATAAGTGCAGAGTGTTATGAGACATTTCAGAGAAGAGGAATTATGTTCACCTGGGAAGAAGTGTAGATGGAGAGACCCAGAATGGTTTCATGAAGAATTTAGCCTCAGAGTTAATCCTGGATAACATTTCAACAGATGACCAACCGATGGAAATTCTGTCTTGTCCATTTAGACTCTACGTTACTGCCTTGTTGACCCACTCCTAATTCATGCCTGCCTCTTCATCTCTTTATCTGTTGATGTTTTCAAACGGGGCCAATTTATTGGTGATGTCACATACCTAACTTGACCTCTTTTCTTCCGCCCTTTTTAGGGTTCTTGTTCTATTTGTCTCAGAGGCTAGATGACAGGAGGTGGGCTTGTTCAAATATACCTATGTCATTATTCAGATCTTTATCTGGTAGAGCACAGGATATGGTGCAAATCACATCAACATGACGTGGTGAAAAAGTCACTGCCTTTGAAGGTAAAGTGTCTCAGTCTAAATTTCAGCTCTGATGTTTTCTTCCTTTGTAAACTTGGACAAATTCCTTCCCCAAGCTGGATCTGTTTTCTCTTGTGGGAAATAAGTGATCTAGACTAGATTGTTGGTTGTTCAAGAACATCAAAAGTCCCTGGGGTTCTTTCCTGGAGTCCTTTCCTGGAGTCCCTGATGTCAAAACCATTGTAAATAATATTGAACTATTATTTCCTCTTATACTACCTCTCTCTTTTCCAACTACATGATTATAGGAGACTGAACTTTCTTCATATACTTCAGCCAAAATAACAGATCACAAGAGACTGAACACAAGCAGATATGAGACTACATTTGTCTTCTATTAAGCATGGCATTAAAGAGATTTGAAAAAAATGTAAAATAATGCCCTGTTTATGAAAATATATTTATATTTCATAAAATGTTTTATTTATTTTAACATGTAATGGGGTTACTTGTTATTTTAAATGAACTAATGATTCTAATTTATCAATTTTGATGCCTCATATGATAAATTTCATAAATATAAGTCACACAAACAAAAATTTTTTGGGCCCCTCAATAATTTTTTAAGAGTATAAGGGATCATGAGACCAAAAAGTTTGAGAGATTCTGGACTAGTCTCTGTAAAAGCATCTATTACTAATGCTCTTAAGAGAAGACCTAATATTCTAGCGCAAAGTATATGGATATCAAATAATCCAATCCCTACATTTTGTGGAGGAGGAAATTTAGGCCCAAAGTGAGGAAGTAACTTGCCTGGCCAAATGAAATGATAGCAAGGCTATAACGAGAATCCAGGTATCATGGTCCATAAGTCTGGGCTCATTGTGGTCTGAAAGAGTACTGGATTTTGATTCAATGAACTTGGATTAAATCCTGTCTCTGCCACCTATCACAATCCTAGGCAGATCATTTAACTTCTCCATATTTTAGTTCCTCATCTATAAAATGAGGGCACTAGACTAGATAGCCTCTAATGTCTGTTCCAGTGACATATTTGTGATGTAAAGATCCCTAATAATTGTTAGTAGTTCTAGCCTAAAAATGGTTGATAAGAAAATCACTGTAACGAATGCCTCACATGGAATTAACTGTGGATTTCAGTCTTTCAAGTACATGTTGACTATATCCCCATGGAAACGTGTATTAGAGACAGCCTGGATTTAGAGAGGAGAGCCCTGTTCATGAACATTTGCAATGCCTCCACCACTAATGCCTCTTCTTCTAGTGGGTGAGTTTCTCCCTTTTGTGAAAACACCCATATTCACTTCAAATTCGACTAATCCATGATTCCCTCCCACTACTTACTTTGTACCCTCTTGAATTGCTTCTCCCACCTAAAAAAAGCTGATTTTTTTCAACTCCCTTTTATTTGCTATATTTCTCCACTAGAATATAAGTTCCTAGAGGGTCAGGCACATTTTCACATTCACAACACTTAGCACTATGCCTGGCACGTAAAAATTATTTAATAAATTATGTATCTATTCCTTCATCCATCTGCCTTTCCATCCATTCTCTCTGTCCCTCCTTCCATCCATCCATTTATCTATCTTCTACTTAATACTTGGGTAACCTTGAATTAGTCACTTAATTCAGTTCAATTCAACACACATTTGTTGGGTACCTACTACTTACAAGGTTTTGTGTTGAGTTGAGGTGATACAAAGATAAAGACAAAAATGAACCTGCCTTGAAAGAGCTCACATTCTGAGGGGGTGCTATGATATGTAGACAAGTAAATACAAAACAATTTCTAGCAGAGGAGGGGAAGAATGGAAACCAATAAGGATCTCATGTAGGAGGCAGCACCTAAACAGTGCTATAAAGGAAGTGAAAGGTTTTATAATTTAGAGGCAAGAATGGTATCCATGGCAAGTATGCCATCTTGGGCAACAACGCTTAGGCAGAAGATGGAACATCTTGTATGGGAAACAGCTAAAGGCCAGGCTGGCTGGAATGGAGAATATGTGAAGGGGAGTCATGGGGTAAGCCAAACTGTAACAGATCAATGAGGAATTTATGACATGAAATAAGATTTCAGAGGTAAATATGAGTTAGATGGTTCAAGGTTTTAAATACCTGATTTTGTATTTGATCCTGGAAATAAGAGGAAGTCATTGAAGATTTTTAAGGGAGATAAGGAGGGGATGACATTGTTCCATGCATGTTTTAGAAAAAAAAATCAATATCCCTTAGCCTCCATGGATATCAGTTTTCTCTTTGTTGAAATTTTAAAATGAGCAGAGCAAACTAGATGATTCTTAAAAATCCCTTCCAACCCAAAATTTCAGATTCTAGATTTCTAATTCCCACAGAAAATACAAAGTCTGGTGAGATTGGAAAGAGTCTGGACAACCCACCCTGGCCTGAGTCTAGTGAAATCGGGAATGATCCAGAGTGAAAGCCGCAAAAAAATCGAACTCTGCATTTCCCAAACTTGTATGAGCTACAAGTACCATTCCCAAGCCCCTCACTGAGTCCTTACAGTACATTAAGAAGTATTCTGCGTGGCTCATCTCTTCTAGTAGTCCTAATTTCCTGAGCTAGAAAACCTCTTACTGGGCATTATAGAATAAAATCATTTTTTTGGAAAATAAAAAATTCCATTTACTTTATTCTTCTAAATGGATCTATCTTCAAATCAATGGCCACATAATGAGACTCTATTTGTAAGAAATGAAGCACTAAAAATGGCAAAGCAAGAGCAGCAGGATCTGAGATGGCTGTCCCTGGGACATCGTAAGTACAAGAAAAACCCAAGCAAGAGATGATCATGCTGCTGGCTGGCTGTTAAAGCAGACCTCGTGGGCCTAAGGAGCAATTGCATGCACTTATCTAGTATTTTACAGTTTACAAAGCTCTTTCCTGAATAAGGAGTTTTTTCACCCACTCTTTAAGTGCCTACTATATACAAGGCACCAAGCTTGCTCGTTGGGAAAATAAAATGCAAAAACTTTCTTCAAGGAGCCCTTGACATAAGAAGGATTTTACAGTTGTAGGTAACCCTCACCAACAAACGTTTGAGGCAGATAATGTAGATATTCTTAACCTCATTTTAAAGATGAGGAAGCTGAGACCCAAAGAGGTTAAAATGACTTGCCCAAGGTCATACAGCAGTCAAATGACAGAGTGAGGACACATATCCACTTGCTGTCTCTCAAGCCATTGAACTTTCCATTATATTCTACTGACTTTTAAAATTTTCTTAGAAACACAATACACAATCAAAATGTTAGGGAAATGAACTTTTTTTTAAGAGAGTAAACCTAAGACATGGGAGATGATTGAGAGAGAGTACCTAGGTATCCATAGTGAGTTCAAATTATCTAGTCTGAAAGGGTTATTATATCCCAGGTTATTGAAAGAACTGGTGAATGTGATTGCTGAGTCAATGATAGTTATCTTTGAAAAATATGGTAGAATCAGAGACATATTAAAAGGGTATAGAAAGAAATACCACCAAGGGGCGTGGGGAAAGAATCTAGTCTTCAAACCATAAGCCAAGGAATCTGATTGAGTTCAATCTATGGCAAAATTCTAAAACAAATTATTCAAAAGGATGGTTTGTAAACATTTCAAAAGAGAAGTACTGTTCACTAAGAGTCAGTGTGTAGCTTCATCAATAACAGGTTATGCCAAAATAACCACATCTTGATTTTTTTTACATTAATAAAGGTATAGATGATAAGTTTGCCTTGCTTGCCAGCGATAGAAAAGTGGGAAATTCTTTTGCTAGAATTTACAAGATGTTCCTGTGAAGTAGCTTTTCTATTGAATTTCTTGTGGAATACTTCATCTTATCTGTTTTTACCTCCCCATTCAAATATTGCTGCTGTTTCAGGCATACTAGTAAGATAACAATGAAAAAATGTTAATTTTCAAGACTATCTGAAGTTCACAATGGCTTCCTCTGGTCAAGGAGTGGTGGTGATGATAGTGGTGTGTGTTCACCCTTCATTGCCAAAGAAGACCATGCCATCAGAGAAATGACTTACCCTTGACTTTGTTTTGAGTGAGGGAGAGCTGTACAGGTCACCAGCCTCACTTCTCCTCTAGAGCCATCTGAATCCAGTGACCAGATATTCATCAGAATGACTGGAGATGACCCAGGATGAGGCAGTTTGGGTTAAGTGACTTGCCCAAGGTCACACAGCTAGTGAGTGTCAAGTGTCCTAGGTGAGATTTGAAGTCAGGTCCCCTGATCCTGGTGCTCTATCCACTGTCCCACTTGCTGCCCCTGATGGTCGTGGTGAAGAGTGCAAGGCTGAGTCATTCTTCCCCCAAAGGATTTCTTCTCAGGGGTAGTCGCTAAGCTGCTAGATGCTCAGGTCCTTGATTCCAAACTGGCCTCTTGAATTTATATGAATTCCACAGGGTGTGATCATGTCAATCAACCAATCTGAATAGATTTCCTATTGCACCTACTTGAAATGCTTCAACTGAAAGAAGTATAAGCATTAGTCAACCGAATTTGCACTTCTGATTGATTGATTCAATCCAGATGTGATCTCACCTGGAAAAGAAACCCCAGTTGCCTTAAATGGGGTAAAGTGATCTGATTGATTGACTCAATCAACCACCCCCTCTCTCCTTTACACCTCCCCTGCTCCCAACAGTGTGTTTCAAACAAGAAAGCACACATCCATCAGACAAACGTATTCAAAAAGTACTGCTAAAAAGCAAGAGAACTTAATACAAGTAGGCAAATTTGACTTCACAGTTATATCTGAGTCTTATGGGATATTACCCACAATTTGAACTTGCTTGTGAAAGGGTGTAACATTCAAAAGGACTATAGTAGATTATGGAATTGGGGTGGGGGTGGAAATAGTGAGATATATAAGCCTGGAAAGACAGTATTTCATATTAAAAATATACTCCATGTCTTTTTAAGGGAACATAGTAACCAATTTCAACATTATTCCCCAAATGACCTTGGGTTGTCCTTTCATCCATCTAAATCTCAGCTTCTTTATCTGTAAAATAAGAGAATCAGTCCCTTCTAAAACTATGGTCTTATGTTTCTAAATTGAATGCATTTTTGACTACACCAATATATAATAGAAGTATTTTTCATATGAGTCAGTTTAGTCAAGATAAGAAAAGCTTCAGTGGATTTTAAGATAGAGGGATCTTGTAGTTTACCTACTAGAAAAGTCACTATGTAGTATCTGACTGATGTCCAGCAAAGGAAAGTGACAAAGTGACATGCAGGACATCACACACTGATATTAATTGGCAGGAGAGGAACTCAAACACAGAAGGCCTTCTTTCTCCAAATCCAGCTGCACAAAAAAACATAACTTAATAGTGACTTTCCTGTAGATGAGGGCATGTTAAAAGATAAGTGCCAATTTTTGTCCTCTTCAATGAAGAGTTTGAGAAAAGGAAAGGATCTTTCTTCAAAGCTGGAAAGATTTACCTTATTTATGAGGAAAAGATTCCTGAGAGCTCAGCAGCCTTGGAGCTTACTACCAAGGGAGTTGAGGCAGCCTCAATTTCAGAAGGTCTCTGCGTCAGAAGAAGGTTGAAACTCATCAGTGCTGTATAGATCAAAGAAGCAAAGAAAATTTAGGAACAGGAAAAGGCCACTTACCCCAAAATGTATTTTCCTGGCCTTTAAAAATGAAAGTTCTTGCATTTTCACTTGGTTCCTTAGGGTCCCCTATTCCTTTGAACTCTTCTCTAAGAAATAAATTTAACAATACCCTGAAATCAGGGATATGTTGGGCTCCCATTGACATCCTTAGGTATTTGACCCATCACATTCCTATCCTGTTCTCTGATATAACATATCAAATAACAAATAACATATATCTCCATTTTTGTTCTTGTTTCCTATGTAAATATTAAAAAGTTCTCCAGTTGGCAGAAGTTATTTAATAATAATTTTTTATAAAATAAAAGAATCTCAGCTTTGAAAGGGACTTGAGATATAAACCAGTCCAACCCCTATCCAATCCATGTAACATTTTTAACAAGTGACCATCTGGCTTCCACAGAAAGTCTTCTAGTGAGGGAGCTCATTACTACAGAAAACACTCCATTTTGCCTTTGGACAGCTCTAATTGTTAGAATATAGATATCGATATCTACATCAATATCAATATTGATAGGGATATTGATAGATATATCTATAAAGATATAGATTAAAAGTGATAGTGATAGATTTGTGCATATACATGTGATATGTATCATCTCTATCTATTGGTATCTATCCCTATATCTATATAAATATAACTAAAATGTACATCAAGTTTCAACTACTAATCTTTACTTTTGCTTTCTGGTACCAAGAAAAATCAACCTTATCCCTCCTTCTGATCAGTTTTTCAAATACTTGAAATGTTTTTATCTTACTTTTGGTAACTCTCAGCTACTTCATTTGTAAAATAAGAGACCCAAAGTAGATCTGTTAAGTAAGGTACCTCAAACTCTAACAATTTATGACATTGGCTTTAGGATTTTCATGTATATTCATGTCTTTACCCTTCAAAATACTCTCAAAAATCTCATAAGGGGATAGAACCAGTTTCTTAATTGAAAGAAGGAATGTGATTGCTGGGGATGTCTGGTTTGGAAAGTTGTTTATTTCTCTGAATCAGACCTTCCTGTGTCTGGTTTGAAGACACCTTCAGGTATATCTAGGAGTCTCATTTATTGTTAAATAATTTAAATGAAATGAATTATTTTAATTCACTTTTAATTTAAAATCAGATATGTCATAGGGCACTTCTAGAAGAAGTGGAATTGGAGGAAACAGTAAAACCTTTAAAAAGGATGCCATATGAAAAGGTGCCATAACACCAGATTTTAATTCTGGAGGATTCCTTCTCTTCCTCATCATCATCCTTGACATTTACACAGCACTTTAAGGTTTGTGAAACACTTTATATACACCATATCATTTGATAAGAGGGAGCCTGGAGAAGGAGATTAAAAAAGACTCAAAGCCAGGAAAACAGATTCATGTCCTGTCTATAACAATACTGGCTTTCTGACCTTAGACAAGTCACTTTACCGCTTAGCATTTTAAGTAATTCGCTAAGACTTGCAAAGAAGGTGTTCATAAAGTGGGCACTCCTTATCCTTGATGTAGAGGATTCCCTACACCAATGAAATCACAGGTCCAGTCTCTATCTATTTGTTCCTCACATCCATCCTGTGAGATGGATGATATTATTCCAAGTCTTTTAGACACCACCCTGAGCCTCAGAGAGGTTTTCACTTATCCAGAATCACACACCTAGTAAGTGCCTGCAGTAAGATTTTATCCCAGATCTTACTAAACTCCTCAATCTATCTTTCTACCGTAGTAGCAATGGGGATCTGGGAGCAAGAAGGGGGAGAGATTACAAGAGACAAAATAGAGTCTGTGAGACCAAGAGAAGAGGCCAACAGACTGACAAAGGAGGTACCATTATATCCCTGGATGCACTGCTCTTGGCAGACTTAATCATTCTGATGCTTTCTCCCTGCCCTATTCCTTCTTTGTTGTCCATCTTCTGCTTTCTCTTTACCTTTACCCCTCTCTGTGTTCTCCCTTTTGCTTTCCTACATTTCTCTGTTTTCTTTTTGCATCCCCTCCTCCCCCTCTCTTTCCCTCCTAGTTCTGTTTTTTCCTCTTGAATTTCTCTTAGCACTCTTTGAATTATATTGAGTTTTACAAGAGCACAGTAGCTGGCTGAAAGCTAACCATACACAGCTAGAGAATTTCTAGGATACCATTTGCTCATTAAGGAAAGCCCACCCACATAAGCCATGTGTTTGCTAATTAGAGCCATGCCCGAGAATTCCGATGAAGTTGCAACTGGAAAAGATGGAGCAAATTACCTGCCATTAATCCATGTATGGAACGGCATTTCCTGATCACTGAACAAGGTCCCAAACACTGTGCTAGGCCTTCGGAAAAGATGTAAGAGAATCATAAGACATCACTCCTCTTCCTGAGTCTATAGACTCCTTAGAAATATAAGTCCTAGAGAGATAAAGCAATAAAAGAACAAAACAGTATGAAAGTGATAAATTATAGGGCACTGACCACAATTTTTTATTTTATTTTTATATTTTGTTTTTATATCACAGATATTTCTATGGATACCTTTTCCCTCCTCCAGTGAATTTAATCATGTAAAAAAGAAAAAAAATCCAACTGAACAAAAACATGGACATCCTAACAAGCTCTAAAAGTATTTGTAACATCACCCTCCTCTCCCCAAAGAAAGGAGAAAGAGGCTTGGATACTTGAACAAGAAAGTATTAAATTATAAGGTACGAGTTATGTGAACAGAAAATTTTGTGCAAGAAGCTGGTGCCCTTGGATCTACTTGTTGTCTGCAGACCTGGCTTTAATAGAGGTGGAACTATAGATAAGACAAACTAGGTAATAGAACAAGTACAGTCAGCTGTATTTATGAAGTTAAAAACTCTGAGTTTTAAATGCCTTCTTTGTTGTTTTCTCTGTAGCTGACCTTAAGTGAAACACTTCATATTTCTATTTTTTAAATTTTTGTCTGCAAAAGAAAGCTGTGGAACTAAATGATCTCTAAAGTACTTTCCAGTTTATAATTGGAGTCAAAGATTAAGCCAATTGACTGTATCATAGATGGTGTTGAAAGCCTAGGACAAGAATTAAGATGACCCGGATTGGGTGTGGACAAAATCAGCTTTGAGCTTCTATTTTCCCTCTTACAAAAGGTTTTTCCACATTCTCATTTTCAACTGATCAAGAGTTTGATCAGATTAACTATAATGGAAGGCAGCAACCAATAGTCCTTACATTTTACTTTGGTTACAAGAGTTGAAATTATGATGATCAGGGGCACCTAAGTGGCTCAATGGTTAGAGGACCAGGCCTAGAATGAAGAATACCTGAGTTCAAACCCAGCTTCAGACACTTACTAGCTAGGTGACCCTGAGCAAGTCACTCAATCCGGTTTGCCTCAGTTTCATCATCTGTCAAATACTCTGGAGAAGAAAATGGCAAACCACTCCAGTGTCTGTGCCAAGGAAACTACAAACTGGGTCATGCAGAGTTGGATGTAAGTATAACAATAACACATGATGATTGTATCCCAGCTGTTTTTCCTGCTATATTAAGAAACAGTGCCTATAATCAAAGAGCCTTGGACTCAGGCAGGAGACCAGCGAGAGAGCCTGGAAGCTTGGATGGGACCTGGCTTGGTCTGATTTGGGAGGTAGTATATGTTTCAAGTGGAGACCACTTGTGGAAGAAATTGTAGAAGGACTTACATGGTTCTCTTTCCCCCATACCACTTTTGGGTAGAAAAGAACCACAGATGTAGAAGGAAGGGGGCATGTTCAAACAATCATCCTGCATCTTTCTCTGCTTTCAAAGCCAAAATCAGGATAAAAACATTCTAAACTCCTTACCTCCAGGCCTTCTCCTCTCACTCCTCAACCCCTAGAAATCTGGGTTCATCACTCAGTGAAATTGGCCTTGTAAGTATTTGTCAGAGATAAGACTTGAACTCGGATCGTTCTTACTTTAAAGCTAGCTTCTTGTCTATCATTACATACTATTTCTCTGTGAAAAGTCAGTTATCATTAACTGATGCTTAATAAATCTACATTGGATCTTTATATTGAATTTAAAGGAAAGACTGAAATATATTGGATAACTGATGAGATGCCTGTGCTTCTCCAATGTCTTCAAGGTATCTCCCAAAGCCCATCACAAAGACATAAATGTAATTAATTTAGTATAAGTCATGTTCCAATTAATTGTAACATGTTCAGGTGGTGTTTTCATAACAGAAGGGTGATGGTATACATGAAATCTTGGCAGGGAGGGGAAAGAAGTACAAAGATAGAATTTGTCAATGTTTAGCAGAATAGTTCAGGGAAGAAAGGCTGCATACAGTAGACATGAGGGCTCTGGCCACTAGGAAAGGATGTCTTGAATGGAACAGGGACATTTCTCCAGGTTTAATTTCCCAGGTTCTCCGTCCAAACTCACTGGCCATCTTCTTTCTGCTTGCAGATTCATTGTGCTTAGAAGCATCATAATGTAGGGGTAAGACTGAAAGATTATATTAACACAAGTTTTTTAAAGACCTGTCCTCATTTTTAACCCTGGGAGCCCAATCTTGAAGGAATTACTTTACAGGTTAGTCAACGGAAGCCAAAGTGGTTGTTACTTTCTCAAGATCAAACAGCTAGTAAGCGGGGGACAGAGGGCTAAGCCTTGAACTCAGGCTTCCTAGATTCCAAGTCTGATGCTCTGTCTACTGCCAAAAATTTACCCTTTCCATTAGAAAGGAATTGATTGAATAATTACCTCTATGATCAATAATAAAGTCTTCTGTTTCTCATTTCAATCTCCTTACAACTTGGTCCCTTCATACCTTTCCAGTTTTCTTATATGTTCTCCTTCCATGTTCCCTACAGGTCAGCCTTATTGCTGTACTTACTAGTGTTACACATCTGATGCTGCCATCTTCCACCCCCATTCCTTGGTACTGGCTTCCCATGCCCTCTTGGGTCCCCTCATTTCTGCCTCTTAGAATGTCTGGCTTCCAGTGAAAGTTAGCTCAAGTACCACCTTCTATATGAGGCCTTCCCTATGCCCCCAGATACTACTGGATTCCCAGCTAAGCTTACTTTGTATATTATCTGCATATGTCTTTTACATACATATAGATAGATGCTTGTTTATATGCACATGCTGTTCTGCATATGTGTGGGAATGTAAATATGTTGACTTCCCTCATTAAAATGGAAGCCCCTTAAAGAAAAGTGATTATTTCCATTTTGCCTTTGGACCCTCCTCCTCACCTCCTCCCCACCCAACACCAGGCTTGCCAAATAGTAAGTGATTTTCAAAATGTTTTGTAATTAACTGATAAATATAGCTGCAATATATATTTTATCACATATTATATAATGATATCTCATATAACATATATTCAATATAACATATTGTAACATATAATACATATAATATAACCTTATAGATGTATATTATATATAACACATATGAGATGTTACATATAATATATATAATATAGTACATATTATATATAAAATATACATAGCATATAATCATATATAACATATATAGTAGATATAACATATAAACACAAATAATTATCTGCAATAGAATATGCAATTATATATGACTATATGTACATAATCATATAATATATTTATATATACCATAACCATATTGATTTAATATAGCACTTTATATAAGTGATAAATATAACTATAATACAATTGCTAATTTATTATATGTAATATAGCATATTTTATGTAATTATATTTACTTTTACATATTTATATTGTTTGTATGTAATATAATTATACTGATTTAATTAATACATATTCTTAGATGCATTATATTATGCTGATATATAGGTGAAAAATATATTTAAAATAGCTGCTAAATATAGCTATTTACAAAGGGCTTTAAGACTTACAATTACTTTATAAACACTGTCTCATGTGATGCAAAAATATAACTTTTTTATTACAATTTTATTTATTTATTACAGGTCTTGTTATCTCCATTTGACAAATGAGAGATGAAATTGACTCCAGGCATTCTTTTCATTACACCAAACTCCTCTTTCTATCTATGTGTCTGTATTTCTTGAAATCTCTCCCTAGTTATACATTTTTATTAAAAATACTAACGATTAGTTTATCTTTAACTGCTTTCATCAATAGTTAAATGGAAAGCATCGAGTCAGGAGGACCTGAGTTCAAAGCTGACTTCAAACACTTACTACCTGTGTGACCCTAACCAAGTCACTTAACCCTGATTGCCACCAAAAGGAAGTCTAATTCTTCTCAGTTAAATGACCTTTATAGGAAACCTTGAGATCAGGTCATGACCATCCTCATTTTTACTATATTATAATTGTTAGGTGAGTCCCTAGGAAGATATAAACAGTCCATCAGATTTACCTTAAAATCCAAACCTCACCAAGAGAGTATAACACAAAGAGCAGGAATGTTTCAGGCAAAGAAAATGAGATGATTTACCTAATGCAGAGCTGACCTTAGTCAAGTTCTATTTTGGTATCTTTGACAGAAGGGAGGTGATTCTTGAGAACATAAACCAAACTGACAACATTGAGGGCCCTTAAATGCAAAGCAGTCACCTGGAAAAGATGTAGAGAAGTCAGAACTATTTAGAGATGTTTGCGGAGAGACCACAATTAAAGATCTACCTCCATAAAATCTGGATTGTAAGTTCTTTGGATGGGGACCTGATGGGTTGGAAATCAGCATGGACGTTTGAGCAGCTATTGTAGGTAACAGAAATTACAGTAATTAAAGTGTCAGGGATCAAACTGACAGGAATAGTCATAAGAGGTACTTAGGGCTATAGATGAAAAATCCATGTAATGAGAAGTTAGATCAATAAAGTTTTCATAGCCCCCAGGCGTAGAAAATGTACAAGCACTCAAATGAGCAATAAGCAAATAGGAAGGTGTATTAATAAGGCAATTCTTTACTTTTAGACAGCCATGGGATCCGTGAGGTTTTCAAACACCAAATTAGTATTGCTTGGTAATATAATTGGTATATAGACAAACATATTGTTACAGGGAGTTGTATCTTGGATTTGGATTTTACCATCTGGATGATGGCAGACAGATTGGTTCGGCCTTAATGTAAGATAGAATGATAACTAGATAGAGATAATGACTGAACCTGTGATTCCACTGATAGAGAAAATCCCTGATGGGCAAATTCCCTCTACCAGTACAGGTTGATACTTTCTCAGCAACTTTGGCCTTACAGAATTGCCTAGAAATTAAACAATATACCCAGGAAGATATATAGTCATACAGGGAATGTTATATGTTTCAGAGGCAGGATTTGAACCCAGGTGACTTAGTGGATTGAGGGATAAACTTCAAGTCAGAAAGATCTAAAGTTAACCCCTGTTTTAGTTAATTCCTAGCTGTGGGATCCTGATCCAGTGAGAGCCTTAATTTCCTCGTCTGTCAAAATGAGAGTGGTATTTTCAATGGCCTCTAAAGTCCCTTCCAGCTCTCAATTTGTCATCCTATTACTTCTGTTTCTGACATCAGCTCCCTAGATACTATACAATGCTGCTTCTCTACAATTACTGGCATTTGAAAATAAAAATATTCGTAATTTTTCATTTTATTATGAGATGCACCAGTAATAACCTGCTAAACTTCTCCCTGGATAATTCATTGTGAGGAAGTGGCCTTGGCTCTTTGAAGGCTGTACTGGCCAGTTCTGGACCCATAATGCACTGAGTGTCTGCCTTCTTAGGCTTTTCTGAGGCTGAACCTTTGATCAAAGAATGATTTTACTCTTTGGTCACAGGAGCTCAATAACAGTCTACTAAGGTATCAGAAGAGCTTTAAGCTGCAGCACTGAAGGGATGAGGACCACAACATTAGGGAGGTGATGCCATGACTCGCAAGTGAATTGGATTTAATTGAGAGAAGACTGCTCAAAGTCACCGGTCTCACTTTCTCCTCCAGAACCATTTGGACCCAGTGGCAAGATATAGATCAGGATGACTGGAGATGCCGCAGATGGTAGGAATCATTAAATTGGTCCAATCCCTTCCTTTCACAGTTGAGGAAACTGAGACCCATAGAAGTTGTATCTTGCCCAAAGATCACACAGGTGATAAAGGGGATTTGAATTCAAGTCCTATGGATCTAGATCTAATAATCTTTCCAGCTAACAAAATGATGATGACAACTTTTATACAGTGCTTTAAGTTTTGCTAAGTGCTTTAAAAACATTATCTCATTTGTAGTTTGGTAACTTATCTGACCCTCACCACAACCCTGGGGGGTAGGTACTGTCATTATCCCCATTTTACAGAGAAGCATACTGAGTCAGGCAGAAGTTAAATGATTTTCCCAGCCTCTCATAGCTGATAAGTATCTGAGGTTGAACTTGAACTCTGGTACTCCTGACTGATTCCATCATCAGCACCCTATCCACTGTGCCACCAAAATGCCTCTGTGTCCTACTGACTGCCTTCACGTAATTTTCCATATATTATAATTAAAAGCATGTCAGTATGACAGCTGGTATAACTATTTTCCCCACTTTACAGATGAGAAATACTGAGGTTCGGAAAAGGTACCTTGAATGGTAAAGCCAGCATTACACCCTTCCAATGTCAAACCCAATGTTCTTTCCACTGTGATCATATCCTGATTCTACTATTTAGTTTTCTTCTTAAGAATCTCCATATTGTCCTTTCTTTTCAATTTCTACTCATTCTCTTCAGAAATACCTTTCTTATATCTCATTTGGAGGAGGAAAATATGCATCATGCCTCTTGATAGTTGAAATAATTTGGCATAAGTGGGGTGATAGCTCTCCATGGGTCCTCTAGCTATCTTCCGTGACAGTTGATTCCCCTGGGAACTGCTGATGTTCTTCCTATGAATAACTTCAACATTTAGTCTTCCAAACTAAAGAAAGTAACACTGGGCAGGAAGAGGGTCTCAGCTACCTTGTTATATTAAAAGAACTCCTGTTCTCTCTGTGCTAAGCCCTGCTGCTATTGCGGTCATTGATTTATGGATATGACAAATATACTCAGCTAGATTACTAGCCCTCTGTGGGCAGGGATCTGGATCACTAGAGTTGGCAACAGAAAACCTGTGTTGACATTCCAGCTTGAGGGCTTACTAATATGACCTTAAGCAAGTCTCTTCATTTCTCTTAGCCTCGACTTTCTTTTCTATAAGAGTGTATTAAAATGTGCACTGCTCACCTGACAGGGTAGGCATTACTCAACATGAAGAGCTCAAGTATATATAGCATTTTCCTGTCTACTGAGTATTTGCTGACCCTCCCATGGGGAATTGTTGTTCCATCATGTCTGACTCTTTGTGACCCAGTAGATTATACTATCCATCAGATTTTCTTGGCAAAGATAGTGAAATGGTTTACCATGTCCTTCTCCAGTGAATTAAGGCAAACAGAAGTTAAGTGATTTATCTAGGGTCACAAAATAAATGTCTGAGGTTGGATTTGAACTCAGGTCTTCCTGACTCCAGGCCCAGTGCTCTATCCACTGAGCCACCTAGCTGCCTCCTTCCATAGGGAGTATTTAAATATAATGCAGTAAGAGGCACTTTTCCACCTCAAATCTCTCATACTTACCATAATAATTAAGAACAAATTTTTTTGGCCCACTTTAGCCCTTAGTCAATGAACTGTTTGTTTTGGAAAATGATAGATAAAAGGGTGAAGAAAGAATTGAAATTTAGCATGGAAAAATCACATAACATAGAAAAGGAACAACAGATTTGGAGTCAAAGAATATGAGTATGATTTCTGTCTTCCCAATGACTAAACAGGGACCTTAAATGAAAAGTAACTGGCTGAATATCACCCAGTAAACTCATTGGGAGGCTGAGAGGAGCACTAAATGTCCCCCAAATTCCCTTCCAATTCTTAATATAAGAATCCATAATTTGGGCACAGTAAGAGTTCAATAACTCTTTGTCATTTGATTCACTAAAGACTGGGAGTTGGTGGAAGGAGCCCTCATAGATTTTCTATTGGGATATTGAGGCCTGAGGAAGAAGTCTATTTGTCCCAACAGGATCTGTATTGGTATGATGAAGAAAGTGTTATCCCCTCTTCCAAACCCTTCTTTCAAGATTAATTTGGGCTTGTCCAGCTATTCAGTTGAAGGATACCTGAAGTACCTTTCCTCTGAGAAGAAATTATATTTGTGATTCTACAAGTTTACCTGGTACAAACATGGAGCCCATTAGTCAAAACTGTTCTCCTAAATCCAAGAAGTCAGAAGAACGGAAAACATGGCAGAGATGCCAAAGTCTAAGGGAGGCAGTTGGGAATCGCAGGATCAAATACACTTAGACAGTGAGGGAGGTCAATTTGGCAAGACTTAATATAAATCAACTCTTACAGTTGGATCTACTGGCTCAATTGTATCTTAAAAGACCCATGTAAGCTTTTGGCCCTTTTACTTTCAAGCTTCCAACTTTTCCATTTTGCTTCTTCTTTCAAACCCCACCTTCTTTATCCATAAACTAGTGGGATTTTATGACCAAAAGGGTCTTTGGAGATCATCAAGCCCAACACTTTCTCTATGCAGGTGAAGGAATGGAAACCAGAGAGGTCAAATCAGCCACTCAAGGTTCCCACAGCGACAAAACTTGAACCTGAAGCCAAATATTCCGATTCCAAATATAGTGCTCATCCAACTATGTTGCAGTTTGATCTCATTTTCAAAAGAAAAAAAATTGAGATCCAGGAGCATTTAAAAATTCACCCAGAATAGAGGTTCATTCCTTGTGTACATCAGGTGTGAAATGGATATTTGTTGAATTAAGCTGAATTTAAGATATTTTAAAATGTACAAAAAAAGAGGGGTGCTATTTTAATTTTGTTCAAAATAAGAATAAAGAAAAACCAGGATTAAAACTAGAATCTTCTGACCTTGGCATCCCTTCCACATACCATTAATGATTGACATATGTCCTTGCTGTGTGACTGATTCTACAGACAAATGCATTTCAGATGGAAATTAGATGGAAAGTGTGCCAACCTGTAAATTGACCCCAAACGAATAAAACCTCATTTCAATTGCTATAAATTATACAGTATTTTCATATTACAAATGGCACTCTGCTATTTAGAAGGAAGGAATTGATAGTGAATGATGACTGAATTGCTGCCTGACTTCAGAGATGCAAATGAGTGAAGCTCTAATAAGGCAGAAAAAGGAGGGAGGAGGTAATGCCATTTGGGGAAGGTGAGGAATGGGAGTCACGAGGCAGGTAGGTTCTGGAAGGGTTTCCCTTGCCAGATCCTAAGAGCTCTCTGACCACAGTCTTTTTACTTTTATTATTTATCTATCCTGTTGAATTTATCTGAGAATTATCTGTATACATGCTCTGCCTTCCTCTACTTGGTCCACACCCAACTAAACCATGAGCTATGTTAGGGCGGTGAATGTATTTTATTCTTTCAATTTCTCATAGTCTCTGGCACAGAGTAGATATTTTAAATTGTTCAATTTAAATTATTTTAATCACTTCAAATTTTATTACTGGATTTTTTGGAAAATCTAAGGTTATCTAAGTTTCTTGATACTTCTATAATTCTATGCTATCATCAATGTGGATGTTCTTCTACAATTAAGGATCTGAAATTCAAAGTGGACAGTTCTTTCATATGTCTTTTGGTATCTCCTCCACAGAAAATTCCCTAGTAGAGGTCTTTCTCTGTAACTGTGCCATTGTTTAATATTTTAGGTGAACTAAAGCATTTTTGAGAGACAAAGTGGCCTAGAAGATGCAGAGGTGCCTTGAAGCCAGGAAGTCCTAAATCCCCACCCTGCCTCTGATGCAGTCATCCTTATCTCTCAGTGCCCTAGACTACTCTCAAAGACTGTAAGTTGCAGAGAAGGTGCTGACTTGTCCTTGCCTGGAGATTTCCCTAAATCAATGAAATCACACATCCAATCTTGTCCCTAAAGAACTTTAGGTGAAGCACTAAAGGTGCCCCACCCATACCTTACTTTGACTGCCCCCTTTTTTTAGGAATACTTGACTTCTTTTATGTCATCCAGGGTCTAGCATCCATGTCAACACTGTTTAAATACTGAAGTCTATTTATAATCCCTGTACCTATCATTCTATTGGCCAGCAATTTCGATTATTCCATAATTGTGTGTATATGTATATGTGTTGTATTCCATCATTTGAAACTATGGGTCATCACCAGGAGCATGTGAATAACAAATGGGCAATTGGGGGTTATTGTAAAACAAATAATACTAAATGTCCTAAATAAAAATTATTGGACTGAACTCAAATGAATTGCATACCAAGCTTATAATTCTGGTAGTTGTCATTCAATTATCTATCACCCTGACAGAAAATCCTTCCAAATGCATTCTATAATCTGGTCAATATTCTTTTTTTTTACTCTCTTCTTTTTTTCCAATATAGGTGTTAGACCTATCTTATTTGAATGACTATGTCTTTCATGGAAGGGAGCCTTTCAGAGTTCCAGGGCTTAACTTAATCAACATATTGCCAACTGTAAAGAAAAGTATTTGGGGAACCTCAGGTAAAGGTATCAATAATCTTTAATTTTGGGGGATTCTGCAGAAAACCCCCTCCACAACACCAGCAAACAACTTGGTTGAACATACTTCTTCCTATTATATACCTTTCTTGATAAGGAAGCTCAGTGAGCCATTGAGCATCTCTATGGTCACACATGTTATTAGATTTTATGTGACTTCTGTATCTACATGAGACAATTTTTTTAAAAAGCCTTTAAAGATACACTTTGTTACCAAGCATAAAAAACAAAATAAACATAGTATGACATACATTATTTATATCTCTCACTTATGTGACTAAAAATATGAATAGCTGTGGAATCCTTGCTGATCAGTTCTCATATTTTCTTCAAGCAAACTCTGGATCCATTATAGACCAGTCTCATAAAGATTTTATATACGAAGCTGGTATATAGGTTGTCCCTCCATCCTTCTAACTAGCCTCTCTCTTATCCATTCTACCATCTCTCCAAGGTATGATATGCCCCAAGGAAACTAATATTAGAGAATGGACAGAGAATACAGTTAA
This sequence comes from Potorous gilbertii, assembly GCA_028658325.1. NCBI lineage: Eukaryota > Metazoa > Chordata > Mammalia > Diprotodontia > Potoroidae > Potorous > Potorous gilbertii. The sequence continues at coordinate 217,659,039 of CM053772.1, forward strand.
CTGAACTGATTATCCCCACTGATCATTAACTGTGTAGGGTACTTTTAATAATTATATTTGGCTGACTCAGGAACATTCTTTAATACATAAGACAAATAATTAGGACAAAATTAGGGGTGCTTTCACTATCTGCTAAACATACAGGGAGTGATCTCTCAAGTAGAGAACTTCCTTCTGGATACCTGAGAGGGGAAAGGACACAACAATTTATAATCACTTATCTGAATGTAGAATGGGTGATTGGGTCTGTTAAAACAGAATGCTGGAGTCCTGTTGAGAAAGTCTATTAGGCCAGAGACTGTCAGAGGTCTTAGGAAAGAGAAGATTCTTAGCACCATACTCAATCCCTGGAGCCATAAGACAGAAAGAACTAGGTATCCTGACAGACAAGAGAAAAACTGAAAACCTTCCCCTGGACGGTAATGAAAACCATACCCACCAAAACTGAACTGATTTGGTAGAGGATAAGATATATGTCTAACGTTTGTCTTCTAGGAGCTGTGTGGAACTATAGGTAAAGCAAATATGGAGAGCAGCACCAGATGCTCCATGATAGTAGCTGAAAGAATTTTAAAAGGAACCAAGGTGAATCATATTTGCACATGCCTTATGGAGTGAGGGACCTGAGTTGCTGAAGTGTGAGGCATTTCATCTTCTAGGAGTTATAAGTATGCTGCCTACTCATGGTGACTGAGAAGACGGTTGTTTGCTCGAGACTTTCCAAGAATTGGATGTAAGTTCTATTTTGTTTGTTTCAGATTTCAAACTACAAATATTACTCCCACCTCCACCACCTTTGCCTCTACCACCTCTACCTCCACAACCTCCACCAACAGCAATAATAATCACACATTTCCTTCTTAAATTTTGTGAATTGTTTGTTTGCAAGTGGAGAACTAGTCTCTGTAATACTTCGATGTGATGAGGAATAGACCACATGAAGAGGTTCTTTTGCAGATGTCCTGGGTGAAGTTGTTGAGGCAAGATAAAATGAGAAAATCCCTCAAAACATACCTGGTCCCATTGGTTCATGAGGCAATATTAAAACAGAAGTTACTTAGTCATGAGAAAGTAAACATAGAGATTGCTAAATTGTTTTGTTCCATTCCATTTGATAAAAGTCATTTTTTTGCTCTTTGGAACCTTTCCCTCAAGATAATGAAATTCATTCAATTAGTTCAATTAAAATTGTGCTTCCATTGGCATAGATTCCTTCTCTCTGTATATTGAATCAGATGGTCTTTCTGACTTCATCTTTCTAAATGCCACTGTCACTTCCTCACAGTACTGAAGTGACTGAATCCAAATGTGGTGGAACTACTGCTGCAACTGATGTTAATAGATGTAAGGATGGGGGTCAATTAAGTCAGTAAATCAATAAACTATTCCATCCCACTTAAAATAAGTGACAATATGCTACATCCTTATTCCTTTATCAGGTGAGAATAAACTAGTGTGGGAACCAAGTATGACTAAGGAATACACATCTCCATTGAATCAATCATAGAATTAAGATTAAGTCTAAAAAGTCCGCAATCAATTCAGAAGTCATTGGAAGTCATTGGACCAAAGAAAGTCTCATTTCATAGGAAATCTTTGGGCTAGTTGAAGGACTTGGTCATGCCATGTGGGACTTTTATAAAACCAGCAAATGAATTTATAACTGAAAATGAAAGTATCTAACTGCTTAGTGATGAAATCTAACATCAAAATCTCAAGAAGGAATTACTTAGGACAGAAGAATGCCATGATTGCAATCTCATCACCTTGTGGGGAACTCCCCCCAAGTTCCATTCTGAACTTCAAAGGGTTTGAGGTTTTGGAATTCCCATCAGTACTCAAACAGCATCTTTGGAATGGTTGATAACAATGTCTACACTGGGAGCTGAGAATAGACTGGATGGAATAAGAGAAGCCAGATTCACAGCTCTCCAAGGAAGCCAGAAGAAAAGATATAACATACCTAAGGGGAACATAGCAAAAACATGAAAATGAGTTTATATTCTAAATGGATGCACTTGGCTGTCATCTCTGTCTGCTTAGTAAGGAGATATAATAAATTATTTCTGGCCAAGGTGGTTACAGGGCCTTTTATGGCCTCATTTTGGTGAATATTTTGCTTCAGTTGAGCTGTTCATGGAAATGGTAATAAAATCAGTGTTTCCTTTTGGTTTCTACTTCCTACTTTTCTGTCTTTAAAAAATGCTTGCTTTTACGTCACATTGGTTCTGCTATCATATTGTATAATATCCACTTGTTGTCTTTATTCTTTCTTCTAATTTGATGTCAGTTTTTGACCTTTGTCCTTGGTCATTATTCTAATATGCTTGCAGACAACTGATCCTGAAATGCCTTTTATGTCGTCATCTATCTTCTGTCTGCGAAGATATAATTAGTTTCTTTTAAAAAATGCTTTTTAGTATTTGTCATGACCAGTACATCTCAAATATTTTCTTGAAGAAAATACCATTAAATATAGTCTAGAGGCTACTGAAATATTTTATAAGCCTTCAACCTCTTTTGTTTCTTGATCCCAAATAGTAATTTTGTAAAACTACATATAGTGTAGTTTTCAGCATCATCTGAAAATATGCTTTTCTATTAAAGTTACCAAGCTTTAAGGTATGTGTTGAACTTAGTTTGAAGATTCTTAGTTTTTTCCTAAAATTTCTGTATTCTTTCATCCTTCTCAACAATGTTGTTACACAATTGTAACTGTCATCTTTGTGATCTGCTTATTTAAACTCAGAAGGAGCATCACAGGGTGTGATGACTAAATGTCTGACGAAATAAAATTTCTTTCTTCCTCTTGGCCTGTGATGACTCCAACTCCTTTATTTGTGTCTCCAAAAATAACCTGTGAGGTCTTTTCATTTAACTGCAATATCTTTAGAAATTCTGTCATACATGGTGAAAATGTCATGATGGATATGACTTGATTCTTTAAGTAGTTTAACAACTCACAAGTTGTTCGAAAAAGACCTCATATTTAGTATGCAATCAATGCTTTCAGGTGGTCTAAATACTGGAGGAGTCTGAGTATCTTTTGAACTTTGTCCTACTACTCTGCCACAGTGACTATCAATGAGGAGGGAACTGCACAGGATAGAGAGGTGGATTATATTTTACTTTGCTTCATGATTGGACATGTCTAAAAGAAAAACCCCACATGACTATCAAGCTCCTGTCAATGACCCTCTCTGTACTTAGTTAGTAGACATCATTTCATATAACTTTCATATAACTCACACCATTCTTTATTTATGCTCTACACTCCAGATTCACTTGTGCCCTAATGTGCTTGGTGTAGGGGCCTAATTCCAAGGCCTGAAGAAGTAATTGAACTTCCCTGACAATCCCCTAAATGAGTAGTCACATGGTAAACATTGCCCCTCCACCAATGAAAGGAGAAAGCAAAACCTAGTCCACAACAAATGAGATTTCTGGAAAGATGAATTAATCAAAGAAATAATGAAAGAAAAAACATGTATTAAACACTATATGCCAAGTACCATGCTAAGTACAAGAGGACGTATATAACAAACTGTGACAGCCCCTACTCTCCAAAAAATTCATATTCTAATCACAAGAGACAGCAGTTATTGTTCAGATGCAAAACAAATGGAGAGGCCCTATGGGACACAGCAAGGGAAAGTCTTTGGTCCCAGTAGTATTTGCTTTTGATGGACTCTTAGGACACATGTTAGAATCATGAATCATGACAGTGATGAATAATAAGTGATTTCTGAGGGAGTGCAGGGAATGTCAATGCTACTAATAGTCTTCTGGCACTTTTAGATGGAGGGAAAATCATTCAGATTATCTAATGCCTTCTGGCCCTGAACCATCATTTTCCATTCTGATACAAATACCAGGATTCCTATGAGAGTTACAGCATGAGGTTTGACAGTAATGTGATTTGAAACAGTTTTTTTTCCTGCTCCCCAAAAAATTCCACTTCTAAGGTCAGTCTTATCAGTGAAACCTCCTTACTCTCCAAGTACTCTAGAAGATTTGAATTCTAGCTAATTGGCCAGGCAGCACATGCCTGAGTACATAGACAAGTCTCTCCTGAGTGTCAATTAACCAAAGCACAGAAGTCAGTTTCATGTCCTGAAACTGGTCTCTGACCCTCATATATCTTAGATGTAGGTACATGTGTTTTGAGGGAAAATCTATGTTGAACTGGATCCCATAATTAACTTAAAGATGATATATGGTCAGTAACTTTGAGAGGCTATGTGTATCTCCAGATGGGCAGTCTGCTCAGCTTGAATGCTAATAAATATCTTGAGATAGTTTAAGACATCTTGAATGACAATAAATATCTCAAGAATGACCTTGACAGAAGTTACTGTTTGGGGTGTAAGCAAAATCTTTTACAGAATTTAGAAAAAAAATAGAAGGGGGGTTGGATTGTTACACTCTTGACAAGTGAATTTATGAGACTGAAATTATCCATGCTTCAAAAAAAACTATTAACTCTTACTAAGGTAAGCAAAATGGATTATAGCGAGTCAAAAGTTTCTTCTACATAGGATAGATGTAATTTTAAATGGACACTGTACTTGTAAGTTCTGTAGACAAGTAGTAAGAAGAAAGGTACAGAAAGAATTTTGCAGGCTTGATCCATCACTTAGCCTGTCTTCAGCACTTCTCATAACGGTAGCACCTGAAGCCAGGAAATGAATCAAAAGAGTCAAAATAAATTATTAGCTGATGAATTAAAGTCATCTAAGACACCTGTCTCTGCCCTTCATCACTCTTTTCTCAAGGCAGAATAAAAAGATTGTAGAACATGGCCAATTCAGAGAAGTGGTTTGAGCCATAATGATAATAGCCTTTTATCTCTGCCTTTCAGAGACAATACATATAATGTTGGGGTACTGGGTTAGGAGAATTAGAGCCCAATGGCTAATTTTAGGGCTCACCATGCAGACACAGGCAGCTCCAAAATGATATCTCTGCTCACTCACTCTGTATTGTATACTCTGTTAGAATCCTCTTTTAAGAACCCACCTGTCTGCTTTTTCAGTGTTTCCTAGATCATTGATCCACATTGCAAACTGAGTCCCCATCACAAAAAATCAGAACTGACTCAACCTATTGTTCTCTTGCTCTTAAATGGACTCTACCACTATGGGGTACAACATTAATTATCTCTCCCTGAGTCAAAATCTTCAACGTTACTCATCCACATCAGTAGTTCTCAGCTTACACTAATTTCTTCATCCCATTTCCATTGGATTCCAACCACTATATGACTAGTCTTGGAGGGCCTCTTTCCTGGTCTTAAATGAGCCCGGAAAAGGATCTGGTGGATAATAAGTAGCTTTGAACCCCATGACCTCAGGCAAGGGAGATGATCCTCCTTCTCTGACATGTCTTCCTCTCACACAGAGTCTAGTGCCCAGTCCATACCTTTAGCCTTCCTAGCTTGGAAAAACCTGTCTGAGCATGTCCTCTCCTGCTATTGCCTTTGAGAATCGAGGGTCATTGAACTTACTAGCAGGAAAGAAATAAGACAGGATATTGTTAGGGACTAGAACCGTGATTTCATTGGTATAAAGAGTTCACCATGGGAAACTCCCTCTATCAGCGCAGATCAATAATTTCTCTGACATGGCTGCTGGGTTTGTAGCTGTTGGGGTGTAAGCTTGGTTTTCACATGAACAGTCTCGGGGTAGGTAAAGGTGAGGGCTTCTAAACTGCAGAGCTCTCATGAGGCCCCCCCAGGGAACAGCTGGGAATTGAGGAGTGAATCACAAGCTATCTTGTTTTTCCACCTCTTCTCAGTGGAAACTTGCTGGGGAGAGCATCCCACCCTTGAGATTGGTCCGTGGTCTGAGGACACCTGTTGTTAATTGGCTAAGGGGTAGAGAGCATGCTATCCACTAGCAAACCATGCAGCTGGGAGAGCTTAAATGGGGACAGGAAAGCCTGGGGGTTGGGTTACTCTCTCCTCCAGTAGGGGGGGCGGTGCTCCATGGGAGAACTCACCCTGCATGCTGACATGTAGCTGGTATCTGGAATAAAGCCTACACTTCTGTTTCACTCTGGAGGTCTCTTCTCCCATAAGTATATCCGGTTGATCACAGAAGACCTGGTATAGGTGAGGTGACCCGGTAGCCCATGACAGTTAGGCCGGACATGTAGCATCATTGATTTATACCTGGAAGAGACTTAAGAGGTTAACTAGCCTAAAAATCTTTATTTTATAGAGGCTGAGAAATAGTTGTCTTGCATATGGTCACACAATAAATAATAGAGCTGAGATTTGAACCTCAGTCCTCTGACTCTAAATGTGTTATTTCCACTCTAACACTTTCTCTCAAGCATTTCTCTCTAAGATTTATAGATTTGGAAAGTTGTATAAAGCATACAGAGACGAAACAACTTGCTCAGGGTTACACAGCCAATGTATAGTAGAGGAAAGATATGAACTCATGTCTAAATAGCCCAGAGACCAGCTCTCTATCCACTATGTACTTCTGCCTCTTGCTCCCTATTATATAGTATTTTGTAACTTATAAAGTTTATCCAAGCTTAACCTTTACTTTGATAAAAGAAAAAAAGGCAAATTTATCAAATTCACAGATGGTACAAAGTTTGGAGGGATAGCTCATTCATAAGATGAAAGAATCAGATGGGTTAGAACTTTGAGCTGGAACTGTAAATTGGCTCAACTGTCCTGAAAGCAATTTGAAATCATGCTAAAGACTTAAACTATGCACAAGCCCTTTTATCCAGCTATATAACTATTAGGTCTATACCCCAAAGAGATCATAAGAAAAGAAGGACCTTTACATGGATGAAAAATATTTACAGTCGTTTTTTCTATGGTGCCAAATAGTTGGTAACTGACAGGGTACCCAAAAATTGGTGAAAGGCTAACCAAAATATGGCATATAAATATGATGGGATACTATTTTATTATAAGAAATGAAGTAGGGGATAGTTGAAGAGAAATTGGGGAAGTCTTATATGAACTGTTACAGAGATACAGAGTGAGAAGAGCCAAGCGAGCCATTTATAAAATAATTATATTTTAAAGACAATTTTAAAAGATTTAAAAACCCTCACCAACTCATTGATCAACCATAATTCCAAAAGACTCAAAATGAAACATGGTATCCACCTCCTGACAAAGAAGTACCAAACTCAGAGTGAACGTCAAGATGTATTTTTCGACATAACTAATTTGAAAATTTTGTTTGCTTTACTATACTGTTTGTAAAAGATTTTGCTCTTCTTTCTTTCTCAGGGTGTTGGGAGTGAGGGATAAGGGAAAGATGGCAGAATTTTTTTGATTGAAAATATTTTAATTAAAATATCTCTAAGAACATTAGGATGAGTCTAGTAAAGTGAAATGAAATAGGAATAAGAGCAAAAGATAGCAACAGGGATTTCTTAAAGATAGATTAGAAATAAATGTGATCATGACTGTATCCAAAAATTGATCCCATAAACAAAAAATTAGAGGACCATGATTAGACAGAAGTTTGAAAAATATTTACTAATTTTCATAGACCACGAGTTCAATATGAGTCAACAGTGTGATATGACAGCCAGGAAACCTAAGGTGATCTTAGATTATACTCAGAGACAAGTTAATAGATAGGACCAGGAAGGTCTCATTCAATTCTGACCCATACTTCACATCTGGAGTACTGTATTCACGTCTATATACCTCATTTCTGAGAGAACATTAATAGTCTATAGAAAATCTAGACAGTCATCAGAATAGTGGAGGGCCTGGAGATTATGCTACTTGAGTGTACTACCTGGAAGAACCCTTATATTTGCATGAGGGTCCCCCAGATAAGGTTACTGTATATTTAAAGCACTCTGTGAGGCCACACCCAACTCAAAATCAATAGCTCACAAACCCATGCCAATGTGTTTACATTTAATAGTCATTCAGAGGATAAAATTAGTTCAAATGAAAGGTATTTTATCAAGCAATATAGGAACAAAAGTAGTTATAAAACATCGCCTTGATAGCCCTGACCCATACTCTACCACAGTAAATAAATCATCCCTCCGAAGAATAGAAATATATAAAGAAAACAGGTAACCAGGGCATATGCTAGAAGGGGCAACTCGTGTTTTATCTAGAAAGTACACCAATATCTTCTATGTAGGTCATTGTACTGGTCCCCCAAAGCCGGCTCCCTTCTGTTCTCATATGGCATATGGCCTCAAGCAAGCATTTATTTTCTGCAGGGATTGTGATCATGGCACGTAGTCTCTGATGGGCATTGTTTCCTATTGATGGAGCAGAAGAAGTTCTACTTTAAAAAAAGATTATAGGAGCATATATAGACTGGGGCAAAAATCTCAGTAGCATTTCTTCTCATAACGATATTCTCTTTTATAAAAAAAGGAAAAAGGATCTCCATGTACAAAAACATTTATAGCAACTTTTTTGTGATAGCAAAGTCTTGGAAATTGAGGGGATGCCCATCAATTGGGGAAAGGCTACACAAGTTGTGGTTTATGAATGTAATGAAATACTAATGTACTTTAAGAAATTATGAGTAAGCAGATTTCAGAAAACCTTGGAAAGATGCAAAGTGGAGTGGAATCAGAAGAACATTGCACACAATATAACACTGTGTGATGATCAGCTGTAATTCACTTAGTTCTCAGCTACACAATCATCCAAGACAAGTCTAAAACATGCATAATGGAAAAGTTATTCATATTTAGAGAAAGAACTGATAGTCTGGATACAGATAAAAGCATACTATTTTTGCTTTATTTTTTCATGATTTTTTTTTTACTGTTCTTTCACATGACTTTCAAAACATGACCAAATATGTTTTACATGATTGCACATTTAAAACGTATATCAAATTGCTTACTGTCTAAAAGAGGAAGGAAGAAAAGGAGGGAGAAAATTTGGAACTCAAATTTTTACATAAAAATGAATAATAAAAATCAGATTTACATGTAATTAGAAAAATACTATCTATAGAAAAAAATTAAGAGGTTCTCTTTGTCCTCACAGTATTGGATATAGATGGCTTCCCCCAATTGAATGAAATGCTTCATGCCAAACACAAGATACCTAGAACTCAGAGAGCTTAAATCTATTTTTTAATCTCTACTTACTGACTGGTAAAAGAAAGGCATTAATCAGGAGTCTCACTTTGACTTAGAGTTAGAAATTTCTTATACCTCTCTGCTTAATTGAGGATCCTCTGGCTACAAATCAATTTCCCCAAAGAAATCCCACAAACCCATGTGGTTCTAACTTCTCAGTATTTTCTTAGGAGAAAATGTAATTGAATTTGAACAAGTCCCAAAATTAAGCCCAGAGCAAGATCGTTATCTTCTTCTGGTCTATCTATATTTCTGAATTGAGGTAACAAGACCGGACAAAAAAAAACCACTGAGGAGAGAAGAGAGAGCGAGAATAGAAGGTCCCTCAAAAAATCTTTAGAGGACACTCAAATTTCATGGCCACAAAGAAGAGTATCTAGAAAGCAACATAATGAATTATCAGCAAGTATAAAAGTGTTAAAGCAGGCAGATGAGGAGATGTCTAGAAATCACTAGAAATCAATAATTAAAAGAGGTAAAGGCAGTGACGACTGTCCCTAATCAAAACTATCATTTCCTAGTTAATCACTATGACTCAAATATCAGAATCTCCCATGCAGGTAGAGGGGTGAGTGGAGTCAGGAGCAAGTAATAAAGGGTAAATTTGGTGTTACAGAAAAAAGAGATGAAAGCATAAGAAAGATTACCAAAAACCAAAAGGGATCCAGAGAACCTGAAGACATTTTAAAAAATGTATTTACTAACAGGAAGTCACTGGTGATCTAGAAAAAGCTATTTCTATAGAATGTTGGGGAGAGAAGCCAAACTGCCAAGAGTTGAGAAATGAGGGACTGATAAGGACCTACAAGAAATCATTTACAAATTACTCTTTCTACAAGTTTGGCAATGTGGTTAGAGAGAGGTAGGATAACAGCTTGAGAATTTGTGTTGTATCAAATAAAGATGTCACTTGTTTTTGTGATTTAGATTGGGGAAGACTTTGGCCCATTTTTTATTTGAAGGGCAAGGGCCAGTAGAAAGGGAGAGACCAAAGAATGAAATTAATAACTTCAGAGGTAGAATGGAGTGATGGAAAACGTGAATCTGCAATGCTGACCTAGGAGTCATAGAACCCTAAGTTCTGATCCCAGTTCTTGATGTTGGGCATGTCATCTTAGGTCTCTAGGTCATAATTCTTTCATACGGAAAATGATGATTTTGGACTAAATGTCCTCCAAAATCAATTCCATTTTGCCCTATGTTTCTATGATTTGGGTAGCTAGGTGGTACAGTGGATAGTGGACCAGTGCAAGAGTCTGAAAGACCTGAGTTCAAATTTCACCTCGGACACTTGACACTCGCTAGCTGTGTGACCTTGGGCAAGTCACTAAACCCCAATTGCCTCATCCTGTGTCATCTCCAGTCATCCTGATGAATATCTGGTCACTGCATTCAGATGGCTCTGGAGAAGTGAGGCAGGTGACCTGCACAGCCCTCCCTCACTCAAAACAAAGTCAAGTGCAAGTCATGTCATTATTTCTCTGATGGCACAATCTTCTTCGGCAATGGAGGACAAACACACATTCCAGGTTCTCTGATTGATGGAGAAATGAGTAGGGTCAAAGGGGTGCAGATGAAAGAATTAGTCTTAGCAAAGAGAAGAGTCACTTTTTCCTCTAAGATTAGAGAAAGGGGGAAGAGTGTAGTTAAGTATAATGAAAGATTTAGAATACTAAAGAAGGCTTGAGGGAGTTCAAATCAAGTGACTTCAACCTATTGTGAAAGAAATAGAGGGGTTTGAATTTAGACTGAAGCAGAAAAAATAGCCCTTTTAGGGAATGTATATATTGATCAGTGATGAATTCAAGTATTGTACAGCAGTGAGGACCCAGATAAGTTTAGATAATATAAATTTGTACCTTTTTGTGGATCACATTAGCATAATTGCATGATATTTTTTCAAGAAGTGTTCAGCTGCTTAAATGTGGGCACAGAGCAAATAGATAAGGGAAGGGGAAAGAAACAAACATTTAGTAAGCACAGCTATGTGCCAGGCACTGTACATATTATTTTTTGCACATTTTTTTACATACTATCTAATTTGATCCTTACAACATCTCTGGGAGGAAGAGCTGTTATTATACCCATTTTACATGCGAGAAAAATGAAACCAACAGAGGTTGTGACTTGCCCAGGTTCACACAATAAATGTTTAAATCCAGATTTGAACTCATCTTCCCGACTCCAGACCCAGTACTCTTTCTACTGTACAATGTGCCTCTAGGAAAATGGAGATCACCTGGAATTTAGGGCTATCAGGGTAAAAAAACGTGAAAGACCATGAAAACAAAGCAAACCAATGATGACTGCGTTCAGACTGAGTCCTGCTTGCTTAGATGACAGAAATGAGACCAGAAAAAAGTTGATAGACTGTCCATGATCATTAGTAAGGAATGGAAGACAGGTGGGAATCAAATCACCGGATTTAGTGACAAGGAAGTCATTAGTGACACCCTGGATTTTATGATAGCTCATTTCTGGTGTGACATCCTCAAGGAAGCTTTTCATTTTCTTGGAACAGGAATCCCTTTAGGTCATGTGTATTTTATTCTAGGAATAATAGGGAGCCACTGAAGCTTTTGGAGCACAAGAGTGATGTGATCATTAGAACTGCACTTTAGGAATTTCAGTTTTGAGTCTTGGCTTATGGTAGATTGGAGAGGCGAGAGGCTAGATGCAGAGATCAATTTAAAAGGGATCAGAGGACAGGTTGTTTAATTATTTATATGCAAATATATCGTAGGTAATGAATCTATGGTGTAAATAGTATCCCTATAGCTGAGTCCGACTCTACTAGTGACAGTATCCATTATAATAGTGCCCATTTTATATTGGCAGCTCTGTTAAATATATTTCTCATCTGAGCCTTTCAAAATCCTATACCGATTATAAAAGAATTATTGTCCCCATTTTTTCCAGATGGAGAAACCAGAGCCCTAAGTGGGTAAAGCTATTAAATGTCGGAGCTGGAATTAACTCACCTCCTTCCATTACTAGTTGTAATGACAAATCACTTAACCCTTCTTGCCTTAGTTTCCTCATTTGCAAAATGAGTAGGAAAAAGAAAACCACTCCAGGATCTTTGCCAAGAAAACCCCAAAGAGAGTCACAAAGGGTCTGAAACAACTAAACAACAACAAAATAAAATCTTCCGTTGCCTTTCCTGTGTCCATTTTGATGATGTTAGGTAAAGGGAGTCTAGCCTTTCTCCTTTACTGAACAAAGTGTAATATTACCTAGACTAAAACATGCCTTGATGCCATGAAGGCAATACTTTAGAGCCTTCTAAACAGACTAGTTAATAGATCAGAAATTTAGCAGTCATGAAGAACATTTAAATAAATTTAAACATTAAAATTTATTTGAAATATTGATTTGAAATCGTGAATGTTCAAATAATGTATTTGAAATATTGCGTATCCACTAGAGTGACCTTGGGATCATAGTATATATCTCAAGCAAGAAGAGCCTTCAAGATCATCTAGTCCTTGATTTAGATCCCAATAAGCCAAGGTTAGCAGTTCAATAAGATTATTTGACATCCTGATGTTAGCCTATGGTGAGGAGAGGGAGGTTTCCATTGGCATATCCCAAGTGATCTCATTATACACTATTTTATCTCTTACTTTCAGACCATCCCCAGCAAATTGTGTTCTAGGGTATTAAGCCATTGGAAAAGCCAGAGCTCTCTTCTGAATTTCAGACTTTGGTTTACAAGTCAGTTGGTGCTGATAAGATTATACGTAGATAGCAAGCATATGATGTTTTGCAGCAGCCTTATCTCCTTCTTTTGTAACACTAAAATAGACCTTTTGGGGTTTAATCTGGCATTGTGTGCACTAACATAAGCATAAGTCTTAAATATATCACCTCTCCTTATTACCTTGATTCAATTCCATTTGCCCATCAAGATGCTATGTCCCACTGAACATTCGGCCTCAGCTCATTTTTATTTCCAGCTGTCGGTTTGAAAAACTGGGGCTAGCTATCTGCTTTTGCTCAACTAGCAGCTTCAGCAAAATCCAGTGGTGCTGCCTGGTTGCATAGGACAAGCAATCCCCTTCCACCATAAGTGCTAACTCGGCAGAGTTGGGGAGGTCCAGCAGATGGCTGCCAGAAGCCCTAGGCAGGAGCAAAGGAGAGAAGGAATTTCTGGAACTATTTCTGAGTGGTTTGTCAGTTGATGAGTTAACAGCAAAGATGACGACTGGGAGAGAAGCAGCCAGCAGACATAAGGAAGTAAACAGGAATGAAATGGGAAGTGAATGCTGCGTTAAAACACATGAAAATGAAAGCATGTCAGGGAACCAAGAGGAAAGGTGAGAGATGATGCAGCTTCATCTATTCTGCTCATCCCACTGCCAGGAAAAAAAGAGGTGATTTCTTCTCTCCTCCTCTGTTATTTACTCATTCATTCATTCAAAAGTTCAAAGTCTTAGTCTATGTAACTCTTCTCAGAATAACGTATTCAAAATTCATGAAATAACACATAGAATTATAAACATAAAATATATTAAAATATAATTATAATTTTTAAAATTCAAAGACCCCAGGCTAAGTATCCCTGATTTATTCTCTTAGCCTCTGTGTTTTTCATCTGTTAAATGAGAATAATGATATCTACTTTACAGGACTGAGAGCATGAAATGATAGAAATATGGGTAAAGGTGTGGGGGGGAGGGTAAGAGGAAGGGGAGAAGGAAAGGAAGTCCTCAACTAGGTGGCTCAGTGATAGAGCATTGGGCTTGGAGTGAAGACTGAGTTCAAATCCAGCCTCAGACACTGACTAGCCATGTGATCCTGGACAAGTCACTTAATCCTGCTTGCCTCAGTTTCCTAATTTATATAATGAGCTGGAGAGGGAATGGCACACCATTCCATTATTTTCGCCAAGAAAACCCTAAATGGGTCGTGAAGAGTCAAACATAGCTGGAACCAAGGAATCACAACATCTATTATATATAAAGCATTTTATAAATTTTATAGCAATATATTTATTCTATATGTATATATGTTACTGATGCTATTGTTATCATTCCTCTACTAGTTCCATACCAATAACTTACAATGGAAATGTTCATGACTCAAGAAACCAAGAAAAGTCTTTGAAGGAAGAGGCTCTTGAGCTGAGCTTTGGAAACATCTAGTTGAATCCGTAGCCTCAGTGTGGCCTTCTAGGTTCTCAGGTGTGTCCTTTGAGTTCAAATCTTACGGAACAAATCCTTTTATTAAGGGGATTTGTTCTGTGAAGTTTGGATTCAGTCAAAGGGCTGCCCTTGAGGACCTAGAGGGCCACATGTGCCTTAAGGTCTCAGGTTCCTCACCCCTGACTAGGGATTCCAAAGCATGCAAAGGAGAAGGCATGGTGTGGAGGACAGCTTATTTAGAAAGGTAGAAGACTGAATGGAAGAGCAAATGGGCCAGACCAACTAGCCTACGTGAGGGGGAGTATTAGGAATTCAGTTTGGAAAGGTAGGTTGGAGCAAGACTGAGAATGTCTTTAAATACCTATAAGGTCCTTGTATTTTACCCTAGGGCTTTTGTCCTAGGCTACTGCAAGGTTCTCTTTTGGCCAAGGTTACACAACCTCATGTGTCAGAAAGTGTCTTAAACCTAGGTCTTCCTAATTTGAAATCTCTCTACCCGTTATGCCACATTTATGTTTCTCTGTACTCATACATACATGTATGTATACATGTCAACATGTACGTACCAAGTGTCCCCAAAGTCTTGAGCTAAGCTTAAAATTGCACTAAGACTTTTGAGATGACTTGTATATACATGCATATGTGTGTGTGTTGTAGACAGAGGGGGAGAGAGGGAGAGAGGGAGAGAGAGATTATTGTGATTATTAACTGTGGCACCTGGATTAAATAATGAAAGGATAAAATGAATCGAAAAGAACAGGTGGCATTCTTAGAACCTAAGGCCAGCCTAGAGGCAACAGAGAACTAGCTGAAACCTTTTGAGGGGGTAGTAACGTGGGGATCCTGTGTTTTACAGTTATCAATTAAGTTGTAATGTTAATGATGGATTGGAGGGAAACAGGCTAGATGAAGGGATGCCAAAAGGAGGCAACTGCAGAAGTTCTCAATCTATGATCCTTCAAACATTATCTCCATTTTACAAATGAGGTGCATAAAAGTTCTGTGACTTGCCCATTATTACACAGGTAGCAAGTGTCAAAAAACAGAATCTGAATCTAGGTCTTTCTTAACTCAAGAAATTTTGCTGGAAAGTTTAGTAGTCTTTCTAGTAAATTAGGATACCACTATGTATCATCACCAGGAATATTTTTAAATGGTCATTTACAGCAAGGAGCAGTTTATAATTATTAGAACTAAACAATCCCTTGAATAGAATCCAGGCTGATTTCTGTCTACCAGACAATTCTGGGCGCTCTCCATTATCCCTCAGCTGCTTGGGTCTATGCTTTCTGTATGCGTCGGACATCGAGTGTTAGAGCTGAGAGAAACTTCACGACGTAGAGCTGATAGACGTGTTATGGAAGGAGTAACTATGGGTTAGCTAAGCACCTGCATGCCAGCCTGAGGAGTCATGACCTAGAATACATATAGGATCAGAAGACAGTGATAGAGAAATGAGTCAGAATCCAATTTCACTCAAGTTAAACTAAAGTACAAGAAAATGGGAAAGGGACAAGTTGAGGATTCACAACTGAAAGGTGAACCGGCATACATTTGTAGTGATTGGCATCTACAGGGAACTGATGGAGAAGGCGTTCTAATTATTAAATAAAGCCTTCAATTTTCACCCAAGCAATTAAGTCCAAATGTCACTGACAACATGTTACTGAAATAAAGCTCCTGTCATTAGGTTTACTGTGTTACTGGATCTTTACTATTCTTTTTAAAAATAAAACATTCAGTAAACACTTCTGCAGAAAAAGCAACAGCAACAACAAAACCATTATCACATTGGCAGCTAGCACAGGAAATGGAGCTCCTTTCTGGAACCTGGTCTTGGAAATCAGCACGAGAGAAGAGGAATTACTGGAATTGATTGGCCATTCTGCAGGAAAGACTATTCAAGGGCTCCTGCTAACTATTTCCTCAACCATTTTTATTTTCATTATTCTTTGCTGACCTTAAGTTTTAAGAGAGCCAACTGCTTTATTCTGGATTCATTTTATTCTATATAGTAATTTCATTACTATAGACAATTTCCTTATGAAGAAATTCCTTCTACCAGTGCCTAGTGCAGTAATAGATTTAGTAATTCACGAGGGTCGTAGAAGTTCTTGTCAGAAATGTAACTGGAATCCAGATCTTCCTGGCTGAAAGGCAAGTTCTTTATTGCACCATACTACTTCCCCTGCATGTGTGTGTGTATGTACCTACGTGAATGCACGCACGTGTAAACATACAGTGTTAGAATTGGAAAGGACCTTAGAACATGGAATGTTTGAGATTGGAAGCAGGAAAAGAGCTTTAAACATTGAACAGAGAATGAGAAACATCATTCAGAGACGACACAGCAACAGAGACCTTATATATATTTTTCATTTGATTTTCAGAATGTCATGAAATTATCTTTCCCCTGTCTAACAATAGGTGAAAAAATTTAGCCTCTCAGAGGTTTAGTGACTTGCCCACAGTTACCCGACTAGTAAGTGGCAAACCTGTGAGCCAAAGTCTAATGATTTAATGTCCAGTGCTCTTAACACTAAGGTTTCCTCCTCATGAAAACTGTGAATAAAAATAAATAAGCAATCCAACTCTACCAAGTACCTGTCCAAAAGGCTTCCTCATGGTCACAGGACTAGAAAATAACAGACAATAACCTAGGATTCTTAATTTCCTGCCTAATGCTATACAGCCATAGGGAAAACTTTCTCCTCTGTGAGCCTTCTAGCTCTCCTCAGAGGATGAAGTGATTAGATTGTTTCCTTCTTGCTACAAAAGTCTGTGCTCTGTGCCCTTAGATCCCAACTCAATTTGACATTCTATGATTCTTTGATGTATGTGGGTGTGTGTTTTTCCTGGAACAATCATCACTTCCCACCTGTACCAACTCTTAGAAAGAGATTTACTGATGATTTTTGTTGGCATTGTTTTGGTTTAGGTTTAACAATTTCAATCATTTCTGGAAATATCATTTCTAGAAAAATTTTTCTCTCCCCTTTTTTCACCCCTGAGAATAGAATCCTTCCTTTTAAGAGAGATAAATAATTAAGGCTAAGTGAACCCATTCAGTGAATCCATCTGGCAATGGTGTCTAACATCCTACCCTAGAAGACCCTCCCATTTTGCAGAAAGGAGGAAGGCGTGTTTCATTCTCCTGGACTTCACTATTTTTCCAAGAATGGGATTGGATACTTTTGGATAATGGGATTTTGGATACTTTTTAGTGATCTTTTTGTTTATTTTGTAATATTCCTGGGCAACTAGATGGTACAGTGGATAGAATGCTGACCCTGGAGCGAGGGAGATCTGAGCTCAAATCCAACCTCAGATACTTACTAGCTGTGTGACCCTGGGTAAGTTATTTAACCCTGTTTGCCTCAGTTTCCTCATCTATAAAAGGAGCTGGAGAAACAAATAGCAAACCACTGCAGTATCTTTGCCAAGAAAACCACAAATAAGGGGCAGAGCCAAAATGGCAAAGTAAGAGCAGGGACTTGCTTGAGTTTTCCCCCAAACACCTCCAAATACATGTAAAAAATGACACTAAATAAATTCTAGAGCTATCAAATCCACAAAACGACAGAATGAAGCAAATCTCCAGCCCAAGACAACCTAGAAGGTCAACAGGAAGGGTCTATCACATCAGGCAGGGCATAGAATGCAGTAAAGTATAGGATGCACCAGCGCTGACAGGACTGGAGCAGGCCTCAGGGAATTGAATCACTGGAAGCTGTGGCTATTTCCAGACTTCTCAACCCACAAACACCAAAGACAACATAGAAGAAAAATTTTCAGTGAGAAAACTCTGTGGGACCTGAGTGAAAGAGGAGTGTGGTGAGTTGGGGTCCAGCCCCAGCTGGTGGGTGGGGCAGATGTGGTGGCGGCAACAGCAGCGGCAACAGTGGTAGCTTCCAGAGCTCTGGGCCCACTGACCACGGGGGAATTGTGCAGCTGATACAGCTGAAGCCTGGGACAGTGCGCCCAACCCCATAACTACTGAAAGCAGAGTCCTACCTTGACAAAGAGTTAGAAAGTCAAGCATTTGGCAGAGAAGATGAGCAAATAGTAAGTCAAAGCCTCCAAGAAGAAAATCCCAAATGGGGTCAGACAAGATAAACAACTGAACAAGAAAATTCCTGGATATTGCTCTTCTGGTTCTGATTAAGAGATGAACCATTTAAGATGCGTTAATATTGAGACCAGAGAGACTGAAGGAGGGGGAAGACATCCTTTCAAAGTGAGCTAGGCAATTCCTTCTCCCAGCTTTTCTTGCACTTTCTACCAATGAGAAAAGTTGCTTGTTTCCTAAAACTTAGATCAGCATTGGTGCCTCACCTTTTCTTACTTTGAGAGGAGAGTGCTGAGGGGAAAGCTCAAAAGAACTAAAATTTGTATTTGCAGGAGAATTGGCTGGCTTAGGGGCTAAGTAATGGCATAAGGAACATCTCACCCCTGGGTCAGCAGTTCAGCTGGGGAGCACGTAATTGGAAGCACTGTTGAAAGCTTCAAAAATGATCCCAAAGATTGAATCGTCTGGAAATTGAGCCCCTCTCTGGCCAGGGAAGTGGTCTCACCATGCGGGGCTTAGAGCATTTTAGTAGAAGCAACATCTGTGAAGTTTTATAAGATCCTGATTAGGGCTGGATGGTACCGTAGATTAACAGTCAGAGGGAGTGGGAGATGGAGAAGAGGGAAAGGAAGGAAGAGTGCAACGAAGCTTTTGGTATTGTGTCATATGGTGATTTTAAAATGTGACATGCAGTAATCAATATCCAATTGTTCGTCTTCTTAAGAAGGAAGAAGGGGTAGGAGGGGAGAGAGTTTAGAACTCCAATTTTTTCTAAAAAACATGTTAATATTTTACATGTAATTGAGAAATATTTAATAAAATAATTTTTAAATTAAAAAAATTAAATCGGAGGACCAGTTCCCATTCTAATTAGTGATACCTTTGCTTACCAAGAATAAATATCCTTGTTTCGACAAGGACAGTAATTAATTGCATAGTATATTGGGAAAACACCAAGAAAGAAGTCAAAGAATCAGGGTTTAAAGGTTTTTTCCACAATTTATGAATTTATGACCTGAAGCAAGTCACATCAGAAACCTCTGAAAGTCAACTTTTTTCATTTGTATAATAAAAGAGCATGTACCTTTGATGTCTTAGGAAAGAAGGAATGGGAGACAAGCAAACTCCTGCCAAAGCTAGCCTGCCTTCAGCACTTACTATATGGAGATCTTTTAGGAAAGTCTCTTCAACTTTGGGCCCCTCAGTTTCCTCATCTGTAAGATGGGGATATTACTGCTTATCCTCCCTACATCAGAATGGTTGTGAGGCAAAGACTTTGCTAACTTCTAAGTGTTCTAGAAACATGAGTTATTATTATAATATATAAGGTATTATATACCAACCTTATAAGATTTTGTCAAGGTATTGAGAAGATAGGAAGATGCTCTGGAAAGTATGGAGCATTGTATGAATAAAGATCACCGTTATTAATGAATAGCATACTGTGTCACCTGAAAGCTGACAGCTATCTAAAACTGATTCTTCAGAAGTGAAGTTATGATTTTCATAAGGTGTCTGGGATATAGAACTCAGATTCTTCTGCAAGGTGGTTTCATGTGCACCCCCAAAGTAGGGGAAAGTTTTTATATAGAGGTAGATAGAGAAAGGCATATATAATATACCTTTTATATAAAGGCATATTTTGATGTTGAGCTTAGAAAACATGAGGTTAAACAGAAATTAGCCCACCCATTTCCCCTTCAGATACATTGCTTAGAACTTAAATTTTCATGCCCAAAAAAGTGAAAGCACTCTTTTTTGGCTTTGTATTGTTAGTGTCTCAAATTTGTGAATGCTCTCAAAGCAAAAATTACTGGTTGTATACAGTTTTCTTAGCACTAAATTACAGCATATGGACAGAAGAGAGTAGGGATCTGTTGTCTACTAGAAGGGAGACCTGTATACTATGCATTTTAGGGGTAAGTTAGCCAATGTTACCTGCAGCGTAACAAAATACACTTTCACAAAGGCATTCCTCATATACCCTAACTGCCTTTTCCTTTCCAATTAAGGGTAATCTAAAGTATTCATTTTGACCTGTTCAATCCCAATGAAGTCCAATGTTCTCAGTAATTTCAAAATTTACTGTTATCTTAACCCCTCCAATATGTCATCTGGTTCATGGAGCTCTTCTTAACATTTTAGAAATTGTAACTTGTTAGGGACCCTAAAGGGTTTATAGAATCACAGATCCAATCTGACAGAGTTCCTTCTTCCACCTTAAAGACTTAGGCCCAACTTGAGAACAGTGTATCCTTGTGCTACGACCTGGCTCCCTCCAGCCCTGTGTACCATGCTCCAGACCTATTTGACTCTCTGAAGTCTTAATCCTCCTTGTTCTCATTCTCTCAGAATTCAATTCTTTTTATGGTAGCTTAGTAAACTTTAAATCCAACACATTAATTTTTAATGATGCATTTAAATGATCACTTCTTCTAAACTCCCCTATTACTGTCAAGGGCACCATCATGTTAATGGTCACCAAGGGTTGCAACTTCATTGCTATCTTCAAATCCTTTCTCATATTCACTCCATAGATTCTTTCTTTGCAAAATTGTGAATCAACTGTCACAACATCTCTGAAATACATGTGTGTACGTCTGTGTATGTATTCCCTTTTCTAAACTCATGTAGCTGTAACCCTGGTGCAAGCCCTTATCCCTTCATGATAAGACTATTACAAGAACCTTCTGCTTGGTCTCTCTAATGATAACTAGAGCCACAGGTGAGAGTTGGGTGTTTTCATCCATGTTGGCAAATGCTTTCAATGAGGATGAACATGGCATCAAGGTTAACTACTGTACTGGTGGTAAGTTCTTCAGTTTGAAAAGGCTACAAGCCAAGACCAAAGTAGAGGGAGTGTTGGTGCATAATTTTCTGTTTCCAGATGATTGTGTGCTCAATGCAGACTCTGAAGCTGAGATGCAACAAAGTATGGATCAATTCTTTGCTGCCTGTGCTAATTTTGGCCTAATAATTAACACCAAGAAAACACAAGTGCTCCATCAACCACCACTATACCATCCATATGTGAAACCATCAGTTACAACAAATGAAGTTCTGAATGCTGTGAATAAGTTTACTTACCTTGATAGTGTACTTTCCAGGGATGTACTTGTTACCAATGAGGTTGATGCATGCATTGCCAGAGCTAGTTCAGTGTTTGGGAGGCTCCAAAGAAAAGTTTGGGAGAGAATAGATATTAGACTGACTACCATACTGAAGGTATACAGAGCCATTGTGCTGACTTCATTGTTGTATGCCTGAAAAACATGGACAGTCTACCAGCGCCATGCCAGAAAACTGAATCACTTCCCTTTAAACTGTCTTAGGAAGATTCTGAAGATCACCTGGCAGGATAAGGTACCAGACACTGAGGTCCTTGCTCAAAGTGAACTGTCAACCATTCCAACTATGCTTCAGAGAGCTCAACTCTGGTGGGCTGGCCATGTTGTTCAAATGCAAAATGTACACTTGCCAAAAAGACTATTTTATGGAGAACTCTCATGGGTCAGGCGATCACATGACGGCCAGAAGAAGCAATACAAGGACACTTTCAAGGTCTCTCTCAAGAACTTTGGATTTGATTGTGCGACATGGGAGACACTGGCACAGGATCCCTCAGCCTGGCATGTACACGTCAGAAAGGGTGTTATGCTCTATGAGCAAAGCAGAATTGAGACAGCACAAAGGAAAAATAGGATGCATAAATTTGGAGTAACTGCCTCTAATGTTCACATGGACTATCTGTGCCCTATCTATGGTAGAGCATTCTGAACTCCTGTTGGTCTCATCATTCATAGCTGTACACATTAAAACTTCACTTTATCATGGTGATGTCATTTTTGGTTGTCTTCAAGAACAAAGGACAACAACCATACCTCAGTCATGGTAATTATGAGAGTTCAATATCCTCCCCAACCATTAATTGACCTGCCCATTAAGGGAAGCCTTATTAGGGGAGACCTATACCTTTTGTTAATTTTCTAATGAGGCACTGGTACTGGTTTTCAAGGGTTGTGATGCTCTCTGGCTCTGAAAAATGTATAAATACTCTGAGATGAGGTTTTACTTTGGAGCTTACTCATTGGAAGTGTTTGTTTGGCCAGAGGAGACACTGGGCTTTGAAAACCCAGATGTTGGTGCTTCTGTCTCTGGTAACTATGTGTATATATAATGGTCAGACAGATCTGTCTGTTGATCTGTGGTATATGTATTGCTTACAGTTGGAAGCCCTGTCTGTTGGTTGATCTTTGTTTCTCTGTTAGTATTTTCTCTGAAGTACAGAGTGCTGACTTTTTCCCCTGAACTAAGTGAATGAATTATGTGCTTGATTAAAGTGATTGTTGACTTCTCAAAAGTTGCAGCAGACCCTCCTGTGTATGTCCTTGCTATGACAGTCTCCCTGCCCCAAGGGCTGCCAAAATAATTTTCTTTTTTTATTTATTTATTTATTTTATTTTATTTTATTTTTTTAATTTTTATTTTATTTATTTATAAATGTTCTACAATCACTTCCTTAAAATTAAGATTTTATACCCCCACACCTT
>CM053772.1:217682412-217726348 GCA_028658325.1 Potorous gilbertii
AGTGTTGTACAAATTGTGGGTGCTTAATTATATCTGCTAAGATTGTTACTGTTGACCTCAGAAGATTTCTAGTTCAACACATACCAGAAGCATGAATCCCCTCCACACCATCCCTGAATAGTGGCCATTCAGCCTTTACTTGAAAGTGAGGGAAAATCGTTCACCTCCCAAGGAAGCTTCTTCCACTACTGTAAGTCTGCAGCTCCCAGAAAGCTTTTCCTTGTAGTGATCAGAAATCTGCTGCTGGTCCATGGTTTCCACCCACTGTTTCTAGTTTCATTCTGTGAAGCCAAGCAGATTAAGACAGCCTTCCTGGAAGTAAAATTTCCAACCTATTGACATTGTTTTGACAAGAATCTGTCATCTATCATGTTAGTTATGCTGCCTAGCTTTATGTATTCCCCAATCTTTATCACTACGCTTATTTTATCTTTATCGAAGTCTAGGTAAAAAGTATTCTGGAAAGAGCTAAGGATATAGTCTTCTGATGTTTCTTTGAAGACTATCCTCCATATGACAATTCTCAAAACCTTTCTGGGAGAAGACCTAGACACTCTTAAAGCAGTCCACCTCCTCTGTAGACAAATCTACAATGTCCATACTTTTTTTTCTTGAAACTTCTGAATATCTATACCTAGAAAATGCAAGTATCTGTGTCTCATACCTGTATAGGTGGGGCTTTGTGATTCATTCAGTCCACAGAGTTTCTCTGTATGACACCAGAAACAGGAAACTTATCAATCATGCCTTAGTGAGAATGTATCTTCAGTCTCCCTTCTTCTCCTAAGACAATCATGGCCTTCACCTGCACTTAAGACCAGGGGCCTTAAATTCAAATAGAATAGGATCTCTGCTGTCACATGTTGACTTAGGAAACCAAAAATCAACATTATCTATGTTGTATTGTGTCTTTATTTTTTTTTAATATTTCTCAAATATATTTAATCTAATTTGGGCTGCTCTCAAGAGACACCCAAGTTTGACTCCTGTGACCTATATCACACAGTACCTGAAATTATGTCTTCCTTTTTCTGGTTCAGAGGTGCCCCCTGAATATCCTTCCCCTGTTGCCCTAACACTGTGTCATATCTTTAAGCCAAGCGTACTTTGTTTAACCTAAAATTTTCTATAATAAAGACCCTGCTGTATTGAGCATTCATAGAATGGCCTGATTCTTTCTGAATTCTCCTTTAGTTAAACAGATTACTGCAACAGACATGGACAGTTGTTTCAGTAAGCACCCCAACATACACAGGGGGGCCTGCATTCATAAAAAGAAAGGCAATTTTTGAAGGGTTAACAATCACTTTAATCAAGCATAGGTATGATTCCTTTAACCAAGCACATATATCATTCATCTAAATCAGGGGAGTCAGCACCCTGAACTTCAAAGAAAATACAGAGAAATTAAAAGTAACAGACATGGCTTCTTTGCTGGAATTCAACAGACAGTTGGACCCCAACTGTCTGACTATGGTTACTAGAGAAGAAAGCATTGACACCTGGGTTTTCAAAGTTGGGGGGCTCCTTAAAGCAGCTTCCCAGAGCCCCCATCTGGTCAAATAAACACTTCCAATCAGTAAGGCCCAAAATAAAACTTACACCTCAGAGTCTTTATACACTTTTTAGAGCCAGAGGGCATCACATACCCTGAGAACCAGTGTTTCATTAACAAAAGGCATAGACCTTCCTATATAGATCTTCTCAGGGCTGACAATGGGTGGGAAAGATCCTCCTTAAACACATTTAAATAGAGGCATTATACTTCTTGATTACACTAAAACAAAAACATCAAAAGATCCTGTTTTACTTGCCATTATAACAGTTCAGTTTGAAATAGAGTATCTTTAGCCTTGAGTTTGTAACTGGCTTTTGGATATACCTAATGGAAATAACCCAGCTACATCTCTCCACTATGTCCACAAAGATAGTATATGGGGTTTTATCAGATGGGTTGTTGAAGACCAATTTGCCCAGGGTCAGACAGTGCCTAAAATAGAATTTTTCCTCAGAACTTCCTGATACCAAGTCCAACACTTTGCCATGTAGAATCAAAAGATATACAACTTATCTGCAATGTAATCTTGGACAAGTTAATCTACCTCTCTAAGCCTCTGTTTACCCACTACCCAACCTTCATGCAACTTATTTATGGTCACCCAATTAGTAAGTGTCTGAGGAAGGATTTGAACCTGTGTCTTTCTGACTCTAAAAGCAGAGAGTACTCTATTCATAATTCCTCCTTCTGTGAAACAATACTAAAGAGGAAGATTATAGCCAAATTGTGGAAGATGTTACATATCAATCAAAAGGAATCCACTGAGGGTTTTGATCTGGGTCATGTCATAATCTTATGTGTGCTTTAGCACAAGTACTTTGGCAGCTATGTGAAGAACTCTTTGACATCTCATATTTCTATTGGACTTCAAAGTTTACTAAGAACTCTCATCATGAGATCCCTCCTCTAAATTAGGTCATGTGTCTTTATTCCCCTCTTATTGATGCAAGCACTGAGGTTAGATGGTGAAAGTCCAAACCAGGATGCTAGACCATGTCTTCCAACTTCAAGACCATGGTTCTTTCCAAATTACCAGTTTTCTTCTTGAATACAACACACCAGCATAAGATGTAATTGAACCATGGATAACACTAAGGTTTGTGGGGAAGAGAGAAGAGAATAATTCAAGAAGGAAGAAAAACACAGAGACAAGAAAGGGCAAAGCATTTTTATGGAACAGTTAATAAGGAAACCTGGCTTAAAACTTTATTCAAGTAGTTGAAGCCAAGTCTGAAAAGAAAGGCTGGGGCAACATTCTGGAAATTTTCCAAAGGCATATACAAAATATCTCATCAGGCACTTATTTTTGGCAATTTACCTGAAAAGGAAGAAAACCAATTTATTAAGTAAGGGATAGTTTCAGGGGCTTCATTTTTCTACTATAATCAGTCTTAGGCTTCTCTTCTCACCAGCTTCTTACAGGCCAGATCTCATTATCAAATCACAACATTTGCACTATGTGAACAGTCTAAAGCCTTGAAAAGCAGAATTCTGGGAGAGTGTTTTCATGAGAGAAAGAGATGGGCTAAATCAGAAAGGTTGATTGGTTGCTACTAACCACACTTCTTCCCATGTCTCTGTTTCCCCCTATTGTGTCTTGACTTCCCATAAGGACTTTAACAATTCTGTCCTTTCTTGGGATCTTGGAATAAGATTCCCATAATGACTTATGTGTTAATGTTACTATCTCAATGGAGCTGTGATCTCATGGATTCAGGTAATCTCATCGATTGCTCAGATCACAACCACAGTATGACTATATTATAGATGAAGCTAGAAGAGACCTAAAGTATTAAGCCAAGCTCACTCATTTTCCATCTAAGGAAAATGAGGCCAAGAGAAGCTAAGTGACTATGTACAGAGTCACAGAACTACTAAATTTCCAGAGTGGGATTTGAACCAACTATTCCTGATTCAAGTCCAGGACTTATCCACATACCAATTTTACTCTCAGGAACCTATCCATCCATTTTTTTCTTATCCTATGTGAGTCTTATCCATAACCTCCCATAAATTTCATTTCTAAGATCTGTCCAGTGTTCTGGAGAAATTTCTCTCCAGGTCCTTAAAAACTGCATAGGTAGGGTGGAGCCAAGATGGCAGAGTAGAAGAATGGACATATAGAAGTTCTCCCCCCACAGCCCATAAAATATCTGTAAAAAAAAATGACTCTAAACAAATGCTAGAGCAGCAGAAGCTACAAAACTACAGAGTGAAAGAAATTTCCAGCTCAAGGCAGCATGGAAGGCATACAGGAAAGGTCTTTCTCATCAGTCTTAGGGCAGAGTTCAGCTCACAGAGCACAACCCAGCCTTGGCCATGCAGCCTGGCACAGACAGGACCAGAGCAGGCTTCAGGGTATGGAATCCCGGGCAGCAGCAGCAATTCCCAGATTTCTCAAACCACAAAAATCAAAGACAGCTTCAAAGGTCAGTAAGAAAGCTCTTTCACCTGACTGGGAAGGGAGCAGGATCCTGCCCTAGCTCCAGTACCAGGCAGAGGCAGCAGTGTTCATTTTTTGGAGCCCTCGGGCTAAAGATCTTGGGGGAATCAAGTAACTGATATGGGTCTCAGCCCTGAGCAGGCAGCACTGGGGAGAGGAAGAGTGCTGGTCTGTTGGAGCTGCTAGAACCTCTAGAGATGGAATTCTATTCCCAGATCCTGGGCAGAAAAACATGTGGTTGCTCCCAGACCAGAGTGCCGACCAAGAGAGGAATAAACTCCTTTGCCATGATCATGCCACCTTGGAGGAAATGAGAACTTACATGTCTCTAGAGTATACCTTCCTCTTCACAAAGGACTTAAAAATCAAGGAAGTAGATAGGAAAAATGCCCAAAAATGGGGAAAAAATAAGACTATAGAAAGTTACTTCCTTGATGAACAGATATTTTCTTCCATCCTTTTAGATGAGGAAGAACAATGCATACCATCAGAGGAAGACACAAAAATCAAGGTTTCTGCATCCAAAACCTCCAAAATAAATATACAATGGTCTCAGGCCATGGAAGAACTCAAAAAGGATTTTGAAAATGAAGTAAAAGAGGTGGAGGAAAAACTGGGAAAAGAAATGAGAACTGTACAAGAAAATCATGAAAAGGGAGTCAACAGCTTGCTAAAGGAGACCCAAAAAATTCTGAAGAAAATTACATCCTTAAAAATAACCTCAAATGGCAAAGGAGATTCAAATAGTCAATGAAGAGAAGAATGCTTTAAAAAGCAGGTGGAAAAAAGAGTTCAAAAGCTCACCGAAGAAAACAGTTCTTTAAAAATTAGAAAGGAGCAGATGGAAGCTAATGACTTTATGAGAAGCCAAGACAAAACAAAACCAAAAGAATGAAAAATAGAAGACAATGTAAAATATCTCATTGGAAAAACAACTGACCTGGAAAATAGATCCAAGAGAGACAATTTAAAAATTATGAGACTACATAAAAGCCATGATCAAATAAAAGAGCCTAGGCATCACCTTTCATGAAATTATCAAGGAAAAATGCCCTGATATTCTAGAACTGGAAGGCAAAATAAATATAGAAAGAATCCACAGATCACCTCCTGAATGTGATCTGAAAAGAAAACCTCCTAGGAATATTGTAGCCAAATTCCAGAGTTCCCAGGTCAAGGAGAAAATATTATAACAGCCAGAAAGAAATAATTTGAGTATTGTGGAAATACAATCAGCATAACACAAGATCTGGCAGCTTCTACATTAAGGGATTGAAAGGCTTACAATATGATATTCCAGAAGTCAAAGGAACTAGGATTAAAACCAAGAATCATTGACTCAGCAAAACTAATATAATACTTCAGGGGAAAAAATGGTATTCCATGAAATAGAGGACTTTCAAACATTCTTGATGAAAAGACCAGAGCTGAAAAGAAAATTTGACTTTCAAACACAAGAATCAAGAGAAGCATGAAAAGGTAAACAGGAAAGAAATCATAAGGGATTTACTAAAGCTGTTCTGTTTATATTCCTACATTGAAAGATAATATTTGTAACTCTTGAAACTTTTGTCAGTATTTAGGTAGTTGGAGGGAATTATGCATGAACATATACACATATGTATGTGTATATACACACACATATATATGTATATATATACACATAGAGGGTACAGGGTGAGTTGAATAGGAATGGATGATACCTAAAAAAATAAAATTAAGGGGTGAGAGAGGAATATATTGGGAGGAGAAAGGGAGAAATGGAGTGGGGCAAATTATCTCTCATAAAAGAGGCAACAAAAAGCTTCTTCAAAGGAGGGGAAAGAAGGGAGGTGAGAGGGAAAAAGTGAAGCTTGCTGTCAACACATTTGACGTAAGGAAGGAATAACATGCACACTCAATTTGCTATGAAAATCTACCTTACATTATAGGAAAGTAGAGAGGACAAATGGGAAGAGGGAATAATTAGAAGTAAACAATTCAGGGGAGGGACAAGGTCAAAAGAGAGAATAGAATAAATGGGGGGCAGAATAGGATGGAGGGAAATATAGTTAGTCTTTCACAACATGACTGTTATGGAAGTCTTTTGCAAAATTACACCTATATAGCCACTGTTGAACTGCTTGCCTTTTCAGTGGGGATGAGTGGGGAGGGAGGATGGGAGAAAAGTTGGATCTCAAAGTTTTAGGGACAAATGTGGAGAATTGTTTTAGCATGCAACTGGGAAATAAGAAATACAGGTAATGGGCAACTGGGAAATAAGAAATACAGAAATCTATCTTGCCCTACAATAAAAGAGGGGTGATGAGGATAAGGGAAGGGAGGGGTGTGATAGAAGGGAGGGCAAATTGGGGGAAAGGGGTAATCAGAATGCACAGTTTTTTGGGGTGAGGAAGGGAGAGATGGGGAGAAAATTTGGAACTCAAAATCTTGTAGAAATTAATGCTGACAACTAAAAACAAATAAATAGTTTTAAATTGCATAGTTAGTAGTGCAGCCGTGTCATCTGTCTGTTCATTTGATATTTCTTGCTTCCGTTCACTTCATGATCAGCCCATTTTCTTTTCTAATCATACGATTCTTTGTCCTCCTCCTCTTTCTTCTTCTTTCTCTCCTCCTCCTCCTCCCCTCCTCCTCCTCCTCCTCTTCTTCTTCTTCTTCTTCTTCTTCTTCTTCTTCTTCTTCTTCTTCTTCTTCTTCTTCTTCTTCTTCTTCTTCTTCTTCTTCTTCTTCTTCTTCTTCTTCTTCTTCTCTTCATCCTCCACCTCCACCTTCTCCTTCTCCAACTATTGCTCTCTTCATCATCCTTTGGGCCAATGAAATCTTTACTCTTCAAAGATCAGTACTCCATCCAACCTCCTCAAGAGAATGCTAAAAATTCATATTTCTGTTGCACATTAAGACTTACCAAATCATTTTCTTCTTAATATCCCTATGAGCTAGGTAGTGAAAATATCATTATTCCCCATCTTACAAAGAAGAAAATTGAGGGTAAGGGAAGTTACATAATAAATCTATGACCGCAGCACAACTTTCAGAGCCAAGTGACTCTCTTCTGTTTCTACTACTTGTAGACTGAGTAAATCAAGCTCTTCTTTAGTCTGGTAAAATTACAGACAATAGTGGCATAGTTCCAAATCCTTTGGTTTACTCTCAAGGGACTTGGGGATCTAGTGATTTAGAGTTTAAAACATGATCTACCACTAGCAATCTCTGTGACTTTAGGAAAGTATTTTCCTCTCTCTGTGTCTTAGTTTCCCCATTTATAAGGGATTTGAAATAGATAAGGCCTAAGTTCCCCCAATCTAATATGTCATGATTCCAAGTGTTTAAATTATTCATCCAGCAGTAAACTAGGCACAATGGAGGATAAAAAGAAGCACAATATCAAGTCTCTGCACACAAGAAATTTTCACACTAGTTAAAGAAACACAACTAAATAGAAAAACTTTTTTTAAATCTAGGCTATATATCATTAAGGCCTAAATTGTGTGGCACATTTTAATAGTTATGAGTTCTATGGTACATTAAGTTTCACAAAGCACTCTTCCAGGAGCAACCCTGTGACCTGAAGAGTAAAAGGTTTATTATTCCTGTTTTGCAGATGAGAAAGTTAAGGGCCAGACAAATGAAATGATTTATCCCGAGAGCAGAAGGCTAAATATGTGTCAGAGCAGGAACCAGTCCAGAGTCTTTTAACTCCAAGACAGGGAATCTTCCCCCTATCCTGAGTTGTTTTCAGACAAGTTCTTTTGGGGAATGAAGGTCGAATCAGTCTGGGAAACATTTCAAACAGGCCAGTTCAAAGCTGGCCTTTTAAAGATGGGTGGAGTTTGGAATAGATTGAAAAGAAGCACATGGAGAGTATTCCTGGTACTGAAGATTAGTGAAAATCAAGTGGAAAGACACAGTGTGTTCACAGGACAGCCATGAGGCCAGCAGCCCTGGAAGAGAGGGCTTATGTAAAACAGTGGTGGGAAATAAACCTATAGAGGGAAAATGGTGACAGATCATGGAAGACCTTGAATGTCAAACAAAGAAATGGAAGAGGCAGGCAACAAGGAAATCATTTCAAGACTATTAAAGACTTATGATTTCACTGGCATGGATATTCTTCTATTGATAGAGATGGCAACATCTCATCATATCCTAACAAAAACAATCCTCTGCCATTTGCGATTTAGGAGAAAGTCTCTGTGAGTTGTTGCAGGTTAAAATGTCCATCACTCATTGGTTAGTCTCCTTCTGATGAATCTTTCCTTACCTAGCCAGGCTGCTTTTCATAAAATAGACACTCAATCCCTCAACCAGACCCATTATCAGAGTCTTTCCAGGTTGGTAGGCTCTGCCAGGGTTTATGTTTACACAAGCATGGCCTTGGATACAGTCAACTCCATCCCATGCAAAGGCATCAGAGAAGGGCTATAGAGAAAGGGATTCCTGGAGACTTAAGCAAGGACAGTTTAATGAAGGGTGCATTTGGCATAGAACATTGGGAAACCTCCTGCCAGAGACACTTGGACTGGCAAGGTAGAGCACGTGACTCCTTAACTTTGGCACTGTAACCCTGGCTCTAGGTTGTGGGAGATGATCCCTCTGTCATGGGCTGCACAGCTGAGGCCCTTAGCACTGAAGTCACTAATATTCCCATTTTGTGTTTGTACAGCGTAGATGGTGAGCTCAGCCTCAGGCAGTGAGCTGTCAGGGTAACTGCTTTGTGCTGTTGTTTTCACCAGTCTCTTTATACTAGTTCAGTTTCAGCCCTTCCTTTGCTCCTGGACAATAATGTTTTATGATGTCCGAATACTTCCACTCCCTCCAGTGAGCCCCAAACAGTCTCACTTATTCCATACGCACTTATTCGGTGCCCACAACAAATGCCTTTCAGAGACTTAGAAGGCAAGGTCTTCATCAGTGAATAAATGCCATAAGATTTAGCAGGTAAAGGGACCATAGAGATTATCTCAACCTGACTCAGACCCTATCATTCTATAGACAAGGAGACTACAGCCCAGAGAGAAGGAAGAGACTTGACCAGAGTCATACAGGCATTAAGAAGCGGCAGAACTTGAATTAGGCATTCTTCCCTAAATCCAGCATCTTTCCACTACATTCTGCATACTTAACCTATAGACTTGCCCTAAATTCAAGGTGCATCTCTTGAATGAAATTTCTTCTCTTAATATTCATAAGTTTTAAAGCTAAAATGGTCCTTAGAGATTCTCTAGTCTAACCCTTCATTTTAAGATGGGGAAGGAGTTGAGGTGAGAAGTGACTTGCCCAAGATCACCCAGATAGTAAGTGGAAAAATCAAGGCTGAACCCAGAACTTTTGACTCTAAATTCAATGCTCTACAAAACATGCATATACTAAAAAATAATACTCTTACTGCACTCAGGTTTCCTACAAGCTGGAGAAAATATGTAAGTATCTGTCCTCATTGTGATTAAAAACATGTTTTTATTCATTCATTTCAATTTTTTTTTAATTTACTAAGGCCCTCTACCAGGCACTAGAAAAGATATCCGTGGTCTATTTTACCTGGATTTACAAACAAACAAAAAATATACATGCATATGTGTATGTACATATATATGTGTGTGTACATATATATAATATACACACACAAAGATACATTTATGTGCATTTGTATACACATATATGTATGTGTGTGGACCTATATAGATTCATATGTTTGTATACACAGTTATATATGTATATTGTGCATATGTGTCTATGTATGTATGTGTATGCCTTAGCATATTAGGTGTTTGCTTTTCATCGAATGAACTAAGAAATAAATGAACATATTTTCAATTACAATGCAGATAGATATTTACATGTATATGTATGTATGTGTGTGTATGTATGTATATATTAATTTCTCACCAGGCTATAATCTGGACTCTTCCTTTATCCCCTCATAAAACTCTTCAACTTATAATTCACCCCTTGAACATATACTCAGCCCAGTAGCCCTTCCCTCTCATTAGACTACTCGGCTAAAAACTCCCATTTAAAGAGGGCAGTATATTTCATTTCTCAATAGGCTGAAATCCAGGTTCTTCCATCATGCCCCAGTGCTTCCCACCCTACAACTTTCTGCTTCCTTTTATGTGTTATCTTCTCCCTATTAGATTGTAAGCTCCTTAGAGGTAGGGACTGTCTTTCTTTTTTGTATGAATTTTTATTCCTAGCACTTAGCCCAGTACCTGGTATATAGTCATATGTGGTATATTAATTACTTAATAAATGCTTGTTGACTAATATATAATACAAATTAGACTATAGCAAGTATGTAAGAGAGTTAAAGTTCTGGGAAAAGTATGAAGAAGGAAAGGTCACTAGCAGATAGCCAGGGAAAATCAAGGGAGATCAGACTGCTCCTGAGGATCCAGGAGAAGGTATTTGTACAGGATATTGAAGGATGGATAGCATTCTGACAAGTCAAGACCAGGGAAGGGCCATCCAGGCACAAGAATCCAGCCACATACATGGATTGCCAAGAGCAGGAGTTCTAGACTCAGAGAACCTGAGTTTGACCTCTACCTCTGGCATCCATGGACAAATAATTTAATCTTGTTGGAGCATAATCTCCTTATCTATAACAAGAGAGGGTTGGTTCAAATGGTTTCTGAGGTCCCTTCTAGGTCTAGCTCTGCAACCTTATGAGAATATTGAAAATTTGAAGTAACCTAAAAGGAATGAACCATTTAATTGAAGTCAATCAACATTTACCCAGCCTAGTACAGGGTTGAGTTGTGGGTGATTTACCAAGATTAATAAGGGATGTTCCCTACCCTCAAAGACTTTACAGCCTAGAAGACACTGTAATTCAATTGTCAGGCATTTTTCCATTCCCTTCAGTTGCTTAATAGGCATTTATCCAGGAAATACTCAGTCTGAGGCAGGGGACTTGGTGGGGGGAAAGTTTTAATTCAAGTCAGGCATTTTCCATTTACTATGTGATTTTGAGCATAGCACCCTGTGCATGGGCAGGGTGTGCATGCCCAGGAAAACCTTGTCACTGACCTTTGGCAGGAAGTCAATGATAGCACATTTTGCCTGCACTGTATGATGTCTTCTCTTCATCTCTCTGGGCCCTTAAATAACTAGAATAAGATATGAAAAGCTTTGTTTTTGTTTCTGTTTCTTTCTTTTTTCCCTGCCCTACTACTATACCACTAAAACCCAACCTAATTCCTACGAGGTACTTACTCTCTGGATACTTTAGCCTGGTAGGACAGAGTACTAGCTTTGAAGCCAGGAGATTCTGGCTTTGGGTCTTGCCTGCTACTTAATAATTGTGTGACCTTGACCTGGAAAGAACCATAGAAATCACCTCAGCTATTTTACAGATGAGGAATCGAGGTGCCAAGGGCTCAAATAATTTGTCCAAGTTCACCCAGGAAATAGTAACAAAGGCAAGATTGAGAACCAGCTCCTCTAACTCTAATCCAATGGTCTTTCTATTTTGCCAAGTGGCTCAGGCTCCATTTTCTCACCTGGAGAAAGATAATAAACCTTATATTATCCACCTCACAGGCAGCTATGAAGAAAACACCTTATACTTAGAGCTATGTAAACACGTTTATTAATGTCAGCTCAATGACTTTGCTTTATCTAAGCATTACATTTCTCCCAGAGCCTAGTTCAATGCCCTGTACCTAGTAGGTCCTTAATAATGAATGTTAGCTGAATAATAGACTTGTCAGGATAGAATCAGACCATGCCCTCCATCCTACCCATCAGCATGGACTTCTATTGTCTCCTAAATAGAGCCTGGTATGAAACTGACTACATACTTATGCACAAAATGTATTTGAATGCAGAAACCAGGGCACAAGGAAATCAGGATTTTTTTCTCCATAGCCCCAGTGCTCTTAAGGAACTGCATCCCATTTTAGCATTTCCTTGATCATTAAGAAGATAATTCCCACTAGCTGAAGGTAGATTACTGAGAGAATCCAAGAGGAGGCTACCCTGCAGGAGAGATGAATAAATCATGGTGGACAGGGAAGACGGATGACTGTAAGCCAGGAGGAGGGCTTGGCACAATTGATGTGGAGTTGGATACCAAGGCCTTTCAGGGAATTTGAGCAGGGAACTCTGAAAAGGAAAAAAAAAAAAAGATTTATACATTATTCTACCCCAGCTACTATTTATAAATTCATGCATGTTACCTCCCAAGTCTTTGCAATTACTGAGTGTAAAATTCAAGTCTTGATTCTGTTCTAAGTTATGATGATAAACAGGAGGATCGCTTCTTTAATGAAATATCACAGGATGACCTATTTACAGCAGGCCTGCTTTATTAGGGCTGGTTTTAAATGACTGCCTTGGAGGGGGGAAGGATTTTTTTTTCTTTTAGTGAATCCGTAGATGTGTGTGTGTGTGTGTGTGTGTGTGTGCTTAAAGCTTATTCAATTGAAAAAAATAGAGTCCCTACTTAAAAGAGAGAGTACAAAGTGGACAGAAGGCGCAGGCAGAGTCTATATTGAGGTGAGTCACGGTCAGGCATTTATGTGGTGGAGTGTTGTTTACAGCTAAAACTGTCAAAACCAGGTTTTCATTATACACGAAGAGAAATGTAGGCCTCCAGGGAGGTATTTTCCATCATAATAAAATCTAATCTCCCTAATTTCAGCCCAGGAAGCCTATGCTGTTGTGAATGGATATCATGATGGTAGATGGGGAAAGATACCACGGGAGAGGCCTAACTGTATATGGTATACTTACTTTCTTAAATTTTTTAGCTTCCCCTTGGACCCAGAAACTTCTGAACACAGACAGAGAGACACCAGCATGGATTGGCATGTTATAGGGATGGAAGGAATCCAAAGAGAAGGAAAAGGAAAGAGAGCCAAGATTTCTTTCCTCACCATGCCTAACACCTTGTGGTTTTGTTTGTTATGTTAAAAGAGACAACTTAGCCTGCTTTATTTATAATGTTTCCCAATTTGAAAGGCTGTTATAATAACAATCCTAATTGCTAACACTTGGAAAACGTTCCTTAGTTGACAAAGGGTTTTTCACATGTGTCTTTAAAATTCATTGGCTCACATATAGAACTTCACATTTATTTCTATCCATTCTCATCTTGTTAGATTTGTTCATAATTCTGTCTTCTTAAAATCTTCTGGGCCTTATTTTTTTTAACAACCCATGTTCATCGTTCTTCCCATCCTTGTATCCTGCACATTTGAGAAATTTGCCATTTTTATCTTCATCCAAGTCAATGCTAAAAATGCCAAATAGCACAGGACCAAGAGCAGATCCATGAAATACTCCAGTACAGACCTGTCTCCAAGTTGAAAGGACACTATTAATAATTCCTCATCCTTGGACCCACTCATTCAATCAGTTCTGCAAATCCAGTTACACTATCACCTAACTTACATATCTCTGTCTTCTTCACAAGGATAGCAGGAATGGCTTTGTCAAATACTTGGTTGAACTCTTGGTATACCATTTGAACATACCAATAAATGTTTAACAACCTAGTCTCTGAAGGAGAAAAAGTATGCATCACACACTTCTAAATTTAATCTGCATTGTTAACATGTTTTCTACCACTTTCTTGAGTTTAAACAATCAACAAAACAATAAATCCAGCCCTGATTTGTAGTGATTGCCAATTTCCGAGGTATAAAGGCTCACATTGAAAATTTAGCAAGTGGCTCTCAGGAGCTGATTTGAGCACAAATTGATAGCATCCCCATAATCTCCTAATCTTGTACCACATGTCAGCAAAGGAAGTGACTAGAGCTGGTATGAGTTTGATTTTGGCAAAGCCATGGTGGCTCTTAGTGATCACTTTTCCCTTAATAAATACTCACAAACCATCCCTTTAATCTGGTCTACAGTGCTGCCAGAAATCAGCAACAATCAATAAATATTAAGTGCTTCCTGTACACTAGGCACAGTGCTAAACTCTCACCAAAGGCTCCACTTTCTTCCTTTTTGGGGAAAACTGGGATATTCCCATTGATTTCTCTCCCCTTCTCCATGATTTTTCTGAAAATCTCTGATAATGATTCAACAACCAGTTCTTTCCGTGCCCTTGGATATATTTTCTTCAGAACGAAGGATACCTTGGTGACATGCATTTACTGAGGGCAGGTATGTAGTGTGGTGTGTGTGTGTGTTTGCCATCACCTCACTCCCTTTAAATTTCACCTCCTTGTGAACCATCTTTGTCCTATCTTTACCACTCTGAAGATCAACCCTATTGCCAGAGAAAACAGAAGCAAAATAAGAATCACTTAATGATTCAGTGCTATGTGCTTAGTTATAATCCCTAAAAAACATCCATTACGTTGCATTCTACACATGTTCTTTTCTGTGCCAAAAATACAAGAAAATGCCAGTTCCCTCCAGATAATCCTCTAAGATGCTGGCTTCTCTCACTCAGCCATTTTTTGTAAGAACCCTGACATTTTGTAAGAACCTGTTTGCTTTCAAATATGACTGCTATTAAAACAATGCAACCTTTTAAAAAACAATTTACCTGTTCATCTTTTGATGATGATCTTGCCAACGGTGGGATGCACCCAGCAGGGGAAATTATTCCTGGAAGATTTTCAGGTGGGTTATGTTCAAAGCATCTGTTGAGAGGCAGGTTGGGTTTCTGATCTGCATGTGGTTATTTTTTCCAGGTACCCAGAATAAAGCAAGATGTTGAAGTGAGGGAATAAGTGATCCTGACATCCTCCTGGCACAGAAGATGATGTTAGGGGAGTACCTGTGAGCTTACTTGGTTGTTTTATCCACAGCCAATGCTCCCCACACTCAGTTACTGTGGAACTCTTCTTTGGAACCTGTCTGTAGTTTTCTAGATTACATCTCACATTACAATGACTATCTGATCAATCCATGCTTTGATCTCATCTACCTGCCTTTGGGTATTTTACTTATTAAGAGTTATACCTTCTGGACTGATAGATAGACAGATAGATAGATAGATAATACCATCTATGATCTCTGTCTTAATTTCTGTTAGTTTTTCCCATTTGACTCATGCTAAACTATTGACTGTCTGATGATGACTGCACTTTCTTTGTCTCTGGGCTTGGCCTGAGTCAATTCACTGCAATGAAAGATAGCTGGAATGAAAGCTGAGAGCTATGGGTACATATGGGTAACTTGGGTCATGCAATTTAATCCTTTGGGACCTCCATCTTCTCATATGTAAGATGTAAATGCTGGACTGGATAACCTCTAAGACCTTTCCAATTTGAAAGTGGTAATTATGTTTTCTTAAATTTTACTCTTGCTTTCCCTCAGTACCTGGATATATGTTTTCATGAACAAGTTGGGAAAAGGCACATGGCCTGGAGCAAAGAGTTTGTATCTCATCTCTGTAAACTCAGAGGCTTTTATTTGTGTTCTTGGAACTCCTAGCAAATACCTAAGGGGTCATACATTTCCCTGTTGTACACATTGTTTAATACTAATAATCAGTGGTCCATTGAAAGAAGTCACCTCCATAGGTGCATCTGTATTGTTTTATATAATTGTAATTCATATGTGGGAGAAACCTTGTTCAATGAGGGTCATCAAAGCTGCATTTTTTTCTATTAAGTCAAATGCTTTGTTAAAATCAACATATGAGACTCAATTTCGTATTCTTTATGTTTCTAGAGAAAGTGGGGCAACATGGTGCGGGTTCTTGGTTTATATACAACTCCCTGGATCCAGATATGTAATCTCTACCAGGACCCTCAGCTCCACTCCCTTCATACTAGAAAACTAGAATTCAGTCCTGGAATTTCTCTGGGCTTTTATAAGTCAATGTTGTCTTTATCTTGCTTGATTCTAGGCCTCCACAATACTTCCTGGATCTCTCTAGTCATGCAAGAATATGGCCTGTATATACCCTCTTTCCAACTCCCCATATCAATTGTTTTCTCCCTCCATTACATTAGGATGTAAGCTCCTTGAGGTCAGGGACTATCTATCTATCTACCTACCTATCTATCTATCTATTCATCTCTCTATCTATCTATCCATCTATCTATCTATCTATCAATTTGTCATGGCTTTATCTGTATTTTCAGTGCTTAGCTCTGAGTGTGGCATATGAATGAATGAATGAATGAATGAACCATTTATGAAGCATGCACTATGTACAGAGCACTGCACTAAGCTCTGTGGTTACAATTAGAAAAGGAAGACAATCCCTTCATTCAAAGAACTCACATTCTAATGAGGGGACAACAAATGTGGAGGGAAAGCCTTAGTTGCAAGTTGTTGAATTGATTTTTGTTGAATGAATAAATAATAATATAGAGTTGAGCTTCCAACATACATGTTAATTTATGCAGGTAAAATGTGTGAGTTGATTTATCACTACAAAGAGTATTTGCATTATGATTTGGCACAGGACTCTTCTGCCTTCCTCACCCCTTCCCACTTGCTATTGCACTCCTACCTGGTGGCACCACAAACATTTCCCCCTCCTTCTTACATCCTGACATTGGGTTACATGAGGACAGTAGTGAGGTAGTGATTCCTACTCTTCACTTGAACCAATAGGGTACTCCAGGTCTTCACTATGAGGAGCCAGGCATTGCTTTTTTTCTCTCTTAAGGTCGCTTACAGTGTGAAAGCTCCCATTTCTACTTTGTTATGCCTTATGTTCCCCATGCCTGGAATCTACTTTCTCCTCATCTCATCTATTTTAAACCCTAGTTTTCTTTAAAGGTCAGTTCGAGTTCTTCTTTCTCCCTGAAAACTTCCCTGATTTCCCACATCCCATCTATTAAATGCCTTTCTTCCTAAAATTACCTTATATTGATTTTAGATCTATTTTTCATATACATACATACATACGTACATGTGTGTGTATTTGGATCCATTTTTCATATATATGTGTTTACATCTATACATCTATACATACACACATATGTGTGTATAGATCTATAGATACATATATATTCATAAATACATATTTATAATATACATATATGAAAAATAGATCCAAATTCACACACATACATATATGAAAAATGGATCCAAAATAAATATAAGGCAATTTTAGGAAGGAAGGTATAAGTGCATGCACTGTCTTGATACAGTCAGACCTATGCCTTAGAAAAATTGTTCCATTGGCTTTGTAGTGGATAGACTGGAAATGGTACAGACAAAGGAGGAAACTCATGTAATTACTTGAGACCAAAATGACAAGAGTCTGAACTATGGTATAGACTGTGTGATGGGAATGAACAAGGAAAATATCAGAGAGACTGTCAGGGCACAATTGACAAGACTTGGTAATTGATTCAATACAGGGCATAAGGAAGAAGGAAAAGTCAAAAATTATTTTGAGGTTACAAACCTGGTTGACTAGAAGGATGTATGTAGGGCCCTTAATAGAAATAGGGATGTTTGAAGAAGGCAGAGGCTTATGTAGGGAATAAGGAGAGATGGCAAGTTTTATTTTGCCCACATTGAGTTTGAGACACTGTCATTTCAGAAAAAATATGAGAGAAAGAGACAGAGACAGACAAACAGAGAGAGAGAGAGTAGATTTTTATTTCATTTCTATAAAGATATTTGACCTCAGAACATAGAACACAGAGTTGCAGGACTGTACAGACCCTCAGAACATAAAATGTCAGCTCAACCATTGAGAACACAATGAATTAACCTGCATATTGCAATGATGGAAGGCCGTGGGGTAACACAGAAAGAGCATTAGATCTACACTGACAGGACTACTTCTGATGATGAATACTACTTTTGTGACCATTGCTGAGTCACTTAACCTCCCTGGTCCTCAGTTTCTTCATCTGTAAAATAAGAGAGCTGGACTAGATGGCTTCTGAGGTCACTTCCAATAATACATATATGATGCTATGATTAACCTAGATGCATAGGATGTTAACGGTGAGGATTATGGAGCTTGACACTCTAAGCAAGGAAATTACGTACCCAAAGTCACAAAGATATTTAGAAGCAGAGATGGAAATGGATGTACAGAATTATAGGACTGGAAGGAATAGATTCCAATTTCCCCACCTCCACCCCTTTTTTTTGAAGATGAAGAAATGGAAATACTAAGTATTTTTTTCCAAGGTCACAGAGCAAGCCCATGGCAGAGTGAGGTCTCCAGCCTAGGTTTCCTGACTCCTAGTTCAGTGTTTTTTCCACTATCCCAAATTATTTCCTCCTATAAAATTTCCCCTTGTCTTTTTCTCTTCTTTCCTGAGATAAGAAAGCTTTTTGAGAAGCAGGTATTTGAGACATACCTGTTATCACTTACATATACTTTGAATAGAAACTGTTTACTTTTTTTTTAAAGTTGGAAAGTTAAAACTGCAAAAGATTAGAAGTGTAATCAAAGCTTTCCCTTCACTCCCTGACCTATATGAGGGAATGAGATACCATTATCTAGTTTCCTTACCAAAGGGGGAACAAAAAGGATTTACTTTATCTTGGACAAAACTAGGTTGGGTTCCTAAACAAAGTCCAACTACATAAAAGACCTTTTTTTTTCCCACCCAATGTCAGGGAAGCAGTGGTTTATGGGAAAGGGAGGAAGAATAAAAAGACTCTCAGATTCAATTCCTTCACATGTAATGTGAAGAGAAAGTCCCTCATCCGATACATTTTTGTCATAATCCAGAAATCTAACTCTTTATTTTAGTCTAGCGGAAAGGCCATTGGATTTTAAATCAGAAGATTTTGGCTCAAACCATAGTTCTCCATTGTAAGAATCGCATCTTATTCTATGTGTGTTTGGATTGGTCAACACACTCCTTCTCTTTGTGTCAATTTACTCATCTGTAAAATGAGAACATTGGAGTAGCCCTCTAACATTGCTCTAAATCATATATCATGGTGGTAGTTTAGTGTGGTGTGGTTTGTGGTGGTTTTTGTCCTTTCTGGAAGAGGACCATGATATCAGGAAGATGACATCGTGATTTGCAAGTGAATTGGATTTAAGTGAGGCCAGGCTGGGCAAAGTCACCAGCCTCACTTTCTCCTCCAGAACCATCTGGGTCCAGTGGCTAGATAGAGTTCAGGACAACTGGACAAACAACAAGAAAAGAAACATCACAGGGGATAAGAACCAGATTCGCAATTTCATGGATCTAGGAAATTCCCTCTACCAAGCTATAAGCCCTACAGCATATAGTCTTCAAGAGTTTCCTAGATCACTGAAAGGTTAACTTATTTACTCATGGTCACACTGCTTGAACCCAGGTCCCACTAGTTCTGAAGCTAGGTTTCCATACAATATAAGAAATTTGGCCAGCCACTTTCTACTTAAAGCCCTTTGGTTCACTGGTGCCTACTGAGAAACACTCCACAGATTTTCCTAAAAGGCAAGTCCCTCCACAAGGTGCCACCTCAACAAAACTAGATTACCCTGATACTCTGAGCATACATCCTTTATACTTCCCCATCTACTTATTGGTGTTAATGATGTTCTGTACGCCATCTCTGCCTATGAAAATGCAATCCATCCTTTAAGACCCAACTCATTTGTCATCTCTTCCAGACAGGCTTCCCTTTTTTGAACCTCCTTTAGTACTCAATTTGCATCTCTTTTATCCATCTATTTCTTTTGTATTAGAGCTATTTGAATATGCAAGGTATCTACTCTAGCACAGGATAAGTTCCACTAGGCAGATAACCCTTCTAATTTATGTCTTCTTCTTCAGTTCTTAGCACTTAAATGTCTTCGTATATGTTGGATCTGATTAAATATCAATCATGCTAAAAGCAGAACTAGCATTTTGGAGTCCCTATTCTATGGCATGGCTATATATATTCTGGCCCACTTGGAAAACTCTTCCCACTTTCAGGCTCCCGGCCAGACAGACACTGTCCAAACTTGAAGAATTATTCAGAGCCAAAGTCAATAGCAGTATTGCATGCTTGGGGAATGAAAGAGTCTAGCTACCTAAACCTGAGAGATGCATTGGCAGAGAGAGATAGTCAAAGAGGATTAACTTTAGAGGTGGGAGACCACGATGGAAAATTTGTCTCTGCTGATAAAGTCCTCATGACCTTGGGCAAGTCATCTGGTTTTTCATGTTTTAACTGGAAAATTAGACTAGATTGTATCTAGTTTCCTTGCCCTTCCCTGACTTACAGCTCTGTGTTTTAAGATTCTTTTAAGCTCTAACATTCTAAGGTCCTCTCTACAGCTTCACCACTAAATATATGTTTAATGTTCATTCATTCAATGTACGCTAATTTAGTAACAGCTATGTTTGGAGCATGGTATTGGGCATGGATAGATTCAAAGTTTGCATAAAACACAAAGACATAAACAGATGATATTTTGCTTTGCACCTTAGGAATGCACTTATCATTGTGCCTTAGAATTATGTGAGGGCTGAAGGAAAAGCTTACTGCCAAGAGAGAGATCAGGTAAAGCTTCCTGAAAGGTGTCAGACTTAAGGCAAGATTTAGAGGCTGAGTTGGAATTCAACAGGTGAAAAGTTAAGGGCATTCCATTCATCTCCAACATCAGTAAAAACATGTCTCTTACCAGAGCTGATAAGCTGCCAAGCTAAATAAAATGGTGACTTTGTTAGAAGATACTTAGGAGCCTTTTGGAATGTTGTAGTCCGTCAGTTGGAAAACAAACATTTCTTAAGTACTTATTATGTGCTGGGCATTATCCTAAGCACTAGAGATAGAAAGAAAGGCAAAACCAATATACCTAAAGAAAGAACTTATGAATATATATATGTATATGTATGTGTATGTGTACATGTGTATGTAAATACACACAAAGAGATACATACATACATACACACAGATATATATATGTGTGTGTGTCTGTATCATATACAGACAAGAGAGAACTGTATCA
Organism: Potorous gilbertii; assembly: GCA_028658325.1. Lineage (NCBI taxonomy): Eukaryota > Metazoa > Chordata > Mammalia > Diprotodontia > Potoroidae > Potorous > Potorous gilbertii. The sequence continues at coordinate 217,703,248 of CM053772.1, forward strand.
TATACAGAAAGAGAGAAAAAGAAGTGTATATTTTTTAACCTTATTTTTCTTGCTTTTTTTTTTCCATTTTTGCAACATGGCTAATATGGAAATGGGGCAACTCAATGGCACAGAGTCAGGAAGACTCAACTTCCTGAGCTCAAATCCAGCCTCAGATACCTACTAGCTGTGAGATCCTGGTCAAATCACTTAACCCTGTTTGCCTCAGTTTCCTCATCTGTAAAATGAACTGGAGATGGAAATGGCAAATCACCACAGTGTCTTTACCAAGAAAACCTTAAATGGAATCACAAAGAGTCAGACATGATGGAAAAATGAAAACAATATGAAAATGTGTTTTTCATGACTTCACATATATAATGGATATCATATTACTTGCCTTCTCAATGAGTGTGAAATGGGATGGAGAGAGGGACAAATTTTAGAATTCAAATTTTATTAAAATGATGTTAAAAAATTTAAAAATAAACAATCACCTTGCTCTATCATCAGTTTGAATGAATTGGACCTCCTCATCTACAAAAGGGCAGACTTCTATAGAAGAAACACAATCATGATCATAATTAGGTTAATAAAAATAACCAAAAAAAGTATTTCTATAGCACTTTATTGTTTGCAGAGAATTTTATATATATTTTCTCACTGGGTTGTTATCTACCCTGATCGTGATTTCTAGGACTGCCAGGTAAGACTCTTATGTAAAAATACTTCCTTATTAACTCTCTGATTCTTACAATCTGATGCCTTAAAATTTCTACCCTTGGGTTACTGAGAAATTTAAAAATGTTAAAAGAATGTCCCACCTCACCTCCTAGAAGGGCATAAGCATTAGTATTTCTTAAATGATCAATATATTTTGTTTTCATAATACCTCCATTTCCAAATATACCTTTCCCTCCCCTGCCCAGAGAATCATTCTATTTAACAAAAGATTTAAAAAAAGCAATTAGCTAAATTAAGCAGCACATTGACCACTTATGATTTGCATATGCGTTGTTCCACACCTATAGTTCCCTACCTCTTCAAAGAAGGGAGGGAGGTATATGTTCTCATTTCCTCCTTAGAGATAAGTCTGATCATTTTAATAGCACAACATTTAAGTCTTTTCATTTTATTATCATAGTTATTGTGTATATTATGTATATTGTGTATATATATATATATATATATATATATATATATATATATATATTGCCTCCAGTTATTTTGCTTTCCACGAAGTCATTAAAACCTTCCCACATTTTTCTATATATTTCACATGTGTGGTACATGAGAGTGCAGGTGAAAAGCAGCAGTGTCAGATGGATACAACATTTAACAAAACTATTGCTCTACAGATGCCAACAAGTCTTGGTTTGTGCCCCTACCCTCCAGCCCCACTGGAGGGAAGCACACAAGGAGGTGGTTTCTGATTGTGAAAATATGCAACATGGCCTGGGTCAGAGGTTTAGAATTTCCTAGTACTCTTAATTTATATGGCATTTTTAGACAAAGAGTCAACTGGCACCAAAAAGAGATTGCCCTGTGATTCATGGAGGAATAAAATGTAGCATGATGAAGACCAGTGAAGTGAGGCATTTTCTAAATTGTGAGAAATGAAGGACAGGAACATAAAGAATTTAAATCGAATAGTGCCAATCCAGCAAGGGGCTGGGGAAGGAGGTTAATAGCAAGTTTGGGGCTTTATTAGCGTTATCACATGCCTCTCCTGTTTTTTGACCCTGGAACTTTCCTCCATACATGAGGCCTCTTCAACCTGAAACATCTTACCTGATGCTGGTAAAGACCCTCTCTAGATCCAGCCCCCTTCTCCCATTGATGAATTTCTCTTAGAGCACAGGTGGGGAACCTGAAGCCCTGAGGCCACATGTGACCCTCTAGGTCCTCAAGTGGGGACCTTTGACAAAATCCAAATTTGAAGTTACGGTCTGGTATCCAAGATGCAGAGGTAACTAGTATAACAGAGGTAACTGATGGTAACATGAATAATTCCAATAACATAAAATCCAAACTTGAAGTTTGGATTCCATCAAAGGACTGCACTTGAGGACCTAGAAGGCCCCATGTGACTTCTAGGTCCCAGGGTCCCCACCCCACCTAGAGCCTCCATTTTGTGAAGGGGCAGGCTTGTCAGCCTTCTTTCCTCTCTTAGCCATGTTTCTGACTTTCTGGACTGCAGAACATCATCCCCACAGTTCTTTTCAATTTCTTTTTAAGTATTATCTTCCCTCACATTAAAATGTAAGCTCCTTGAAGTCTTTTTTTTTCTTTCTTATATTCCTATACCCAGAGCTTAGCACAGGGTCTAGCACACCATAAATATTTCCTTCTATTATAGCTGCTTTCCTTCCTTCCCTCCTTCCTTCCTTATTCCTTCTCTCTCAGAACAGTAATATTCCACTACATTTATGTGCCATAATTTGTTCAGTCTTTTAGTTATATTAGACTCTCCATGGTACAGTGGACCATAACATGGTCAGTGGTGACCATACAATTTTCTTAGCAAAGATACTGGAGTAGTTTGCCATTTCCTTCTCCAGTGGATAAAGGCAAACAGAGGCTAAATGACTTTTACAGGGTCACACAGATTGTATCTGAGAACACAATTGAACTCAGATCTTCCTGACTTCTGACTAGGCACTGAGCTATCAGTTAGCTACCTTCCAGTATGTGGGTAATTTCTTTAGGCATCCCCAGTCTATGAAGATCCACCTTGATTTCAGGTTTTTGCTACTATAAAAATATTAATGCAATTATTTGAGTGCATATGGAAAGTTTCTTTTTATTTTTAACCTCTTTGAGTTTTTTTCTTTAGTCTAGTAGTGGTCAAAGAGTAGTTACTCTTTAGTTACTTTCTTAACATAATTTCAAATTATTTTTTCAGAACAGTCTAACCACTTCATAATTCTGTTAACAGTTCATCAGTTTGCCTGTCTTCCCTCCAATTCTGACTATTCCCATTTTTTTGTCATCTTTGTGAGTTTGCTGAGTGTTAAATGAAACCTCAGAGTTGTTTTTATTTGTATTTCTCATTAGTGACTTGGAACAATGTTATTTATAGTTGTCGTTAGCTCGCAATTCTTCTTTTGAGAAATGTTTTCTCATGTCCCTTGAGCACTTATCCATGAAGGAATGGATCACAGTCTTAAATGTTTGTATTACTTACCTCTGTATCTTTGATATCAGACTATAAATTTTATCAATGACTTGATATTTTGCCATGAATTGATGTCAGATCCTTTATAGCCTGACTGATAACTGAGGGGCACTCCTGAAAAATGAAATGCACACTATGCCAGCTCTTATAGGGTTAACGTGAGGGAAAAGTCTAGTGTTGCATGATATGGATAGGGCCAGGGCTGGGGACACACATGGGGCCCTCTAGGTCCTCAAGTACAGCCCTTTGACCTGTTCAATCAGGGCCACATGTGATCTAAAGGCCTCAGGTTCCCCACCCCTGAGTAGGCCATAGTGAAGGAATTAGTAATGGAACACACAGAGATGGAATGCGAGAATGGAGAAAAGAAGGAAACCTGGAATTCCCAGAAACTTGGATGACCAGGGTAAGATTCTGACAAAAACAAAGCATGTTTGAAGTTTATGGGGAAGTCCTAAGACAGCCTACTTCGGAAATGGTATGGGTAGCTAGGTGGCACAGTAAATAGATAGCTAAGCCTGGAGTCAGGAAGACCTGAATTCCAGTCCAGTCTCAGACACTATTTTTGTAACCCTAAGCAAGTCATTTAACCCTGTTTACCTCAGTTTCCTCATGTGTAAAATGAGCTAGAGAAGGACATGGCAAACCACTCCAGTATCTTTGCCAAGAAATTCCCAAATGGGGTCATGAAAAGTCAGACACAACTCAAACAACTGATTGATCATAACACAAGAGTATGTAGCAGTAAATTGGAAAATATAGAAACTTGAGTGCTAGCCATTGTGTATTGCCTGGTGTGACAGAAAAAGAATTGGATTTAAATTCTGAATGACCTAGATTCCACTTACTAGATGCCATTTACTATATAACCTTGCATAAATCATTTTGCTTCTCTGAGAGTGTAGATAACCTATCTACCAATCTCATTGAGTTGCTGTGAGGATTAACAGAGATAATGAATATGAAAGACTTTTGTCTCTCCAAAATAGAAGCTCTTAATGTTCTTTGTGTTATGGACCCCTCTGGCAATCTGGTAGAACTTATGAATTCTTTCTCAGAATAACATTTTTTTAAATAGCATTTTATTTTTTCCCCCAATTACATGTCAAGACTTTTTTTAGCATTCATTTTTACAAGATTTTGAGTTCCAAATTTTTCTCTCTCCCTCTCCTCTCCTCTTCCTAAAATAGTAGGCAATTTGACATAGGTTATATATGTGTTATCATGTAAAACATAGTTCCATGCTAGTTACACTTGTGAAAGAAGGAAAAGATCAAAAAGAAAAAAAAGATACAAAAAAGAGTAAAATGAGAAAAATATGCTTCGATCTGCATTCAGAGTCCATCAGTTCTTTATCTGGATGTGATGGCATTTTTCTTCCTGAGTTCTTTGCCTTAGATCATTGTGTTTCTGAGAAGAGTTGAGTAAATCATATATAATCATGCAATGTTGCTGATACTATGTATAACGTTTTCTGGTTCTGCTCATTTCACTTTGTATCAACTCGAGAAAGTCTTTTCAGGTTTTTCTGAAATCTATTTATCATTTCTTATTGCATAGTAGTATTCCATTAAATTTATATACCACAGCTTATTTCACCATTCTCCAATTGACAGGCAACCCCTCAGTTTCCAATATTTTGTCCCCAAGAAAAGGGTTGCTATAAATATTTGTGCACATGTAGGTCTTTTTCCCTTTTTTTATAATTTCTTTGGGATACAGGCCTAGTAGTGGTATTGTTGGATCAAAAGATATCCACAGTTTGGTTGTCCTTTGGCCATAGCTCCAAATTGCTCTCCAGAATGGTTGGATTAGTTCACAGCTACATCAATGATACATTAGTGTGCCAATTTTCTTGTATCCTCTTCAACATTTATCATTTTTTTGTCATTTAGCCAATCAGATAGGTATGAGATGATACCTTAGAGCTGTTTTAATTAGAATTTATCTAATCAAAAGTTATTTAGAGGATTTTTTCATATGCCTATAGATAGCTTTGATTTCTTCATCTGAAAACTGCCTGTTCATATTCTTTGACCATTTATCAATTGGGGTATGGTTTGAATCAGAATAACATTTTAAGTGTATAAAATAAAATGTATAGAATTACAAAGGAAATCAATTATATTGAACTGGGAGTTATCAAAAATATATTTAAAAAAACAAGTTTACAGAAATAATTTTAAGAATCCCTATGCTAGAGTGATGTGTGTATATGGATGAATGTATGTTTGTTTGTTTCCATGTATGCATGATATAATAGAAAGTATGCTATAATAGAAAGAGCATTAAATTTGGAAGTCCAAGAGTCCTGGGGTTGGAAAGTTATGGCAAAGTCTCTTCCTTTCTCTAGATCTCAGTTTTCTCACTGTAAAACAGAAGTCCTAATACCTATACTAGCTACCTCTTAGCTTTCTTGTGTACTAAGTGCTTTTTTTTTAATAGCAAGTAGCATAAAACCAGCCTGAGGTAGAGGTCTGTCTTCCTAAGTGTCTCTGTTTTCTTCCAGACCTCATCTCCCAGGCCTTTCAGACCTAAGAAACACATCATCCCCAGGCTGCTGCCAGTTCCAAAACATTCACAACAGCCTGTCATCCACCAGAGGGAAGACTTCACTTCCTCCCCATGCTTAATGACACCAAACATGTTCAAACAGATTGCTTTCGTTACACAAACTAGAATGCTCTCAAAACCTTTTCCATAAATGTTCTTCAAGTAAAACTCATTTCTCTGCCTCCAGTGTTTGTGTATTTCATTTTAAAAATAAGGTTCCAGCCTACAAGTCTGTTTTTTAAAAATTATTTAAAAAATTTTTTTTCCGTCTTTCTTCTCTCAGTTTCCAGCTGCTTTTATTTTAAAGCTTTGCCTTTGATCTCTCTTCTCAGTTCTGGGCCTCTGTCCAACTTAGCTGTCAATATTCCAAAGGCTTCCTGGGAGACAGCCTTAATATTATGTGGCCTGGCGCCAGTTAAGAAGCTTGGTCCTGCCCCTTAGTTATGATTGGCTAGTGCCTTAGTGCTTCTAACCCAGCCCCTACCTTCTGCCTGCCAAGGGATGTATTAGTGAGGAGGGACAGTGCCAGGTATAAAATAATGATGCCATTTTAAAATCATAATTTTGACCTCCCATCTTTTGACAGTTTTTGAATTCAATTCAATAAACTTGTATGCAACTTCTTGTGTTAGTGACTTTGAAAGATTAAAAAAAATCTAAGACTAAGTCTCTTGAGGAGTTTATAAGCAAGATAGATAAGTATTTGAATATTTAATTGACAATATTTAACTGGAATAGCTGTTCAAAACCAAAACGGTAAGGATATTAAAAGGAATAAATGACTAATGGACTCAGTGAGAGGTACTATAGCTATATAGGAGTTAAGGAAAGTGGAAGATGAGGGTGGTCTGAGAAGGCAGCATAGAGGAGGTGGCATTTGGGTAGGATATTTCATTCATTCTTTCATGCTTTCATTTCTTAATTCAGCATGCATTTATTAAGTATTACTATGTCCAAGGCACAACACAATGCATATAGTATTATAAAAACAGAACTGAAACAATCCCTCCCTGCTTTCAACAGTTTATCCTGTATTGGGAGATGTAACCACTACGCAGATAAGTAAATATGAAATATACTTCATAGACCAAAGACATCATTAATCATGGGATGTACCAGGAAAGACCTCATAACCAAGAAAACACTTCAGCAGAGCCTTGAAGGGAGCTGGGAATTCCAAGATTTCAGAGGTGAGATGGGAGACGACTCTAGGTATAGGGAACAGGTTATAGAATAGTACAAATTTAGGAAATGGGGATGCTATGTGTGGGGAACAGTAGGTAAGATGACTTGACTGGAACATGGAATGTATAGAAGGAGTAGAACATATTTTGCTGTTTAGTGGTTTGCCATTTCTTTCCTTAGGTCATTTTACAGATAAAGTAACTGAGGCAGAGTTAAGTGGCTTGTAGATAGTCACATATCTAGTAAGTGTCTCAGGTCAAATTTGAATTCAGGTCTTTCTGACTCCAAGTCCAGCACTCTATCCCCTGAGCCACTTGACCATCCCCCAGTAGGATGTATAATAAACCACAAAACTGTGACTTATGTTTTACATTTTACATGATAGCTCATGTATAACCTATATCAAATTGCCTACTGTTTTAGGAAGAGGGAAGGGGAGGGAAGGAGAAAACTTTGGAACTCAAAATATTGTAAAAATGAATGCTAAAAAATCCCTTGACGTGTAATTGGGGGAAAAAGTAAGATACCATTTTTTAAAACTGTTATTTTGAGAAGGAATTCATAGACTTTACCAGATTGTCAGAACAGTCCATGGCACAAAGGACTTGAATGCCAAAAAAAGAATAGTTTGTGTTTTGTCTTAGAGATAATGGAGATTTATTAAGGGCTCAACATGGTCAGATTTAGGAATATCACTATGGATAATACTTGGACATGCATAGAGAGCAAGAGCCGGCATTCCAGATTTAGAGAATGATAGTGGTAAAAGTCTGAAATACAAAACTTATGACATATTCGATGAATAACGAGTGAACTACTGTTTCATTGAAGCAAAGAGCTCTGCTCCTGGAATAGGTCACAGATCAGAGGACATCAGATAAGCAAAGAGCTCTAAGGGATAAGCCAATCTAATCCTCCATTTTAAAAGAGAGACTGAGGCTCAGCATGGATCAGTTTCATCAGTTTGGCCCAAGTCATCCACCTGATTAATGCAGGATGTGGGTCTGAATCATAGGACCTCAGAATTGGAGTGCATCTAAACAATACCTGGCTGAGAACATATTCTATGACCTACCTGACCAGTAGCCGCCCATTCCCCATTTGAAGACCTCCCTTGATGGAAAACTCACTATCTGTCATTCTGTTATTGATCAGCTTTAATTATTAGGAAATGTACCTCCTATCAAGCTGATATCTGCTTCCCTATGTGTCTTATTCTCCCTAATTGTGTCTTGTTCTGTCTTGCTCCAGTAGTTAGGCAGAATAGATGGGTAGCACAGTAGATAGAGCCTGGAATCAGGAACACCTGAGTTTCAGTCATACCTCAGATACTTAGTTGTGTGACCCTGGACAAATAACCTAACTTGTGTGCCTCAGTTTCCTCAACTTTAAAATGGGGATAGTAATGACACCTACCTCTCAGAGTAGCTTCCAGGATCAAGGGAGATCATACTTTTAAAGTGTTTAGCTCAGTGCCTGGGTCCAGTGCCTAGAAGCCAGGTCTCCCAACTTCCAGGTCCATGTTCTATCTAAGAAAAATTGTGCCTAAAGAAAATTGTATTTCAGTCTTCAGCAAAAAGGTGAGGAAGAGAACAGGGAGAGGGCTGTGTAAGTTAGTCCCACCACGGGGACGTTTGTCCTTAGAAATTCCTCATAAAGTAGTTGTACACTATCCCTCCAAAACCCTGGAACAGAGTTTTCTTGAAGAAAAAGCAAGGCAGCATTCCCTTCTTGAGAGTGTGCCTCTCTCCAAAGTTAGCTGCTGGGGGTAGAAAAGGTTGGGGGTAGGGTAATTCTTCATTTATCCATGCTAGCCTCGGCTCTTTTCATTGTGTAACACCACTTGCAGGTAACAAAAATGGAACCAGACCACAGGGCTCATTTCTTGCTAGAATTTTGGTGTCACTTCAGGAAATGTATAGAAAGACAATTGTGCTCCCAAATCTCTAAAATATTTAGAGAGTCTGATTTTTCTGCACCTTATATTTTTGCACATAAATATTTGAAGTGAAAATCTGGCATCTTAGACTGGATTTGTTCTCTGTCCTTGCAGAGTGGGAAGGGAATGAAGGACGTATCTCTTGGAATAAACAAATGCCCACCATCCCCAGGAGAAAGCTAGACACTATTTTGTTCTTTGACACCAATGAGACTAAGAAGAAAGCATGTCAAAGATGCAAACAAGACTGTAAAGGCATAAATAACAAAAATCAGTTTTAAAATTTCATTAAAAGGTACTTTTCTCTTGGGGTATGTACCTCCCTTTATTTTTTAGATTTTTGGCTATTCAATGACAGGCACAATAGCTGAAGAGGGTAGTGTAATGGAAATCAAACTAGCTGTGGAACCAAAGGACCTGGATTTGAATACTGACTCTTTCACCTGCCTGACTATAGACAAGGTACTTTCTCTCTCTTTGGGCCTCAGTTTCTTCATCTGTAAAATGAAAAAAACTGGATTGGATGGTGTTTCAGCTATACATCGTGTGTGGGCATGTATGTGTTTACATTTATGTATGTATTTGTCACCGGTAGTCCGTCTCTCAATATGTGGATTTATACAAGGTCTAATCTAAGGCTTCCTCAAAAAAACTGCTACTGTATTGGCTCATCATATTCCTTCATCCAAGATTATGCTGGGAAATGTCAGAACATCACTCAAATGTAAGTGTTCAGAGATGTATTTAAAAGTGTCTCCCAGGTACCCTACAAACAATCAAAGAAACACATGCATTTATCTGGTACAGGACAGCGTCTATTTCACCCAACACATAAAACATAAAACATTCTCATAGGAATCAAAAAACAAATGCAGAAAATGCATAAAGACTCACAATAGCCTATAAACAATAAAATTCTTTTCCCTCTCCAGTCAATCCTACTTTATATCAGAATCCTGGAGTCCTGTAGACTCAATATCACCCCACAGTTTAGACTCTTCTAAGAAGGAAACAAACTTGAGGTTGCTAGACAATATGTCATTCTACAAAACTGGAATCATGACACTTTTGCTAAGTACCTCAAAGAATTTTGTAAATAGGAAAGTGCTCATATAAAGGTGAGATACCAGGATTAGTGATATAGTATTCAATAGAAATTGAAAAAAGTCCTCTACTAGATTCTGAGTTTCCTGAGAAAGTGTGTCATATTTATTTTTTATATTCCTTGTATATGGCAAGTGGTAAAAATAGCAATAGTTCATATTGTGCTGTATAGACTTTAAAATAATAAAGTAAAAATTAAATAGTAAAGATAAAAAATAAAGCATTCTACTCACCTAAAGCATATGAGGATATAATATTATTTTCATCTTACAGATGAAGAAATTGAACCTAAGGGTAGGAATGTAATTTGCCCATGGTCACAGCTGATGGCAGCTGAAGATTCAAACCAAGGTCTTCTGACTCTTTGAGGTGAGAGCTTTTTCTACCACACCACATGGAGAAGGTGTTTAACCAATGTTTTTTGCATGAATGACCATCCAATTATTCAATGGTTGATTGACTTACTCACTACTTTAAGAGGAAGGAATGTGAATGAAAAGGAACTGGGGACTTGTCCACAGCAAAATCTACTTGACTCAGTTATTTCCTTGAGATTTGTACTATCAGATGTTAGTATCTTTCAGAAGATCAAACCTCCCCCTGAATCCTTACTCATATTCCCAGAGAATGATACCAACAGGAACATCAAAAAAAAAAAAAAATAAAGAGAGATATCATTGTCAAACTCTCACTCTAATGATCTTGAAACTTACTTCATGGAGATCTTTATTCAAATCTAAATCCTTCTGACTCTCTCCTCCCAAGTATTTCTCACTACAGATAATCTGGGAAATCAAACTGCACATTTACTTATGTTACTTGCTTTTATATGTCATATACAACCTACTCTGCTATTTTCTATGTGACTTTGCTCGTTACTATCCTTCTATGGGACTGTGTCCTCCTCTGTAAAATAAAGGAGGAGGTGGGAAATATTTGTAACTGGTATTTTTGTTCTTTTTATCTCCATCTCTAGTACCTAGCACCATGCCTGAAAAATAGCAAGTACTTAATAAATACTTGTTGGCTGATTGATTTATATAATAATATTAGGTTTATAGAGCTCTTTATATTGAATGTATCATTTGATCATCTTAGGCACCTTAGAAAGTAGATCCTACATACGTTAGTATTAATTTTACAACAGAAGATAGTGAATCCCAGAAAGATTGTGACTTGTTCATGGTCTTTCAGCCAGTGAGTGTTTTCAAGTCTGTGAAAGCAGATATCATCTAACTCTAAATCTAACACCCTTTCCACTCTACTGTGATCTCTTCTAGCTATAAATTCTTTGTATCTATAAATAAATCAAAAGTATTTTTCTACTCAGGAAGGAGTAAGTCACTTTCAGTTAAGTTCAAAATGAGGGATGGTGATAGAAAAGTACATATGTGCACTTTAAAATATTCTCTGTGAAGGAAATTTTCCTCCAATGTGTTATTCTTCCTTAGCTTACTAAACACAGTAAAGTAAATCTATTTAACCTTTGGTGTAATATAGTGTTAGCATTAGGAACTGTAAAGTAGCTACTGGACTAAAGGGATTATTTTGCTCTTTCACTGAATGCCCTCAGACTGCTTTTCTGTTCTTAGTGGTGATTCTTTTGACTCCCTGGCAGCCAGTTGTTACTTTTAACTAGTTGCTTCCTAGACCTAGAAGTTCTTCTGAGATACTGCCTGAACATGCTATATTGTATGAGATTGACACATCAGGGTTTTGTAGGGTTTCAAACTGAAAAGGACCCTAGAGATCATCTAATCCAACCTCATTTTACCAATGAGGAAAATGAACCTCAGAGATGTGAATTGTTCATGGTTACACAGCTAGTAAGTAGCACAATTGGGATTGGAACTCAGGTTCCAATCAGTAAAGATAATCATTAGTGGAAGAGTCTGCCTTAATTAGTAGAGGGTTCCTTCTCAGTGGAAATCTTCAAATAGAGATTAGATAACACTGGGTAGGAATATTGTAGGATGGGAACATGTTTGGGTATATATTGGACTATATTATCTCTGACATCCCTTCTCTCTTTTAGATTCTCTGATTCTATTGCTTGAAATCCAAGTTGTTATCTACCATGCCTCCATTGTTCTGTGCCCCTTCTTTCACCACATTCTTTAATTCTGATCAGGTGGAAGCTGTAACTGGAGATTCTAGAAACAAAACCAGTAACTAACCAACAAGCATTTTAAGGATCCAGTATGTTTGTAGCACTGTTTTGAATACTGTGTATACAAAGCAATGAAACAATCACTACCAGTGAAGAACTTACAGTCTAGTCAGAGAAGATGAGAGACAGAGAGAAAGAGACAGAGAGAGAGACAGAGACAAAGAGACAGCAAGACAGAGAAGGAGGAGGAGAAGAGAAGAGAACAAAGAAGAGAGGGGAGAGGAGGAGAGGTGTACATAAATATGTATGTGTGTATGTGTATATATACATATATTATATATGTAGACAATAGTATTCACAAAATATATTTGAGATAATTTTCAAGAGAAGGAAAGAGCATTTGAAGTATTGGGGTCAGTCAATATAAAGATATGGAGATAGAAGATGGAATACCATGAATAAGAATATTTTTAAAATATTTTTTAAAAACTAGTTTGGTTGGGACATAATATATATAAACGAGAGTAATGTGCAATTAGACTAGAACGATAGGATGGGGACTAGTTGTAGTGACCTTTAAATACTAGATAAAGGAGTTCTTATTTAATCCAAGATAGGGAAACTTTTTATTTGATTCAATAAAGGAGTTATGTGGTCAAAACTTCACTTTAGGAAAACCAGTTTGATAGCTATATGACAGTCAGGTTTGAGAGACTTGTGGCAGAGAGACTAATTAGGAAACTATGGCAATAATCTAGGAAAAGAGGGGATGAGGAGCTCAAGTAGGGTGAATAAAGAGAAGGGAACAGATACAAGACATATTGTAGAGGTGGAAGTGATAAGATTGGCAACAGGTTGGCTATGTGGGGTGAGTGAGAGTGAGGAGCTGAAGATGACACTGGGGTTTCTGGCCTAGGTCAATAAGAAGATGGTGACCTTGGAAATTTACAAGGAAGTTGGGCAAAGGAGGATTTGGGGGAAAGACAACAAGTTCTGTTTTTACATGTTGAGCTTAAGAACCTACAACTGTATATTCTAGGATCTAGGAATCAAGACAACAGAGAAACACTTTATGCTCCAAAGCAGTGCACATCCAAAACACACATATACATGTAATATACATACATATACATATGTATGCATATATTATAGCATGTGCATATAACATATACACATATAGGTGACACATGCAAAACAAACCAGGTAACATGGGAGAGAGGATATGTATGTGAGGCAATAGTATAGGTATTATTAATTCCATTTGACATGTATGGAAACTGAGATTTAGAGTGAAAAAAATTATTTACTCATACTCAAATATCTGTTAAGTTCAAAAGGCAGGATTTGAATTCTGGTCTCTCTTGATGCCAAATCCAGTGCCCTATCCACTACTGCACTATGTTGCCTCTCTAGCCAGCCTCTATATCTTCCAAAGCCTTCCTACTCACACAACAGCCACCTTCTTATTATCAAAGACTCTCAACTATGTGGGCACAATTGTTAGCTTAATCAACTGCTTCAGTTCCAAAATGCTCCAATCCCTTGACACTATTGGCAGGAAAGAGTGTAGTATTTCTTAAAGCTACTCATCACAAATACCATTCCAAAGAGCAATTAAAGAAAATAATTAATTTCTAATCCTGGCCATGGGCTCTCTCTATTTAAAGCAGTATTTAATGCTATACTTGAAAAAGTACTGGACTAACAGTCAGAAGTCTTGGGATTGATTCCCAGCTCTGATGCTAATTAGCTGTATAGCCTTGGGCAAGTCACTTGACTTCTTCAAACATCAGTTTATTCATCTGTAAAATGAGGAGACTGACTAGATAGTCTCTAAGGTCCCTTACATCTCTGCCAATCTTTGAATCTGTAATGTGACTAAATTCTAACAGAACTAAAGAAAAGGCAGATGAGGAATCCTTTGATTCTTGTGAAAGGTATCCCTCTCTCAGATGCCTCCTTCACAACGTCCTCACCACCTGGCCACCCACACAACAGGCATTGCCTAGTTGGTGATGGCCTTTCCAGTATACTCTCCCACAGACTAAATAGAAAAAAAAAATGAACTATTCCAAGCCCTTTGAGTGTTTCAGCTTGGGAAAGTGGATAACAGCTGATAGATTCAAACTTGTCTCCCCTGAAATACTTCTGCTTCCCCATATACAATAGGAAAGTTAGAAACAATCTGAAACATCAGCTAATCCACCTAAATTTTACTCTCTGTAACAGTCTAAACAACAGTCCATCTCCTCCTTAGACACCTTCAACCATGGGGATCAGACTATCTTCTGAAGCATCTAGTTCCATTGTTGGACAGCTCCAGTCATTTCTTAAAATCACAGAATGTAGAGTTGAAAATAGGCTTCATCTTGCAGGGGAAACTCAAGTCCAATAAGGAAGTGACTTTTTCAGCCACAGTAAGCCCTGCTGTATAACTTTTCCTTTTTTCCTCCTAATTTAGTGCTGTGAAGATACAAGCCTAAGCTTTTTTTTTTTTTTGTCATCCCTTGAAACATTGAAGGCAGTGATTGTCTCTTCTTCCCCTAAATAGGAAGGCTAAATTCCTTCAAAAGATTCACTCTCCTAGTTTTTGAAATCATCCTGTTTTCAAAAACTTTGTACCTGTCAGGATGTCAAATAGAGCCTCAGCCTTTCAAGCTGGGAATCAGTGTGATCAGAATAACTTGAAGGCAGTAAAAATAATTAGAATTTAAATTCCTTAGGAGAAGTGACTTTCATTTTGTCTTTGTATCTCTAGTACCTTACACATACTGGCTGAATTGATTTAAATTGAATAATAATCCAATAACATTTATTGAAGCTGGATGGCATGCTGAGTATTGTCCTGTCTCTACTATCTTCATGAGGTACACAAGCCACATAAGAAAGACAGACTGACTGGACCTGAGTTCAAATCCAGATTCTGACACCTACTGCTTGTGTGATCTTGGAGCACTGAACCTCTGGTGTTCTGATTTCTCCTCTATAAAATGAGGGCATTAGACTAGGTGACTTTTAAGGTCCCTTCCAATTCTAAATCTATGATTATATGAGCCCTATTTTATTTAGGAAGAAACTGAGCTCTAGGGAGATGGAATCCTATACTTCCTTCATGCGTTTTGTAGACTCCAGAGTTAAACCCTGAACCCATAATTTTTGGCTCCAAGTTCCAACCCATCTTCTGTTGTATGACCGAGATTAGGGCAGAGGTTCTTAAGGTAGAATCCTTGAACTTGATTTTTTAATATTTTGCTAACTGCCTTTCAATATAATTCATTCTCTTTACAATTCTATGTATTTTATTTTAGACATTTAAATGCATTATTCTGCGAAGAGCTCCCAGAGGCTTCAACGGACTATCCAAAGGGACTACCCAAGGGATTCTTGGCACCAGAAAAGGTTAAGAGCCTTTGGGATGGGATTTATGGGAGAATTAACCTGCTTTCACATCAGTGTTCTTGCCCTCTCCAACAAGAAAGGAGACATCCAGAAAGGACATAGCCGCAGTGTAAAATGCTCTGGCTATCTAGGGAAATCTTTTCAAAGCTGTCCATTACCCATCAAGCGCCCTCTCGGCCCACACTGTGCTCTATTTCCACCGCACTGCAGAGATGGGCTTTTATAATTGCCACTTTTTTTCCTCCTCCGTCTTTAATAGAACCTCAAAGAAGAAACGAATGATTTTTCGCTAATGCGCAGCCAGCCTTCCGGCCCGCTTCCTGGGGCCGTCTTTGCCTCTGACACTGACTGCTGCCTCTGGGCTCCACCGGGGCCGGGGCCCTGCTGGGAGAGGGGGGCGTGCGGATGGCGCGGGGGTACAGAACGTGGCAAAAAGGGAGAGGGGCACTGAAGCGTGCCCAAGTCAACTTGGGACCTCCCCTCCTCCACGCTGCCACGCTCCACTCAGTGTGGTGTCTCCCTGAATGTCACGCAGCAGCACGAGGTGAAAAGAGATGTCTCTCTCCTCTGTCCTCGATCTCCCGGCAAAAAGGCTAAAGGGACAACTCCAGCTGAAACCCCACCTGTCCCTTATCTGTCTGAGACATCCTGGGCGTGCTGAACTCCTGCACGTTAGGCAAGCACGCAGCTTTGCCCAGTCTCGTTAGCCAGCCAGCCAGCCGAGGGAGGTGGCATCTCCCGGGAGGCTCTTCATGTAACAGTGCTGTTAAGGCGCGGGCGGGGGTCACCATCCTAATTAGCATGTGCCCACATGCCTGGAGCCAAAAGGGAAGTGCTGTCAGAGCCACAGATACCAGTGTGGCTCTTCTCCATTCTGTGGCCATCTCCTAGGTTTAAGGCCAGCTGCTTCCTGGGCACTGGGAGGCATCAAGACGAAGAACGGTTTAGACTTTGGCCTCAGGGAACGCAGGTAGGATGGAAGGGAAAGGCACTAAAAAGGAAATCCCAGGTGAGACAGGTAGGGACAAAGCAGACATCCAGGCAAAAGACCACAAGGAAATGTGATGAGGGAGAGATTGTTTCTAGCTGAGGGAACTTTATGGGAGATAGCACTTGAGGAAGTCTAATGACAGAGGATTTCAACAAGCAATAGTACTGAATGTACAACGCATAATCCTACGTGAGTGGGAAAGGGGAGGACTAATTTGAGAAGTATATAGTGGTGCAGATTGACAATATCTCAATAATACTCTTGTGAAATAACTCTAGAAAAAACAAGTTGGAGCCAGATTATAAAGGGTTTTAAGTGCTGGGTAAAAAAAAATTTATTAAAGGTAATAGGGAGCCAGTGATGGTTTTTAAGCATGAGAAGGGCACAGTCAAACCTATCCTTTAGGCAGATTACACTGGTTTTAAGGATAGACTGGAGAAGAGAAAGACTAGATCAGATAGATCATTCCCAGGAGACTGTGACAGTTGTCCAGATGAGATGTCATAAGGGCCTAAACTAGGATGGTAGCAGTTTGAAAAGAGTGAAGATGACTGATGTGGGAGATTTTACGGAGTTAAAATCAACAAACTGACAACAATTTATGTTATCCTTCCTTATTTTCAACTGCCTCTTAGGACATTCCCCCTGGAGGTAAAATTACTGTCCAGCGGAAATGTATTCATGGGAAGCAGGAACTTGAGACCAACCTATAACCCCTGGGTAATCATAATACATCAGAGCCAGTAAGATAAGTGTGAATACCCAGGACTCTTTGTTAAGCTTGGAACTTACTCATTCTCCTGAAATCTGAAACTTGTCACCAGCCTGAGAGTATATCTCTTCACTTCCGAAATGAAATCACCCTCTGTATCTCTCTGGTTTTGTTACAGGGTCCATGTCCTTACTCTGCCCTCCCTGCTTCGCATCTTGTATTTAAAAGAACTATGCCCTGATTATGCAGGCTAAACTAGTAATTCTGGTTCGGAGGAACCATCTAACCCTACTTTTTCTCTGTTCCCTAATTTAAGAATCTTTATTCTCTCTCTTGTAGCCCGTGACAGAACTTGAGATTAAATGTGTACTTTGCATGTGCCTCAGTTTCTTGAATGAGTGCATCAAAACTTTTTTTTCTGTATTCTGTTTTCTCAAGGTCTTAACAACCTGAAAAAACTACTTCTCATCTGAAATATTCATCACTGATGATAGTTTAAAACATGTGCTCCTAACATTTTTTGTTGTCATGGACCTTGTCAGCAGTTAGTGAAATCTATGGACCCCTTTTTAGAATAATGTTGCTAAATGCATAAAACAAAATACATTATGTTATGTTAAAATACAGTTATCAGAAAAAAAAAATTTTTAAGTTCACCGATTCCAGGTGAAGAACCTCTGGTTTAACGTGTAACATCACTTTTTAACACCAGAAGGCCTTATACAGCTCAATAACTGACTTGCTATTGTATATATGTACATACATACATACATACACACATATATAATATACAATAGTTGTTTTATATATATAAAGAGAGACAGAGAGTTGTTATATATAAAGGAAGTCTTGGACACTGGCAAGTTAAAGGAACACAATAACACATGGGAAAAGTCATCCAGGGGTTATAGATCCCATCAGCTACAGCCAAGTCTCATATCATCCGGTGGGAAGAGCAGTGAGACTGTATTCAGAATACCTGTATTTTGACTGCATCCCTTGCTAACTGTGTGACTTGGGGCAAATCACTTACTCTCTCTGGGTCAGTTATCTCATCTGTAAAATAACAGATTTGGATGAGATGACATTCCAGACCTCTTGCAGCTGTAAATCAATGATCCTGTAATCCTGGCTCATTATCTTTTCCTCTTTTCAAGATAAAAATCTCTTCAAAAACAGTAGAATAGGCTAGCTTAATACTAACCAACAAGTCTTACTTCTCCCAGATTTTATTTGCCAGCTCTAGGCACCACCATCATGGAAGAGATTTGATGACCTTGTCAGGGCTATTAACAGTGATGATTGGTGTCTTTTTTTCATGGCCCAGCTGCCCTACTTACCATCTTGTAGTGACATTGAATGCAACAGCAGCATTGGGCAGTAATTCAAGGGCATTGTCCTAGTTCTGCAATGGTACCTGCCTCCCATCCTCATAGTTCAGAGAGGTTGCCTTTCCCACTGTGCTAACAATGATTAAATGAAGCCTAGCAACAGAGTTTACTTGTGGGTATGTCTAATAAATTGTTTAGAAGGCTATCTGTGCCATGCAGAAACCATTTCTGGGAAAATGAGTAGCAGCTCTTTTACAGGAGGTAGGTCTTTCCCACAGAAAGATGCCCTGGGTGCTTAGCAAACAGCATGAGGACATTGGGAAGTCAAGGTCCAGGGGATATTACAAGGAAGGAAAAGGTAGCAAGAGGAGGGGAGGGTACTCCAATAATTGGATGGATAAATATGTGCTTCATAGATGGCTTGGGAATAATCTAGTTTCTGTGTTCTAGATTCATAAATGAGATCATAGTGGTGCAGGGAAAAGACTGATTTACATATGATTTATAATACAACCATCAGTGAAAAGAAATTCTGCCATAGATCTCTAAAAGAAGGAAATTACATGCTGTTGCTAAGATTTCAAATGATATGAAACACAATTTAGACCATTTCAGAGAAGTCAAGGTTATGATTCTTTCACTCCTGGCTCCACTCCCTCCTCTCCAGACTTTTCCAGTTCCTTCCCAGGCTCTTCATGGGTAGAAGACAGCCTGCTCCCTTTTACATTTTGTCTTAAGTTATTAGACTGTGAGCTCCTTGAGTGCTTTTTTTTTGCTTGTTTTTGTATTCCTGCAAATTAGCAGAGTGCCTAGCATATAGGAAGGACTTAATAAATAAATGCTTTATTCATCTATCTAAGATAAGTGGGATAGAGGGCTATATTCTTAGAGAAAGGATAATATCTGAAATTAGTAGTAAAAATAGTGTCTGAATAAGAACTCACAATTTTAGATCACATTAAGATTTACAAAAGAAATACATGACTTAGATACTATGATACATTAAAGGATCTATGATCTCCTAGGTGTGGTTACTTGCTCTATTGATAAAATTCATAGACCTTCTCATACTGGGCAGCTCTTGATGACACACTTCCATAAATCCCTCTGACAGGATTCATCCAATATGCTGGAAGTCTTCCTCTGGATGTTTTAGTCACTCAGGAAGGAATTCTAGGGCTATCAATACGTTGCCTTACACTTTCACAAATGACTATCTTACCTCCTTTCCAGTTATATTCATCTCTAAATGATGTATTTTATATACTTATTATATTCATTCAAGTAACAAGCATTTCTTAAGCACCTACTGTGTTCTAGGCACTATGCTGAGTACCGAGGATGCAAAGAAAAAGGTCAAGGTCAAGGATATCACAGCCTACTTGGGGAGGCAACTTACAAGTAACTATGAGCAAATAAGACACAGACAGGAGACAGTCTTGATGTTTGTTCTCCCAAAAGGTGCAGGTACAGGTTGTCTTAAAGGGGATGGTTTAAATCTTCTTTTCACAATACATCAGGACTCTGTAAAAATGAAACCCTTAAACAATTCTAGACCAGTGACACAAAGACACTATAGAATGTTCACATTGAAAGGCACCTGAGATCATCTACTCCAGTCATGTCAAACTCAAACAATGGGGCCACCAAACCATAAATAAGAATCATATGTTGATTTAGAAAGCCATATATTAACACTAGTTCTTTTTTAGTTTGTTTTTCATTTATCTTATTAAATATATTTCAATGACATTTTATTCTCATTTGGGCATAGACTATGAAGTATTGTGGTTTACATATAGCCCGTGGGCCTTAATGACTACTCTGATCTAGTCTACTTCCTCAGTGTCTAGATGCTTAGAAACAGGTGACTTAATCAAGATCCCACAGCTAACTGGTAATGAAAATAGGCCTTAACCTTTGTCTTATGACCCCCAGACCAGGATTCTATTCATTGAAATAACCCTTAACTGGAAGCTAGAAGCCAAGGGTTGGCATTTCAGTTCAGTATTTATTAACTGTGCAAACTTGAGACTTCAAATCCCTTTCCCACACAGCTGCCAGTGATTTTCTTAAAGCTCAAGTCTAACTGTGTTATTCCTCTTCTCAATAATATACAGTATCTCTCTATTACCTCTAATATAAAAATGTAAACTCCCCTGTCTGGAATTTAAAGTTCTTCAAAACTTACCCTAACCCACTTTTCCAGGCTTGTTGTTTTGTTTAGTCTTATTTTTTTTAGTCATCTCTGGTTCTCTGTGACCCCTTTTTGGATTTTCTTGATAAAGATAGTGTAATAGTTTGTCATTTCCTTCTCCAGCTCATTTTACATATGAGGAAACAGAGGCAAACAGTGTTAAGTGACTTTGCCAGGTGTCACACAGCTAATAATTGACTGAGGGAGGATTTAAACTCAGGAAGAAGAATCTTTCTGACTTCCTGCCCATTGCCCATCCACCTGGCTACTTAGCTGCTTAGAATGCACTATTCCCTTTCTGGGAGTCTATAATTCACACAAACTACCCTTCTTGCTTTTTTTTCACATAACACTCCTAATTAGGAAAAAAAAAGTTCCTAATGATCAAAACTATAAATGGAATGGCTAATGATGCTCCAGAGTACACAAATAGGAGTCCATTCTCCATCACTGGAGGTGTTTAAGCTGAGGCTTAGTGATCACTCTCACCTGAAGAGATGATCCCTTCTCATTCTTTCTGTTTTTGTCTATGGGCTAGAGAGTATAGGTAGAAGATAACAGATGAAGTAGTTTTAGTTACAGCAATGAGGAGAGGGTGGTCAAAAACATAAAGAAGATCTGAAGTATGAAAGGAACCAGGGGAGAAAACCTATAATGGATGCCCCTTATCATCACCATAATGTGAGAGGTGAGGTCATGAGCTGAGAGAAAGAGAAGGGTATATTGGGTGGTCACTGGAAAAAAAGAAAAGGCTAAAAAGAAGAAGATGATGAAGGATGAGGGAGAGGAAGGAGAAGGGAGGAGAAATTGAGGAGGAGAAAAAAGAAGGAGGAGGAGGAGAAAGAGAAGGAAGAAGATAGAAAAAGAAGGACAAATATAGAAGAAGATGAAAGAATGAGGTAGAGGAGGAAAAGGAGAAGAGGAGGCAGAGTCAAGATGGCAGAACATAAGCAAAGACTTGCTAGAACTCTCTAGCCAAGCACAGCCAAATATCTATAAAAAATGGTTTTAAACAAGTTCTGGAGCTGCAGAACCCACAGAACGATGGAGTGAAGCAAATGTTCAGCCCAAGACAGCCTGGAAAGTCACCAGGAAGTGTCCATGCTGCCACACTGGGAACAGAGCGCAGTCTAGTGTGGGCCACGCCAACACAGACAGGACCTGAGCAGGCCTTGAGGGACTGAATCTCTCATACCTCTGGTATGAGAAGTTTCCAAACTTCACAACCCAAAATCTCCAAGGACAAATGGAACGGTCAGTGGAAAAAGCATGTCAGACCTGTGTGAGAAAATAGAGAGGTCCAGCTCCACTCACAGGGCAATGGAGGGGCTAGAGGAGCCTGTGACAGCCCCAGCAGCAGCAGGGGCAGGAACAGCAGCTGTTGCTGGAGCTCTAGGCTCACAGATTGTAGGGTGATCAAGCAACTAACAGTGCACCCTCACACACCCACCGGAAGCAGAGAACTACCTTGACAAAGAGCTCAAAAATCAAGTAAATGGCTGGGAATGTAAGAGAAAACCAGAGAAAGAATAAGACTACAGAATCTTACTTTGGTAGCAAGGAAGACCAAAATATACAAAAAGAAGAAGACAACAGAGTCAAAGATCCTATAACTAAAGCCTCCAAGAAATATATGAATTGCTCTCAGGCCATGGAAGATCTCAAAAAGGACTCTGAAAATCAAGTAAGAGAAGTAGAGAGAAAATCGGGAAGGTGGCGGAGTAGAAAGACTCACCTATGCTAGCTCTGAAACCCACAGCCCATGGATTTCCTCTAAAAAGAACTCCCAACAAATTCTGGAACAGTGGAAGCTGCGCAGCAACACAGTGAAGGAGATTTCCGTTCCAGATCCCAAAAGTCCATCGAGCACCTGACGGGAGCAGAGCCCTCCCCAACCCTGCCCCGGCGCGCGGCACCCAGAGGAGCGAGCAGATCCGAGCAGGCTTCAGGGATGGAATCTCCAGTGGCCACGAAGGTCCCTCCACCCACAGACTCACAGGTCAGTGAGAGAGAAGGGCTGAGAGGGGAGCAGGGTGTCTCCAGGACTCGGGTCCCCTCGGGAGGCAGCGACAGAGGCAGCAGCAGAGGCAGCAGGTGGCCACAGGCTCCCAGAGCAGGCAGGAGCTCAGCAGCAGCTCCATTACAGAAGGTCTCTGCATAAACCCCCTGAGGGAACTGAGCCTGGGAGGCGCCCCTGCCCCCACCAGAGAACCTAATTTAATCTTATCCTGAATGGCAGCCAGGCCTGCCACCAAAAGCCCTGAGGCTGGGGAGCAGCATTTGAATCTCAGACCCCAAGCACTAGCTGGGCCAACCTAGGCCAGGGGTGGAGTGAACTCTCAGAAGTCAAGTAACTGGCTGGGAAAATGCCCAGAAAAGGGAAAAAAACTAAGACCTTAGAAGGTTATTTTCTTGAAAAAATT
>CM053772.1:217726848-217782879 GCA_028658325.1 Potorous gilbertii
TGAGAGAGAAAAGTATTGGGAGGAGAGAGGGAGAAATGGAATAGGGCAAATTATCCTTCATAGAAAAGGCAGGCAGGAGACTTTTTAGTGGAGGGAAAAAGAGGAGAGCTGAGAGAAAAACAAGAAGTTCACTCTCATCACATTCGACTTAAGGAAGGAATAAAATGTACACTCATTTTGGTATGAAAAGCTATCTTAGCATACAGGAAAGAGGGGGAGAAGGGGATAAGCAGGTTGTGGGGGATGATGGAAGGGAGGGCAATGGGAGGAGGGAGCAATTTGAAATCAACACTTTTGGGGAGAGACAGGATCCAAAGAGAGAATAGAAGCAATGTGGGGCAGGATAGGAGGGAGGGAAATACAGTTAGTCTTACACAACATGACTATTATGGAAGTCATTTGCAAAACTACACAGATATAGCCTATACTGAATTGCCTGCCTTCCCAAAGGAAATGGGTGGGAAGGGAGAGATGGGGAGAGGTTGGAACTCAAAGTTTTAGGAACAACTCTTGAGTATTGTTCTTGCTACTAGGAAATAAGAAATACAGGTAATGGGGAATAGAAAGTTATCTGACCCTACAGGGCAAAAGGGAAGATGGGGGCAAGTGAAGGGAGGGATGATAGAAGAGAGGGCACACTGGTGAGAGGGGAAATTAGAATGCTTGGTGTATTAGGGGAGGGGGAGAGGACCAATGGGGAAAAAATTTGGAACCCCAAATTTTGTGAAAATGAATGTAAAAAGTTAAATAAATAAATTTATTTTAAAAAAAAGTCAGATGATTACTGAGTGGCAGAGATTGTGTCTTCTCCAAAAAGGACTGCTACTGGTGCCATTTATGCCCAATATGAATCCTCTCAAGGATTTCCTCAATGAGAGACCCAATGAGCAGTCATCCAAGCCTGTGCTTGAAGACCCCTGCTAAAAGCTAGCCATGTCCACACTAACTGTATGGAGCATGAACAGGGATGGGAAAAGAAGTTCCTATACCAACTCTGCTATGCCTTCTGCCTCGGTCCACCCTGTGATTGGGACCTCTCTGCTGAGCTAGCCATTTAAATCCTCCCTAAGTGGGGACAGGAATGGGAGGGTTAGGCTCTGGGAATCTGGGACAGCTCTAACCTTCTAGAGGAGGTATCCCTTGCAAGCTTATGGGTTCCTCAGGGACAGAAAATACATCTTGTTCCCCTATCTTCCCTCCAAACCACCCCACACCAACTCCTTGCAAGGGGGCCTCTTATAAAATGACTTGGAGTAAGTCATTTCTCTGAGTTTCAATCTCTTTCTCTGTCAAATGAAGAGAATTTGACCTCTGGAGGACTCAAGTACCTAACTCTGCAACATCATAGTCATGGTGAGGTCCCAAATGGGAGCCAGAGAGTAGTTGAACCAAAAGCCTCTTGCCTCTTGTCTATGGTCATGTTCAAAGTACCTTGCCCAGCAGGCGACACCCCACCAGATGATGTTTTAGCGTACTTCCACTTCTGACATTGCATATTCTATGAGCCCTTCTACATCTCACAATCTTATATAAATATGGGATATTTGTGGAAAGGTCATTGCCTTTGGCGTCAAAAGGTCTGGGTTCAAGCTTTGCATGTTCTGCCAAATAGTTATGTGACCCTGGGAAAATCTTTTTATTTTTTCTCTCAGACATAACTTTCTCATATGCAAAATGAGAGAGGTTGTTTCTGAACTCTATCATTCTTTGATTCGGCAATCTTGATTTGTCTTATGACTTTATCATGGGCAAGTATGTGCACCTTTGGTACTAGAAAAGCTTCCTATGCAAAATCCAGAAATGACTGCATTATATGGGATCAGTGTGCTGACCCACCTTTACTGCACCCCCTGGGAGCCCTATTATCTGAGCTTGGGGGTCCTTGGAGTTGCTTTTGGATGATGGCCAAATATTTAGTGACCAACAAGGGACCCAACAGAGCAAAAAGTTCAAATTTATTTCCTGTTAATTAGCCAAAGTCATTTTGAGGATCCCAACTGTGCAATTAATTTCAGTGTATGATATCCCCAATTAGGGCAGCTCTGAGATTTCCATAAACCCTACTCAAACTTATATAGAGGTACAGAGCAGGTTAATAGGAGGTCAAGGTGAACATCCTTTTGCAGTCGCTCAAGGCAACATCTCAAAAGCATTTACTGCTTCTCAAAATGTGTTTCAAGTCAATTGTAAAATAGATATCAGACCTATGCAAAATATATGTTTGTAAGCAATATTGTCAGCATCATGGTGAGTTGTTTTACTTTCACTCATTTATCATCTGTCCACAGAAGGGCAAACTTGGCCTAGTACATGTTATGTGAGAGGCTGTCTCTATCTCATTGGTTTTTTGATATTTCCATCTTTTCTATTGAGATCCAAAATCAAGAGACATGATGATG
This sequence comes from Potorous gilbertii, assembly GCA_028658325.1. Taxonomy (NCBI): domain Eukaryota; kingdom Metazoa; phylum Chordata; class Mammalia; order Diprotodontia; family Potoroidae; genus Potorous; species Potorous gilbertii. The sequence continues at coordinate 217,729,248 of CM053772.1, forward strand.
TGGATTCCAATATTCTGTGAAGAGAAAAGGATCGCAAACTGAGAATGTGATCAGGAATTTATAATTTACTTTTCATGATTTCATCATAATTCCAAAGTTTATGATGGTTTTACATTGTTTGAAATAATTTTATTCAGCCATTTTAGTCATGTCCTATTATCTTTAACTCCATTTCAGATTTTCTTGGCAAAGATACTGCATTTCTTTCTCCAGCTCATTTTACAGATGAGGAAACTGAGGCAAACAGGGTGAAGTGACTTGCCTCCAGTCACATAGTAAATGTCTGATGCCAGATTTGAACTCAGGAATATGCATTTTTCCTGATTCCATACCCAACTGGCTATCTACTGTGGCACCTACCTGCCTTGTGTTGAACAGAAATAGTATTTATGCTACCTATATCACAGAGTTGTTGATTAAATAACTGAAAAAAATGGATGCTAAAGAGTTTTGTAAATTCGAAGCACAATACAAAAGTGAATAATTAATTTTCTATCAAAGTGATCAGCTAGTTTTCCATCTTAAAGAGGATGGTGTCTTGGTGCTGGATAATACGCAAAGGAGTGGGATACTTGCAGTATGATAATTCCCCTTACCCATTCCAATCACAGCACATCTATGATTAGTAGGTTATTCCCAGGAGATGATTCTAAGCATATGTGACTCACTCAGAGTCATACAACTTCTAAGTATCTGAAGTGAGATTTGAAGCAAGGCTTTTCTGACTTTGGGTCATCTAGGTGAAGCAGTGGATAAAGGGCTGAGTCTGGAGTCAGGAAGACTCAACTTCTTGAGTTCAAATCTGGCCTCAGACACTTACTAGCTGGGTGACCCTAGGCAAGTCACTTAACTCTGTTTGCCTCACTTTGCTTGTCTGTAAAAATGAGTTGGAGAAGGAAATGGAAAACCACTCCAGTATCTTTACCAAGAAAACCCCAAATAAAGTCACAAAGAGTCAGATACAACTAAACAACAAAAATATCCTGACTTTAAGCCCAATTCTCTATAGCCCCACACCACTCTGTCTTCATGACATAGGATCATTTTATTAGTGTTTAGCATTTATCAAGTACTAGAAGGGCTCTGCATCTAATAAAGTATTTAACAGAACGCAGGTTGGCAGGTATCTATATTATCCAACATCTATATTAGATGTTGGATCTATATTATCTATATTAACCAACAGCACAAAACTGAAATGCAATATATTTGAGGAGATGGTGGGAAAACCCAGTATAAATGGAAGCAGGAGACAATGTCTTTTTCTAACCACTAGCTATGAATGTTATGAAGTAATTGGACTAGAGAGGAGACTCAAGATGATGGAGTAGCAGGAGGAAATACAGAAAGGTCTAACCTCCACCATTCTTCCAAGCAGTCCTAGGAAATGACCCAGACCAAATCCTGACAGAGAAAAAAGACAAACATAGTGAGTCATTTTTCTGGCACAGATGAGCATGAGGAGACAGAAAGATCTGTAACCTGTGGAGGGTGGGCTGACAGGGCGACAGGGACTGGCCAGGAGTAAACCTCATGGAGTCTTGTGGTACAGAGAAAGGCTGTGAGCCAGGCAAATAGAGGTTACAGATACCATACAAAGGGGCCTAAATTGGTGAAAGGACAGATGCCAACTGACAGTTCTGTGTCACAGATCCAAGCCTGAGGATAGGGACCTGTAATTTCCAGGGTAAGGAGTGTTCAAGAACCCTAAGCTATATGCCTAGCAAAGAGCAAGCAGCAGCCGTGTGACTCTGACACTAGGAGTAAAGGGTGCTCTGAGATCCAGCTTCAGCCCAGGGCAGGAAAGGAAAGCCTTGAGCTCTGCACCTCTGAAACAGCAGAGAGCTTTAGTCGACCTACAATAGAGTCCATCAGCAGTCTACAGAAACCCCAAAAAGGAAAGCCCATGAGTTCTTTACTCAGATTCAAACTCAGGTAAGGAACTTGTAGAACTCATATGAAGGGCCAGTGATCAAACTTTGCCCTGATCAGATCACTTTGAGGGTACTGAAAACCTACAGGTCTCCGCTCTGAGCCACCCTTGAGATCCTAGAATAATAATTGCAGTTGTTTTTGTTGTATCCAATTCTTTCTGTCCACATTAGGGTTTTCCTGGCAAAGTACTGGAGTGGTTCACCCTTTCTTCCTCAAGCTCATTTTACAGATGAGGAAACTGAGGCAAACAGTGTTAAGTGACATGCCTACAGTCACATAGCTAGTAAGGATCTAAGGCTGGATTTGGACTCAGGTCTTCCTCACTCCAGGCCCTATGCTGTATTCACTATATCACCTTGCAGCCCACTCTAGAATAATATAACACTCGTATGACCCAAGAAAGCAGCAACAGGACCGAACCAGACATTCCCTCGAGAAGTTCACAGAGCCTAGACCTAAGATCTAGTCTGAATTCAGTAGTAGGCTGTTACAAACAAACAAAAAAGAATTCCATTATAAAAAACCCATATGGTGAGAGAGGTAAAAGACGCAAACCCAGAAATAAGGAATGATTCTAAAATGTCTACAAGCAAAGTCATAAAGACAAGCACAGGTTGGACAGAAATTCAACTGAAATTCCTGGAAAAGGTGAAACCAAAAAAATAAGTTGAAAATATTTTCATAAATGAAACGAGAGCATGTCAGGAAAAAAATGGAAAAGAAATGAAAGCCTCACCCCTGCAGGCAAAGGAATAACTTATCCACAAAACTGGGAAATGGAACTTGAATGAAACAGACACTTCCAATAATTCCTTATGAAAAGACGAAAGGTACATAGAAACTTTGAAGCACACACTTGGAATTGGAGAAACATCAAAACGTAATCCTGGCACATAGTAAGTATATAATAAATACTTCTTGAAGTTCCCTAGAAAGGAGATCTAGGAGTGGTTTTGTTATGTCATGATGATCTTAAAAGAAGGTTGGATAGGGAATGGAAGAGGAATACACTAAGGGAGGCAAAGGGAGGAGAATGTGAAGGAAAATGATTTCATATAATCAGGGTATCCAAGTAGAAGTCTATCTAAAAAATGAGGAAAGGGTATGGGGATTTGTTGAAATTTGAAATTCACTTTCATCTGAACTGGTCAAAGAAAAGGAATAATGTTCAATTTCTTCATCTGTAAAATAAAAATGTCAGACTAGATGACTTCGAATGTCCCTTTCAGTCTTGTAATCATTTGCTCCATTAGCTGAATAACCTTGAGATTGTCCCTTAAATTCTTTGAGCCTCTGTTTGAGAGAGAGAAGAAGGAGAGGGAGGGAGGGAAGGAGGAAGGGAGGGAGAGAGAGAGAGAGAGAGAGAGAGAGAGAGAGAGAGAGAGAGAGAGAGAGAGAGAGAAAGGAGGAAAGAAGTGAGAGAGAGAAAAAAGGAGGGGGAAAGAGAGAGGAGGGGGAGGGGAAAGAGGAAAACAGATAATGGATGGACACAGAGAGGTAATGAATATATAGGGCTGATAGTGACAGGTGGCATCCAGACTGATTTTTTTGGTATATGGAATCCCTACTGAAGAAATCTCCCTTCATATCTCTGGTTGAATATCTTCCCTGCAATTTGTATTTTAACAGTTATCTGAGTCATTGAGATGTAATATGTGTTGCGTTTTTTTTAAATAAACTACCTATGGATAAAAATACCTGTTTCTCAAGGCCAACATTTTATTCACATATTACATGTCATCTTATTTGGATTAGGATATACTGCTTGTCATATTCCCTCAGGATAATGGGACACACAGGAAGGACATAGATTCTGGAGTTATAAAGGATATATGTTTTATAAAATAAAATAGTGATGGTTTTTGAGTCAATTAATGAGCATAGGATTTTAGAACAGGATGAGACCTTAGAGAACCCAATTCTCTCTTTTACATAAGAAATCTTGAGAAATAATGAAGGCAAATGAGTCACCAAAAACCACACTATACTTAAGTGGTAGGGCTGATAGTCACCTCCAATCTTCTGACATCAAGCCCAGTACACCAAGTACAATGTCCTCAGCTGATCTGGCTTGGCCTTCCAGACTCAGCAAATGAAAACATACGGATGTTTCAGTTTTAGATAGGAAAAAGAGTAGGAAAACCTTGAAAGACCAGACAGTTCAACTAGAAAACTCCAGACATTGAATTGGATCCAGCACCAATTGTACAACCAAGTGTTTATTGAGCCAATACCTTGTACCCACCCTTGCACTAAATTGGACATCACAAAGCGGGGAGGGAGGGACCAGTTAGGGGCAGTGTAACATATGCCCCTGCCCCAAACAGAAGATTGTACAGAGACATGCCTGATGGTGCTACAATAAGTCTTGGCATTTATTTGGCACTTTAGGATGGCAAAGCACTTTACAAACATCATCCTAGTTAATTTTTACAACTACCTCTGCAGTTAGTAGTATATCTGTTTTACAGTAAAAGAAACTAGGACTTAGGGAAGTATAATTACTCAACCAAGGTCAAACAGGTAGAAAGTGGCAACCCTTACTTAAGACTTGAATTAAAAACTTTCAACCTAAAAATCTAGTGTTTTTTCCCCTAACAAATGACAAATGTCTCCTATAATTGTAAAATATTAAATGTCTTCTGAGTCTGTGTAATTGAACTTCAGGGTGACCAGAATCTGGTCTAGATCTGGCAAGGATGCTTAATCTGTTTTGCATTTATTTTCCAAAGAATTTCCCTTTTCTTGTTGGTGTTCTTATGGAAATTAAGGGGTTAAGGGTAGGGATAGTGAAGGATTACTATTCCAGAGAATTGTGGATTGAACTCATTTGATATTTGATCAGATTTTTGAGGCCAAATATTCAGTTTTGGGGACAGCTAGGTGGATAGTGGACAGTGGATGGGGCTTGGAGTCAAAAAGACTCATCTTCTCGAGTTTAAATCTGGCCTCAGACACTTACTAGCTGTGTGACCCTGGGCAAGTCACTTAACCTAGTTTGCCTCAGTCTCCTCATCTGTAAAATGAGCTGGAGAAGGAAATGGCAAACTACTGTAGTATCTTGACCAAAAAAACCCCAAATGGAGTCTTGAGGAGTCAGACATGACTGAAATGACTCAACAAGGACAACATTCAGTTTGCTGGAGAGAGACTTTAGATCTTGTCTACTTCTCATCTCCCTCCTCTCAGTGGCAGAATCACAGCCAACAGAATGAAGGTACAAACAGGCAGATTTCAGCTTCACGTGAAAAGAAAAAGCAAAAAGAAGCAGCTTCCTATCAAGAAATCTAATGATATTTGGAATGGGCTACCTGAAGTGACAGTGAGCTTCCTGTCCATGGAAGCATTCCAAAGATGTCAGAGAATCTTCTTGTGGTTCAAGTAGAAACTGGAATAAACCTTTCTGGTTCAACCAATTCTAGGAAGGAAGAGACCATTACATAAATAACATCATCGTCATGTGTTGTCGCCGTGTAGAACTGTCCAACATAGTCAACAAGGTCCAGGGGCAGGAAATGTCCCTTTGCAATGGACAGAAACGGACATGTGCCAGGGATCAGGCAAGAGCAAAGCTGGCTAAAAACTGTTATTGAAGCATAGGTTAAGGACAATGAAATCAAAACATGTTCAATGGAAAAATAAGTAAAAAATGATTCTGATATAATTTTTGTGATTTTTCTTTTTCAAACTGGGGGAAGGTAGAGACTTCTGTTTGATTCTTTTCCCCTAGCTACCTTGTTCTTTATGCTCCCAAGAAAATCTTTCTCTGAATTTATGCAGGATCCTAGAATAGCAGGAAGCCTCACTTTGCCCCTTGCACCTAAGGAGTCACAGAAACATGGAAGGTTAGATCTCAGAGGGATCTGGAAACATAGTATGTTGAAACTAGTGCAGATAGACCTTAAAAATAAAGCCAGATATTAGAGCTGGATAAAACCTAAAACATTATAGAACATAGTAATAGAACATTAGTGCTCTAAGGAGTTTTCAGTTCATTCAATTAATCCAAGATGTATCAAGTGCCTACTGCGCCAAAAGCAAAATTCCAGGTGCATTGAATGAAATGAAAGATGGTGAATAATCAAGTCTTTGCCTTGAAGGAACTTATAGTTCGATAGGGGAATCTAACAAGCATGCAAATAAATTTAATATAAGGTGGTAGGGACAAAAGAGACTTCAAGACAGAGAAATCACTTTTCTCAGGCGTAGGAGGGAAGGGAAGTCTTCATGGTGGGAGTGACAGTCAAGGTGACCTTGAATGAAAAGAAGGATTTCAACAGTTGAAAATGAAGAAGAAGTACTTTGGAAGGGGAGACAGCCTGTGAAAATATCTGGAGGTGAGAGAACGTGAGGGAAGATAAAAAGACAGCTCGATCATAGGAAAACATGAAAGAGAATAGGGTAAAACAACATTTGGGAAATAAGTATCAGGCTAAGGAGTGTTATCCTATAGAGAATAAGGGGATAGTAAAGACTGGAGCAGGGAGTGAAGTGGTCACTCATACATTCAAAAAAATATTGTGACAGCTGTTTGAAAGATAGATCAGAAAGGGGAAACTGAGTCAGGGGGATTACTTAGGAAGCTATTATGACAGTTAAGGGTAAGATGGTGAGGGCAGGAACTAGGGCATAATGGACTAGAAAGCTGAAGTAAAGACTGATTCAAGGCATTTTGTAGAGGTAGAATCTGCATGATTTGGCCATTAATTGAGAAATTATACAGTATGACAGATTGAGAGCTGGAAGGAAACTAGGAGACTATCTAGTTCAAAGGCATCAAACTCAAATAGAAACTGGATGACTTAGTCATATATAAGGATCCCTGAGGGCTACATGTTGATTCAGAAAACCACAAGTTAACATTACCTATGTTCTATTGTATTTTTGCTTATTTTCTTAAATATTTCCCAATTATATTTTAATCAGGCTCCCACACAGACACACTCTGGAGTGTTGTGGGCTACATATTTGACACCTTTGATCTAGTTCATATCTTCTTTTAAAAGTAAAGAAACTGAGCCCCAGAAAGAGTAACTGACTTGTCCAAATTCTCATGGATAGTCAGCAGACCCAAGGTACTTTGCCTCCGAATCCAATACTCTTTCCAATGTATCACTTGGCTAAAGTTTAGGATCATAAGGTTATATGTCTGGAGATTATCTACTCCCACCTACTCATTTTACAGTTGAGGAAACTGAGTCTCAAGAGGTTAAAAAATGACTTGCCCTAGATAAGAGATTCAAACCCATACACTGGAGGCAGTGTTAGAGTGGAAATTAATAGATTTCAACCTAGAAGACCCCAATTCAAATCCCTTTTATCACCTTATCACCTGTGTGCACAAGCTCCTTAACCTCTGTAGACCTCAGTTAACTTACCAGTAAAAAAAAAATAATGAAGAAGTAAGACTAGACACTTTACTGTGTGACCCTGGACAAGTCACTTAACCCTGCTTGCCTCAGCCTTCTTATCTGTCAAATGAACTGAAGAAGGAAATGGCAAATCACTCCAGAATCTCTGTCAAAAAAAAACTCAAATAGGATTATAAAGAATTGGACACAATTAAAAAACAGTAAAACTGAAGACTAAATGACCCCTCCCAGCATTAATTCTACACTTCTAAGGTTCCAGATTCAATAGGCTTTCCGGATTGCTTCAATCTACCTCATTTTAAGAAAGCACTTTCCTCCCATCAAGCCTATAAAGTAGATAGCACCAGTACTATTATTCTTATTTTCCTGGACCTTGCTTGAGAAACAGGGACTTTGAGAAGTTACCAGGCATAACCAAGGCAAAGCCAAGACTCCCACTCAGGTTTTCTAACTCAAAATCCAATGATCTTCTCACAACAACTTCATTTAAGCCTGTCGGTAGGGCTTAAATCCATCCCTGTTCTGTCTTTTTTCATCTTCTCTGAGGCTGCCATTTTTACTGTTGGTGTCTTTTTAGATAGACCAACCTGCAGTAAGGGAGATAGAAAAACTTATCCTCCACTCTCCGATGTTGTGCTTTCTGGTCATCATTCTCCCTCTCCGTCTCTGTGTGTTTCTATCTTTGTCACTCTCTGTGTCTCTGTCTCTCTTTGTCTCTCTGTCTCCCTATTTCTCTGTCTGTCTCTCCTCTCTCTGTCTCTGTCTCTTTCTCCTTCTTTCTTTTCCTCCCTCCCTCTCTCTCTGATACAGCAGTTCTTTAGTTTGCCATCACTTTATTTCTGCCACTACTGATTGCCTGAAGCTGAGATTTTTTTCCCCTTTTGTCATTGACTTTTCAGCCTTCAAGTATTTTCTTTTATCTCTATCTTAGCTCTCCCCAATGATCCAGAAGAAGTAAACCAGGGCAGGGCATGTAGCTACAATGCCAGCCCTCCCCTTTATGGATTGTATCCCATCCAGACCTGGCCCTAGGCTTCCTTCTATAGTACACTGGCTTTTTACCTGTTATGATTCCCTGCTGTTCCCTGCTTTAGCTGATAGTTTTCGCCTGCATAAGGGGGTTGGGGTCACCTTTTGAAAGAAATATTTTTTAACTTCAAAGAAAGATTTTCTATAGTAAGTACGGTCAGAGCAGCTCTCCTTGCCCTGCCCAGTTCCAGCTAAAGACTCTCAAGCCTCACTCCCCACTCTTTGTTCTGAGAGGTTAGCTCTCTGGTTGCTGTCGTGCCTGAAGCTGCCCCTTCTACGGATTTCTTCCCCTGTGGATGTTAGAACAGGAACTAAATGGATGTTTCTCAAATCTCTGTCTCCAGCCCATATCTCATGCCTGAGTCCCAGAGGAAGGTTTCTGACCACCTACAAGAACTCTCTACCTCAAGGCCTCAAGGGCACCTCCAATCAGCACCCTCTGAGGCCAAGAGATGCCCTCCTCTCCTTCCATGTCCCTCCATATTTCCTTTGTAAGGGAACATCAAACCCACCAAACCCAACTTTAATGGGAAGACAAATCCCCCACAGAGGGACTGTCACTCCTTCCCTAATGAGAATACTTTTAACTGTGGTTTCCTGGCATGGTGATGTAATAAGATGCCTTTCCTAGGGTCCCCCAAAAACTGAATTAGTGTTAGATAGTAGAAAGCACTGAAGGGAAAGGGAAAGAAAGGGAGGGAGGGAAGAAGGGAGAGAGGCATTATTGCCACTCAAAAGAAACTAGAAGGGACTTTTACTTACCCATGAAACAGCATGGTATAGTAAAGAGAGCAGTGGTCTTGGAGTCAGAAGCTTGGAGAAAAGTACCAGCTCAGACACTCACTAGCTACATGACCTTCTGCTAGTCACTCATCTTCCAAGGATCCATTTATTTGTACCATGTATCTCATGGATGTTTGCAAGGGAAGCCTTCGGGGACTCCTTACATGTGAGTTATGTTCCAAATTTAGTTTTTTATGAACCTGGTTCTACCTCTATCTTCACTATTGGCCAGTGCCACCATCCCCCATGTTCAACAACTTGGTCTTTTATTCTTTTATTGACCTTACCTCCTCTATCCATTCAGCAAGCAGTCAAACCTTATCAATATCTTTCAATTCTGTTGCCACTTCATTTCCATGGCTACTATTTCTTCACTGACTCATTATTATAAACACTTAACATTGCTGTGTTCCCCTTCTAATCCAGCCTTCAATTACTGTCAGAATAGTTTTCTTCAGGCATTTAATGAGGATTATCTGGAGAATTCACAGATCTAATAGACTGGGGCATCTCTCATGGAACTGGATATACCCAAGGGTCTCTTTCTGGGGCCATGGGTTCTGCCTTGCTGAACGACATGTATGACCCAATCACTTCTGATTGGTCCCTTGGGCACCGTAATTGGAGGAATGTGTCAAAGATGATTGGCCAAAGGTCAGCCATAACCTTTTCCCTCAGAAGGCTACAAACACTCTAAGAAAGGGACTAGTGCTTTTGAATGGATCACTTTCTGACTGTCTGCAAACTTAGTTTAAGTAAAGGAGATTTCTCTCCCCTCCCCACCTCCACCAGCTAGACAGCAATAGCAGCTATGTTTATGTAACAGGAAGAATGAAGTCTTGCCTGGGTGAGCCTCAAACTGGCCCACATGGTGGTCTACCTCTTTGGGTTTTTTGCTTCTTCCTTGAGTACAGTTATGCAGCTAGCAGTCGGAGATTCAGGAAAATGTGAGTTGATAGATTTGGAAGCTATGAAGTGAGGAAAGTTCCTGGGTTCCTAAGTTAATGTCCACTCTCCAGCAAAAGATACTTCCTATAACTACACTGATTCTCAGTGTCAAAAGACCTGCAATAAGATCATCCTGAACTTGAGAGGAGTTAAAAAGTCCTGCCTAGCTGACCAGTAGGTCTGAACTTCACAAGTCACACGGATGGTACAGATCTTACGTGAATGAGAAACATTTGTGTAGCAGTCTCATAAAGTTTTCTTTACTTTTCTGTAGAATGTGCTGGGTTGGGTGGATTATTATTTGTTATTTCAAGTACTGTCATGATCCTAGAAGTCTTTTGTGATTTAAAGATTTTATAGTATATGAAATAAATACTTGTCCCACATCTTGCATCTGTTTTGTACACTCAATTCTTTTTCTAGAATGTTATTTTCTGGGAAGTCCTAGACAATAGAGGTACCCAAGTTGTGTTTTAGAGATTTTCCACAGAACTCTGATCTGTAATGGGGGTACAATGGACAGAGAGTATGAGGAAAACCTGACTCCCCTCTTTGGGGTTAGGCAACCCACAGGGTGAATCCAGTATCCATATAAGTCCAGATCAGAACCTCTCACAGGAAAGCCCCCTCCCACCTTGGCCATTATTCCTCTCCCCAACATACACACTTCCTGGAAGTCCAAGATAGAGCTGACAGAGTGCTAAAGTGATGCTCTCAAAAGAGAACTGAGGTAGACTCTCTCTTGATAATTTTTTGGTTTACTGAGGGAGGAAATGCTTGCTCTTCCAGATTCTGTGTCCATTTATCTTCTACATCATGTCCCAATTATAGGGACCAAAAGACAGATATGAAGTGTGTAGTTTTCACACATCCTTCAGCAATAGACCAAAGTATATGTCTCACACAAAGGGAACATAGATGAGTGGGTTCTCCTGAGATCACTCCCATCACAGGCACAAATCATGTCATGTCACTTCTCTGTACAAAAGCTTTCAGTGGCTCACCAATGCCTTCTGAATTAGTTTAAATACATTAGCTTGGTATTCAACACCCTCCGCAATCCAGCATCATACTACTCTTTCAACTCAATCTCAAATCAGAGCCCTATATTTAATTCCATAATCCAATTCAATTGGACTTTTAGCTTTCCAATTGAAAACACCCTCATATTCTCTTGCTTTTTATGGACATTTTTCACATTATTCCCAGGCCTGGCACATAAGAGACTCTATGTAAATGCTTGTTCCTTTAATGATAATGATAGCTCGTTTTTTAATTTTAAAGTTTACAAAGTTTATTTATTGTTAGCACCACAAGAGTTAGGCTCTGTGGGTATTAGTATCCTCATTTTACTGATGAAGCTGCTGAGATTTGGAGAGGTTAGGTAAGTAACTCGGCCAATTTCGCATAGCTAGGAAGTGGCAGAGAGACTTTCGCTCAAGTCTTCTCATTCAAATTGTCACCCCCTTTCCACTCTACCACCCTTACATTGTAAACTGCTTAAAAGTGAACACTTGGAGGTTTGTATATAGGCCACAATAAATTTTGTTTAATTAAATAAAATTGTCTCTGACCCCTGCCGAGTCTCTGCTGCCTTCCTGATTCTCCAACCAAAACCATTCAGCTGGCTGGTCTATCAGCCTGTTCCCAGGCTTTGATCTCTCTCTGCATTGCCAGTTTCTGTGCTCTGGTAAGTTGGCTCTGTCATCATTTCCATCTGTATCCCCTTCTGGTTCCCTGAACTGACCTTACCCTGTCCTTGGCTCAGAATTCTTTCTGTCAACCCCCAGCTCCACTCCCTGAGATCTTGACCATCTCTGCTTTAAATAGCCAACCTTGACAAAGGAGCACCTGACCTGCACCTGTACAAGCCACTTGCTAATCTTATCCATAGACCTGCATTTCTGTATGCTGGCTCAACGATAATGATGATGGTGGAATGATGATGGTGATGGTGGTAGTGATAACTCATATTTTTGCTGTATTTTAAAGTTTACAAAATACTTTCCTCATAAGCACCCTCTTGAGTAGTTAAAGCAGGTATCACTATTTCTATTTTCTGAGACCCAAAGAAATGAAGTGATTTACTCCGTTACCCAGCTAATGAATCTAAGAGCTGGAATGGAAACCCAAGACTCCTAATGAAAGACTAGAACTCTTCCCACTTTACTGCAGCTGTTATACCAGCTACAAACTTCATTAATCCCAATTTAAGCCAACAGGGAAGGAGTGAAGGTGCATCCTAGGTGTTTGCCTTTTTAAATAGAGAACACCACCTGTAACTGAAACTTTTACTGATGATTGTAGTTTGTTAATTTATTAAAATGTCAAATTGATCTGTAAAGTTCCTTTTTAGCTTCACCTACCATGGACCTGTGTGATTGTAAGTGTGCACATTTATCATAAACCTCAATTTAATATTATCTAGAACCCACTGATTTCCTGAGGGTCTATTGAGGCAGATTGCGCCTTTTTGGCCTTACCTAGGGGTCCTGTAGAGGATTAAAGAATCATAAATTTAGAACTAGAAGGACCTTAGAAACCCCTGAGCCCAAACTCTTTATTTTATGGATGAGGAAACTGAGTCACACTTTGCCAGTGACTCATCAAAGGTCTCACCACTAGTCAATATCATTGGAAGGATTTGACCTTAAGTCTTTAGGTTCCTGAAGGCTCCTTAGTTTCCTCCATCCTTGCAGTATCTGACTCTAAGTCAAGTGCCTCTGACCACCCCACCATATTAAGCAGCCACAGGCTGTTAGACATTTTGAGTCCTTGCTTCTACTTGTTCTTTCTATTTTGCTGCAAGTTTGCTTGCTGTTCGTTCATAATGCAGCCTGTAACATCTTCTTGAGCACAATGCTTGGCACTCAGAAGGTATCTAATAAAAGCTCACTGATTAATCAACCATAGCACAGAGTGTGAAAAGAGATGGATTTGGAGTCAGAGAATGTGAGTTCAAATATTGATTCTTCCACTTACTACCTGTGTGTATGACCATTAAATCATTTTATTTCTGCCGGGCTCCAGTTGTCTCACCTGTAAAATGAGAGAGTTAAGACTTGATGACCTTCAAGAGGTAGCTAGGCATCACAGTGAGTAGAGTCCCTAGCCTTGAATCAGGGAGACCTAAATTTAAATCTGGCCGGAGATATTTACTAACTGTGTGGTCCTGGGCAAGTCACTTAACCTCTGTCTACCTCAGTTTCCTTAACTGTAAAATGGAAATAACAATAGTACCTACTTCCCAGGGTTGTTGTGAGGGTCAAATGAGGTTATATTTTTGGAGTGCTGAACTCAGTGCCTGGCAATTAATAGACACTTAATAAATGCTTGTTCTCTTATACTTCCCTTCATGGTTCCTTCCAGAGAGGTCTATGGACTATGCATGACCTTATGATCCCTAATTAATGGGAAATTTAATGAAAAGTAGATGATCTAGACCAATGGTATCACACTCCAAGAAAAAAGAATCCCTAGAGATAGCACATTGACTTAGAAAATCACAAATTAACATTACCTATGTTGAATTGTATTTTTTATTTATTCTGTTAAATATTTCCAAAATATATTTTAATCTGGTTGGCTCAGCAGTTTTGTAGGCAGCACATCAGATCCTCCTGGACTAGATGATTGAAGTATAATTTTGATCTCTGATGCAAATAGCTTTATAGAAGTGATCCTCACAACTACCATGTAAGATATATTCTGTTATCATCCTCATGTTAGACTGAGAGACTCAGAGAGTATCTGAGGCAAGATTTGAAGTCAGATCTTCCTGACTCCAAGTCCAACAAATACTGTACAATCATAGATGCTTCACAAATTTATGCCAGATCATCTAGGACAACCTGTATGAAGAACTTGAGCCTTAGGAGTGTTGAGTGTTTGGTCTTATCTAGGGGTCCAGCAGGGGATTAAAGAATCATAAATTTAGAACTAGAAGGACCTTAGAAACCCCCTGAACCCAAACTATTTTATGGATGAGGAAACTGAGTCACATTTTGCCAGTGATTCACCAAAGGTCACACCACCAGTCAATATTAATGGAAGGATTTGAACTTAAGTCTTTAGGTTCCTGAAGGCTCCTTAGTTTCCTCCACTCTGGCAGTATCTGACTCTAAGTCCAGTGCCTCGGACCCAAGATCTCACATAGCAGATAACTAAGCTGAGACCTAAATCTACCTCCTTTACCTCCAAATCCAGCATTCATCCCATGTGCTATGCTGTCTCTATTTAACAAGGTATAGAGATGGGAAGGAGCTTGTGATCTCATTGGTATAGCTGAAAGATCCTTAGCCAGAATCCATGGACCCCCAAGAGTCTGGTGAATAGATTTCATGACACCATGATGGGGAAATTACATTTTTATTTTCATTATCCTCTAATTGAAGTTTGGCATTTCCTTCAATTATTTAAAAATATTATTCTGAGAAGGGAGTCCAAAGGCTTTACTAGACTGCCAAAGGTGTGCACGATATACACACAAAAAGTTAAGACTGGTTTAGGAAAATCATATACTGATGTGAGAATAGAGGTCAGCAACTTCTCCAGAAGGATCTTAGAAAGAGTTGCCTGGAATACAAAGAGATTAAGTGATTTACATACAGCCATTGGGCATCTGAGTCAGGGCTTGAATCCAAATCTTTCTGTCCTAAGGTTCACTTGATATCCACTATGCCAATGTGTTAAATTCAGGAGATTCAATGGCTTATCCTAGTACATGCCCCAAAAGAGCTTACATGATATTAAGGGTGTGGAACAGAAGAAGACATATGCAAATGCACATTAGGGTCTATTGTGGGCAAAAGAGAGATCCAAACAAAATGTTTTGAAGAAATACATGATGGATTTCAAATTGAGGACCTTGGTACAGATCATGGAAGCCTTCATGAAGGAGGCGGCACCTAAACTAAGCCTTCAAAGGAAAAAATAATCTGAAAAGGTAAAGAACAGGAAGAATGCAGATATAGAGAATTTGCATAAGTGACCAGAATGCCACAGAGGCTGGAGTTGCCTTGCCAAGTGCAGGAAATAGTGTGCGATCCAATTTGGTTGGAATATAGAGTCCATGAAGGGTAACAATGTGAAAGAAAGTTGGAAAAGTAGGTTGGCACCATATGGAGGGTCCTAAATTCCACTGAAGGAGACCATATTTTATCCTTTGTGCAATAAGGGAGCCCTTGAGGTTTATCACCCAGGGAGTGATTGGATAATACTTACAGCTTTGGAAGATTATTTGGGCAGCTCTGTGAAGGTTAGATTGGATAAAAGAGAAACAGAAAATAGAGAGGGCAGTCTGGAGGCTATGAAAATTGTCAAGGCAAGAGATGTGCAGACCCTGAACTAAGATGATGGCATAAATCCTATGATGCTAAGTAGAACCCCCAAGCATGTTTTAGAACAGGAGCACAATGAATTTTAGCGTTTGGATTTTGTGAAGATGGCTCTGCCAGTTTAGAGCCTTTTTGTTGTTTATTTTCTAGTTCTTGGCTGTACCACAGAAGGTTAGCTTCCAGACAGCTAAGTTCCAGAGCGTTGGACGTTTCTGTTACGGTTCATTCAACAAAGATTTATTGAACATCTGCTATATTCCTAGAACATTTCACTATCTCCGCAGGACCTAGCACAGTGCCTGGAATGGAATAAGTGTTTAATAAGTGCTTCCTGATTGATTCATTGCTTAGAGGTTCAAAAAGAGAAGTGAAAGGTTGATTCTCTACCCTTCAGAATCTTAGATTCTAACTGTAAAAACCCAACGTTGATAAATAAAGGATAACTCATCAAATGGTTGCTAACCAAACTTGGACTCAAAGGCACTGGGTTTAAGTACTATCTAGCTATAGCGCTTTGAGCAAGATATTCTCTCTGGACCTTAATTTCCTTATTTGTTTGGTGGGAATGATAATATTTACACAACTGACTAAGCCTTCAAAGGAAAAAATAATCTGAAAAGGTAAAGAACAGGATAGTTATTTAATTCAAATGAAATGATGTTTATGAAGGGCTTCACAAATGTCAATGTTGGATACCCAAAGTATCTGAGTTTTAGGACCACCATAAAGAACTTTTCTGTATCATTCTATATTTTTATTAGGGGTTCTTTTATAAAAATACATGTATACATATATATATATATATATATATATATGTATATGTGTGTGCGTGTGTTTGTGTGTGTAGATAGATAGATTTTTTTTATTTTCAGTTCACAGAACAAAACAAGCATTTCCATAACAGTACAATAAAAAGATGATTGCATGTGACTGCAAATTGATCATGTACAACTTGCTGTTTCCTCCAAATATATAAAGTGATCAGGGCAGCTAGGTGGTGCAGTGGATAGAGCACCAGTTCAGGAGTCAGGAGGACCTGAGTTCAAATCTCACCTTAGATACTTGACACTCACTAGCTGTGTGACCTTGGGCAAGTCACTTAGCCCCAGTTGCCTCATCCTGGGTAATCTCCAGTCATCCTGATGAATATCTGGTCACTAGAATCAGATGACTCTGGAGAAGTGAGGCTTGTGACCTGCACAGCCCTCCCTTACTCAAAACAAAGTCAAGTGCAAGTCATGTCACCATTTCTCTGATGGCGCGGTCTTCAGCAGTGAGGGACAAATACACACACATAAAGTTATAATGCAAATTTCTTTTTTTCCTTTTTTTCCTAGAGACAGCTACCATTAGACACAAATAGACATAGATAGATAGATGTGTGTGTGTGTGTGTGTGTGTGTGTGTGTGTGTGTGTGTGTGTGTAAAAGTATTCTATACGTACTTCTATTTATCAGTTCTTTCTCTGGATGCCAACAGCCTCTTTCTTCATATGTCCTTCTTTTTTCATTTTTGTATTATAATAGTCAAACAGAATTACTGTTACTATATACAATGTTTCCTTGATTCTACTCATTTTATTCTTCGTCATTTCATGCAAATTTTTCCATACTTTTCTAAGACCAATGAGCTCACCATTTCTTACAGTGCCACAGTATCCCATCACAAGTGTGAATCACAGCTTGCTCATCTATTCCCCAGCTGATGGGGATCCCTGCAATTACCAGTTCTTTACCACCACAAAGAGAGCCTCTATGAACATTCCATACACATTCAAAGTTATAATTACTATTTGTGAATTTCCCTTCATCTTATTTTTACTCACTATCTCTCTTTTTACCTTATCCCTGCTACCTTATCTCCTCCCCATTTCACCTACCCCTCAAAGAGTCCCCTCATCTCTTTCCCCAACCCCACCTCAATCCCCACACCCCTCCAAAAGTCCCCTCTCTCCTCTCCTCCCAACTTTCCCAAATCCCAATCCATACATCCCTCTAAAAGTCCCTCCTCCACCCTGTGCCCCAGTTTTCTTACCTCTCTACATGTTCAGAAGGTTTCTACATCCTTCCAGATGTACAAGTAAACAGATGAGAGTAAAGTTTTGGCATGCCCTGCCCCCAACCTGCTTCCTTTTATTAGTTCTTCCTTTCATGCCCCATTTTTATAATGTAATAACTCCCTTTTACTTTTCCTGTACAATTTTCTTTTTTAAAATCTCCACTTTATACACAACTCAGCCTCAACCTTTCTTTCAAACTACCTTAGTAATGATGACAGTTTTAAGAATACTGATAACATTTTCATGTAAGTAAACAGTTTGACCTTAATGACTGACTTACATGTTTTCCTTTTATTTCCTTTTAATATTTTCCTTATGTTTCTTCTGGGACTTCTATATTGAATTTTCTATTGAATTCTGGTGTTTTTCTTACAGATACCTGAAGGTCTTTCAGCTTGTCAAATGAAATTTTTTTTCCATTCAGGATCATACACAGATTTTCTGGGTAAGTTGTTGCTGGACACAATCCCAGCTCCTTTGCTCTTCGAAATATATTGTTCCAAGAACTATAGTCTTTTAGAGTAGAAGCTGCTACATCTTGTGAAATCCTGACTATTTCCACACTATTTAAATTGTTAGTTTGCTTATTTTTTCTTGTTTCTTGCAATATTGTCTCCTTAACCTGGGGGGTTTTAAAACTTGGCTACAATATTCCTGAATTTTTTCCTCTTGGAATCTCTTTCAGGTGGTGAAGGGTAGATTTTTTTCTATTTCTACTTTCCCCTTTTATTCTAGAACTTCAGGACAATTGTCATTAATAGTTTCTTGTAGTATTGTATCCATTTTCTTTTTTGGATCATAACTTTCAGGTAGTCCAACAATTCTTATATTGTCTCTCTTTGGTCTAGTCTCCAGATCATTTGTTTCTTCTAATGAAATGTTTCAGATTTTCTATTTTTTCTAGTTTTATTACTTCTTGGTGTCTTATAATGTCATTTGATTCTTAGTGGTCCATAGTAGTTTTAGAGCTCTTAATGGTCCATATTCTTAGTAAGTTCATAGGAGCTGCCTGAGGTATATACGTACTGAGTACTTTTCCAGATTTACACAACTAGTAAATTATCAAATATGGGTTGGACCTTTGAGGTTCCATCCAACTCCAAGGTTTTGTTGTCAGCATAAAATAAAGTAGGATTGTTGAAGGACAAGGGAAAGATCTAAAGATCTTCACTACAGAAAAACATCATGAAGGAATGATGTTTTCTTTTTTCTTTTCTTTCCTTTTTTTGTGAGGGAATGATACAGAGAGGAAACTTCTTTGAGAAGTCACTCAAGCTAAGTCTTCGAGCAAAAGGAAGATCTGAAAAGTGGCGATTAGGGAGGAAATGAATTTGGACGTGGGACACAAACAATGTTAGTGTGCAGAAGCAGGGGATGCTATGCCAAATTCAGAAAAGAGAAATAAAGCTCTTTATACTCACTGGCTATAGCAATATGTGCTCTAGTAATTACTTGGTTTTGTAAGTAAACTGAAATAGTATATTATATGTCTTTTGTCAGAGATGATTCTCTTTGACCAGCTAAAAACCAAAAGGGGTGAGGTTATTAATTTAAACATTAGACAGGAATGAAAAGAGAAAATAAGAACATTCAAAGGACTTCAAAAGAAATAGCTGTGCCATTATTGTAGTGGGGGATTTAGGGTTCAGTGTTTTATAGGGTAAACAAAGCACCGGGCATCCCACAGGATTGTCTCCTTGTAAACTTTCTCTCCAGGTACAAGGTGGCACTCTCTCTGGAATGCATGTAAAAATCATCAGAAATTATGGCACATTAACTTCCTCTCTCTCCCTTTCTTTTTAGCTGACTCAACCTCCCATTTTTGTCCCATGGAATGGCTCCCATTTTAATCTCATGCCCTATAATTTATAGAATTAGACAAAATCATTGTTAATAGCCATGCGATTTCTTTTGGTAGACTCAAATAACATAAAAAACACAGACATTAAGCAAAATAGAGCAGACTACAATAGTGATTATATCTTTCTTCCTCAACCTTCCATCCAGCTGATCTGAGGATGTTACTGACAGAAAGAATTGAGATTTCAAACCTAGATGAAAATTATCCAAGTACTATACCCTAGAGAAGTGGGGGCAGAGGGAGAAAGGCAGGGTTCTAGAAGTATCTTTGGAGATACCTCTCCATCTCTGTATCTCTCTTTGTCTCTCTATCTTCCCCCTTTCTCCTTCTGTCTTTCCCTCCTTACCCTCTCCTCTTTTCTCCCTCCCTCCTCTCCTCCCCTTTCACCTCCTTTCTCCCTCTCTTTCTTTTTCCTTTCTACCCCTTCTCTTCTCTCCCTTCACCCTCCCTCCCTCTTTATCACTACTAACCACTGCTGGCTCTGATCTGGTCCCAGGTTATCCTACCCTGGTGCCAGCCAGGAATGTATTATTATTTATTATGATTATTTCACATGTATATAATACTTTATTGAGAGGGAACATAGCCTTGCTGCTAGAAAGCTGTCCTCAAAGCCTTGAAGGCCTGAATTCAAGTCCTCCTTTTTACATACACTGGTTTAGTGAACCTCCCTGCACTCCATGCGGCTGTCCAAGATTATATGCTGCAGAGTAGGTTCTGACCTGAATTGACAGGGGGTGCTTCCTCATGTTGGGGCTCTTTATACTAATTACATCACAGGTCTAATTCCTATCCTTAATAATATTCTAGAGTTTAAAGATATTTACCTTCTCCCAAAGAAAGGGTTCATGGAGTGTTGGAGAGAGAGATCCCTCTGGGATTAAGAACAGAGTTGCATACCTTTTCTGATATATTTTGATTTTGTGACCCTGGTCAAATCATTGACCTTCCTATTCCAAAAGAAACTCTCCAAGTCTCTAAATTGCAGGTATAGGAAGTGGTGTTAGCTGAATAAAGATCATCACCTGATGAAATCTCAGGTAGGGTGTAAAAGAAAAATAGACAAAGATTTCCTCACAACAACTGTTAGGTAGGTAATACAAATGTCAGTGTTCCCATTTTACAGATGAGAGCACTCAGGGCTAGAGAAATGAAATCACTTTCCTAAGACCACGCAGCTACTAAGATCCAGAAAGGGAATTGAAATTTTGGTAGTAAGACTACAATGCTTGTTTGTTTGCTTTTGATTATACCATAGGAAATAAGCAGAACTGAGGTGAGGGTGGGGGAAGAGAAAAAATAAAACATTTCCCTCCTCCTCCTGCAGACACTAATAAAAATGAGGGAGAAGTTGGGGAGGATGGGTTGTTTTTGTTTTATTTTGTTTTAAAACTAAGTCTATTTCTTTGAAAAAGCAAAAGTGATAGACAGGCCCCAGAACAATTATTTGCATCAGTAAAAGCCTGGAATAGGTTGGTCAGGATAAGCAAAAGGTGTTTAATTGCTACAGTCAGCAAAGAGGGACACCCTGGTGCAAAGGGAACATAGGTTCTGGACTAGTCTAGTCTCTAAATAAAAAAAAAATCATTTTAACTTGGTGACATTCAGCATGGACAGCGTAAGGATTATGAATTCCATTAATATTTGTCCCTCAGATAGAAGAACAATTGGAGAAAAATTAAATTCCGGTGAGCCCATTTGAAATGGATGAGAGTTGAACAGTAAATAATGAAGAGGAATGTAGACAGATACAGAAAAGGACTTGGGCCATTTTGCAGCTAATAGGTGCCACTGACAGTTCATTACTGATAAATGTAGAATAATGACGGCCTTAATGAGTCTTTTCATGCTCAGATTCATCATAGCAAAGGAAAAAGAGGTAAAACAAAAAAATCTCTGAAAAGCATTTGTGTGATGCAGAGAAAGAGGCAAATTTCGCACTGTCCCCAAATTCTATAGGCTTTGCAGAACAGGACAGCGGAAAGCACCTTTTTTCCCTAAGGCTAAAATTTTGGATAAAAACAAATGTACCCGTGGAGAAAAGGATATCAAATATGTCTTTAAAATCCACTTGCCTTTCCCTCTGAATATTCTTGTTCAAACCCCAATTGCCATCCTTCCTTAGAGCAGTCCTTTTCATTCATTGGCTGAACTGATATCCATTGAAAATGTCTCCAGTATTCAGGTTCCTGTGTTTGACTTTGGATACGTGATGATGAAAGAAGCCACTGTTCCCGTTCTGAAGGAGCTTGAACTCTAGTAAAAGTTCGGCATAGGCTTTGGGCTCTGGAGAGACTTGGATTTGTCTCCAAATCTCGTCTTTCTTATCTGTGAAATGGGCATAATACCTCTACCACCCATTTCATGGAATTTTTATGAAGAAAGTGGTCTTTGAACCTTAAATTACTATGAAAATTTGAATTGCTATTTGTAGAAAGAGGATGAGAGAGGTGTATGAAGAACATAAATATAAATTAGAAGATGATTATTACTCAGGAGAACTCAATCAGAAAGGGAGAACAGTATGAAGAAAGTCATGAAGGCAGCTTCATTTCCGGTTGGAGAGATCAGACACTGGCTACATGAAGGAGGGAAATCTTGAGTGAATTGAGTAATTGGGAAAAAAATTTACTAAGCATTTCCTATGAGCAAAGCCCTATGCCAAGTACTAAGAGATACAAAGAGAAAAGTAATAGTCTCTGTTCTGATTGAGTTCTCATACTAATGGGGGAGACCATGCATCTAGAAGGTTTCAGCTGCAGGTTAGATCCCCTTCTTTGGGGATCTGGAACATGTATCTCTCTAGGCAGATAACCTGGGAAGCCTATTTCCCAGAGAATTATGATGACTTGTAAGGTAAGTACCTGGGAGAGGGAGCATGCATAGACATTCCCTAACTGGTCCCAACTGGCTAACAACTTGTTCAAGGGGAGTCTCTTTGATTGACAAAAGATGTATTCCAAAAGGTCTGTCAGTTTCAACTATAGTCTTTATCTCAGCACTCTTGGGGAAGCTACCACTTAAGAGAGTGGAATCTATGACCCTATGGGTTTAAAAAAATCTAGAGACCTGCATGACATCCTGTCATTTCAGATTCCAGTTTGTAGCCATCACAGCATTGATACGCACTGGGTATGAAGAAGTTGGAGTCTTCTTTAGCATCTCAATGTCCCTCATTCCATGTTTGCAGTATGGGGATAGTGGGGAATTTTTTTTGGTTTGTTCTTGTTGTATCTTGTTGATATCAAGTGATGTTAAGTACTAGTTGTTGGACCCCTAACAAACGAGGGAAATAGCCTAGGCAGGACTGGAACTAAGTGTGTAGAGAACAAACACTCATAAAGTCTTCAGAGTACGTTAGCACCTTGAGGGGGAAGACAGGCCTGGTCCTGAGAGTGGGGTCACTCATTACACAGCAAGAAAATCATTTCGGGATCTAAGGTAGGATCATTTTATTAGGCCAAGGATTTTGGTAACAAGAACTTTCTTTTCTGGGTCTTCAGGGGTTTTCTCCGCAGAACCTGCAGTAGTTGCCAGTCTACTTTCTACAGGGGCTGCTTTCCAGTACAATGGTTGCAAAAGAAGTTCCAGAAGCAGATTTCATGGGTGCTGCCACTTTGGGGGCTCTTGGCCTTATCTGCTTCCCAATGACAACTGGTGAGAAGTTGGTATAAGTTTGAGAAGGTGAGCCCTCTTCCCCACAGTAATTGCACTATTCAGTGAAGTGGAACTTTGGCTAGAGAGGTGGTCCATTATTTGGGAGTGAGGGTACAGAGGGGGATCTGCTGTTCCTAAGGTTCTTGGTTTCAGGATGCTATCTTCATCAGGATCTGAGGGAAGGTGGTGGTCAAAATGACAGCTGATGAGTTGTATCATAAAGAGAGAGACAGAAATGTCCACAGGTTGTACCTCTGGGCAACTGCTGTCAGAATGGTCTAGGCAGGTCCCTTAGTTGTTGGGTCAGAAAGATCCTTCAGTCCCTGGAATCTCCAGATTATGCAAACTCTGCTGTCCAGGTTGATCTGCTGGACATTCTGAAACTTCTCTTCAATGGGTAACTGGTATCTTCACACTGTTATTTCCATTTTGTCAGCTAGAGTGTAATGAGGGTTTTTTTTTTTTTAGCTAAAAGCCTACTGTGTTCTTTCAGCAAAAGCAATGACCCTTTATTTTGGGAGAAACCACTGGGGACTCAGTTCTGGAGTTTGTCAACTCCAGGCAAGAGGTGGGAGAAGTTTAGCCTTGTCTACTAACCAATCCTTTCAGGTTCATATGTGGCTTTCCTCCTTAACTTACCATATGAACCCCTAAGTATATATCCCAGAATTTTGTTAGGTTTTTAAAAAAGAATATTTGGGGACAAAAGTACTAAAATTGCCCTGGGACAAGTTCATTGTGTTTCTGGCCTTTTCATATTCAGTCATTGCTGTTCAATCCTGTCTGACTCTTCATGATCCCATTTGGGATTTTCCAGGCAAAGATACTAAAGTGGTTTGTCATTTATTTCACCAGCTCATTTTACAGATGAGGAAACTGAGGCAAACAGGGTTAAGTGATTTGCCCAGGGTCACACAGCTACTGTCTGAGACCAAATTTAAACATCTTCCTGACTTCAGGTCCTTCCTGACTTCTACTGGACCTGCTTGGGTGGGGAATGCTTCTTCTGCATGTAAAAGGCCTTCTATTTTTGCCCCTTCAATCTATTACACTATGGTCAGGTTCCCCCTGAGAAGATCTGAATTCAAATCTGACCTCAGATATTAGCTGCTTCTGGGCAAATCAATTAACACTTATTTGCATCAGTTCCTCATCTGTAAGATGAGAACACACTGAAAGGAAAGGCAGCTACCTTAGAATGTTTGCTGAGAAAATGCCATGGACTTGTCCCATGGGTCACATAGAATCTGACAAGACTGAACTACACTAAAACCTCTGGACCTACTTGGATGCAGAATGTTTCCTTTGCATCTGAAAAGATTTCCCTTTTAGATTTCAATGCCTCTGTTTTTGCCCTTTCAACCTATTACACAATACTGATTCCCCCTACATTTGCTCTTTTCCAGGTTAATCATCATTTCCTTAGATCAGCCTCATAGGATGTAGATCCCAGACCACTTGACCTTTTGATGGCCTTCTTCCTTGTGGATTCATAATGGTTTATATGCAGATAGGTATTTTCCAAATTTCGAGTCTTGAAAAATATATTTCCTTAAGCAAGTATAAAACCAGATGCACACTCAGCTACCACCATATTGTTTGCATATTAAGCTAATGCAATCTATGTGTAAAATGCTTATTTCAGCCTAGCACCTGCTTAAATTATTACACCCTCAATTAGTGAAACCCAAATGAGTGAGGTTGGGTTTTTTTTAGTTATTTTTCCATTTTGCAGGGACATAAGGTCTGGGTTTTCACTTTGGAGGAGTATTTATTTATTTACTTTTGTTGCCTTTCTTTCTTCAAAATGCTTTACCCTTTTTGGAAGACACATGTCAAGCAGAGAGTGCTGGTATAAAAGAAGGCATGTTAGCACCTTGGAGAGCACCAGTAGCCTGACCCAGGGCTCCCTTACCCTGAACAAATCATGTTCACAATGAGTTCATGAGACAGGATTCTTTCAGTGAATGTTACCTTATGTTACCAAACCATATGGCTCCCCTTGCTCCTTTCCTCTCTGGAGTTTTAATTTCCAAACCAGATGCAGTGCCACAATTATGTTTTACTTTATTTTATGCATCCTGCTGTGGAGACACAGAGGCTCACAGTAATTAAACGTCTACTTGGTGAATGGCAAGGAAAGCTCTATACTCTATACTGCTCCATTTGTTAGAATAAAGCAAGGGAGAAAACAAGATTGTAGTATCTCTGGCAGATCTCTTTTCACCAGGGTATGAAGCCATAAGATAGGAATATTTCAATGGAATTCATATTTAGGCATTGAAAGAAGCTATATACTATAAGCTATATACATACTATAATAAAATGAACAAGTAAATACCATATATTGTATAATACAAATACATACATTATATGTGTGCCCATATGTGAATATTTGTATATGGTAAAGTGATTTGGCCAAGGTCAACTGCTTAGTATATGAATTTGAATTCTAGATCTAATGTATGTAGTATAAAAATATATCCAAACTAGCATGCATAGGGACATTCAAATGCTTGCTTCTATGATGAAGGTTACAGTCAATGCCTGCCTTCTCATCTTGTACAACTCCATTAAAGCTTCCAAAGAAGATCTATTATAAGTACCTGGGACCTTCCTCCAGATATATTAATAATGTACAGATACCACAAAGAGAAATTAGTTTTCCTTTAGTTATGTCTCACTTTTGTTCATGACTAACCCACCTTCTTTTCTATCCATATGTTTCTTTGATGATATCCTTAAAACCTCTTCTCCTGCAAATCATTTATTAATATTGTACTATAGATGACTCAGGGTTGCCATGCTCTATCCCATTGCCCTTCGGATGTTTAAAATGTTTCACTCTTTGGAGACTATAGTATTCCATTACCTCCAGCCATAGAGCACTGAGAGAATGTTAACATTGAGAAGATGGACCTTTGTTTCAGGGAGAAATTGGGGGTCATCAAAAACACTGCACAATTTTCTGAAAACAGCCTCCTCTCTTCTTGTTCAAGTCTGGGACCAGCAATGTCTGTCAAAGATATTTGTGCTGACAGACTAACTCTATGGAATCCATCCAAATGCATATCTTAGTTTATGCAATAGGCCCTCTTCATCCAGTTGACTTTTCCCATGTGGAAAGTAAGTGAAACTCTTTTAAGTGATGATAGATCTTGTATAAGAGACTCTGAAAAATATCAGAGTTTTATGCAGATAACACATTATTATCCATTAAAAGGATAACTGAAGGAGCTCTAGGATATTCCCTGTGGTACAGCAAGAATACTGACTGGAATAAAATGATCGGATTGCAAATCCTACCTCTAAATGCGTACTGTATGGCTTTGGACATATCATTTAATCTCCTCAGTTTCTTCATCTGCAAAATAATTTGGTTACACTAGATGCCATCTGAGGTCCCTTCTAGCTCTAAAGCGATGACTCCATGACCTTCCATTTGGATTCTTTAATAGTCATCATCCATGGTGGGGACCATTCATCTCCCAATCTCAGGAGTAACCAGAGGGTCAATGAACAAAAATAGTTCTGTTATCATGTTAGTACAACTTGACTATATCCATAGGAAGATGAGTTGTTTTTTGCAGGATTGCCTTTAAGGAAGTACTGTGCCCAATCAAATCAAATACTTGTTAACAGCAGAAGAAAAAAGAGATGATAAGACTCAATTGGCTGTATCCAAGTCAAATGTTCTATTAAAATCAATGAAGACAGCACTTTACATTTTCTTTACCTCTAGAAGCAGAGTGGTGGAGCTGATAGTGATGGTCTTGGAATCAACATGCTAGGAAAACATAGTTTCAATTGTCACCTCTGACACATGTTACCTATAGGACCATCTACAAATGACTAAACCTCTCAGGATCTCCATGACATTCTATAAAAATATAAGATATAGACGAGTGAGGAAAATTAAAATTATGCTGTATCATTTAATAACCAGTTCTACTCTGTAATTGATCCCATTCCCCATTTTGCCAAACCCCATTTGTCAATGGAGCTCAAAGGCAACCTCTCCCAGTCCCAACTAAAAGTGTGTTTGAACAGTGTGATCACTTGTAGCTTCTGGGACGTTTGTTTGCTAACTAGTTAACGTGTGACTCTTGTTTATCTGTAAACAGAAACCAATTTAAGCTTAAGGGGTAACTGTCCTTGTCTTCCCTAGTTAAGAAAAAAACATAGTGGTTTGGCCTCCCCAAGGAGATGGCTAATGGGGTTACCTTGATTAGAATGGTTCTGATTTTCTAGCCAAGATTTCTAGAGGCACTGGAGGGTCATAAAGGAATGAACATTCCTTAATTGTCAGAGAGGCACATGATCAGCCATACCTGAAGGCCAACATACTATCCCCAGCTACAACTATATGTAAAGCTTTCCAACAACCTTAACCCTGATTTTTTTGTGCTAAATAAAAAATGGTCCTTTCTAACCCTTCAGAATCACTGACCTGAGGGAACCAGTCAGATCCACTGTATATATAGCTATAGTATTTGTAACTATACACATCACCATTAATAAATGGTTATCTTGCTTTGGAGAAGATGTGTGTTAGTTTGCCTAAGTTGCATTTTACTTGCCACACAAGTTCCAGATATACATTGGTAGAAGAATCCTCTTCCATCTGGGGACTTACCTCTACCAATGAAATTTTAGTTCTAGACAATATATATATATATATATATATATATATATATATACATATATATACATATATGTATATATATATATGTATATATATATGTATATATATATATATGTAGATATATATATATATATGAATCTATGGATATGTATGTTGTGTATATACAAATATAATATATGTATATATGTATATTTGTGTGTTTGTGTGTTTGTATATTGATTCATTTACTTATCATTATACTTATTTAATCCGACCCTGAAGGTTGAATTAGTAGCAAAAATAGTATGGAATTTATAGAGGCATACTTCAGCTCAATATTAAGAAAAAAAATGGAAATAATAAGGGCTGTGTAATAATGAAATGTTCTTCCTCTAGAGGAAGTGATTAACCCATCAAGGATAGCCTGGATGACTTAATGTGGTTTAAAAGAAAAGTTTCATGGTTTAGGTGAGAACTCCAGACACAGTTTATGGGAATTATAAGATTTCTGAGTTGTTGGGGATCCTAGATGTTGTCCAGTCCAACCCCTTTCTTTATAAATGAGAAAATACAGATAAATGACTTGTCCAAGGTCCACACTAGTACTGAATGATAAATTCAAGGTCTGAACTAAAATTTTTGATATCAAATCCAATGCTCTTTCCATTATACCAGATTGCTTTCCATAAATTCAATTAAATTCAAAGTAAGAAACCATGAAGAATACTGGAAAGACTTAATCACACTGTTGTAGAATGTTATAGACAGAACCAAGAAAGCAATATGCATATTAACTACAAAAACATGAATTGAAAGATCAATGAAATTAAACTGAACTCTGGGAAGTTATGTGATTACAAAGGTCAAAATTTATAGATAATTATGCAGAGATGCAGAGATGATAGACAGACAGAGAGAAACATAGAGACAAAGACAGAAACAGAGACAGAAACAGAAAGGTAAAATAGTGGAGGGGCACTGGGCCTAGAGTCAAGAAGAGCTGATCAAATTTAGCTTCAGATACTTACTAGCTTTGAGGCTGTCTGCAATTCATTTAACCTCTGTCCTCCTCAGTTTCCTCAATTATAAAATGGGTATCATAGTAGTGCCTACCTCCCAAGATAATCAAATGACATATTTGCAAAGTTTTTAGCTCAGTGCCTAGTGTGTAGTAGGTGCTTAATAAATGCTTGTACTTTTCTTTCTAAATTTCACTCTGGAAAAGAGATAAGAAAAACCGCTTTTACAATGGTGAGGTAGGGAACTATGCTGTGAAATGTTATCTATACCATCACATACAGGCACTGTATTGGTTGGGTCTACTAAATCTCTGTCTCTCTGTTTCTCTCTGTATGTCTCTCTCTCTGTTTTTCTGTCTCCATCTGTATCTGTCTCTCTGTCTTTCTCTTTCTCTCTGTCTCTCTCTCTGTCTCTCTCTCTCTTTCTCTCTCTCTTTCCCTCTCTCTCTCTCTCTGTCTTTCTTTCTGTCCTAGGAGTGAAAGCTAACTAGTTAGGAAATGAGAGGAAGGGCAGATTCTGAAATGAATATGAGATGAAAATGAAAGGTATCAATAAAACTTGTTTTAAAAAGAGAAATTAAAGGAAAATATGCAACTCAGCATGCATTTACTATATGGAAGATCTTGTACTTAGTCATAGGGATACAAAGATAAGAAGTAGCCCAGCTTTTGCCTTCTGGGAGCTTACTGCATGGCAAGAGAAATTCAACAGATACACACTTGTTCTTCTTGGTGGTCCTTTGTTTTCTAAGAGGACCATCACAGAGTGATATCTTGACTCATGGGTAAATTAGATTTAAGTGAGGCAAAGTTGCACAAAGTCATAAGCCTCACTCTCTCTCCTAGAGTCATCCAAGTCCAATGCAAGACAAAAGTCAGGACAACTGGTGATAGCCCAGTATGCAATGGATGACCTTGGCTTCTTCAATGTGTGACCAGGTTCTAAGCACTAGACAGCATGTGCTTCTCCATCCTTCATGTCCATTGGAACAAATTGTTCTCATCCATCCATTTCATCAGGGGAAACCTTCTCATGCTTGGGGTAGACATCTGCCTAACTCATCCATGTGTTTGAGGCATGTTGGTAACCCTCAACACAGTTTAGCCCATCTGGCCATATGGTTACAAGGGTGTGGCCACTGTGTATGCTACAGCTTCTTGGAGCCACAGGTGAGGGTTGGGTGACTCAGGTTGACACCAAAGGTGGATGAGCAGCCCTGAAAAGGGATCAGAAAGCCCTCATGCCAGAGGTACTAGTTGTCCTGAACACCTCATACACTTAAGTGTGACATGAAACAGAAAACAGTAAGGGTAAGTTTTATACAGAAAATGATGATGTTTATTTCTTTTCAGTGCTGTCACCATGTAGTGCGGAAGCTAGGTATTAAAATTAATCAGCATGTGGAATTTGGCAGGTATTATATTTCAGTAAAATCTATTAAAGCTGACGGAAGCTAATGTATGAAACAGTTTTTTCCTCACTTGTCTTCAACAATCCGTTTCCCAAGCTTTTTTCCTTGCTTCTACCAAAAAACAAGTTTTGTGGACATTTAAAGATGACTTATTTCAACTCCCTTAATTTGCTGATAAGGAAACTGAGGAACCAAGAGATAAAATGATTGGCTTAAAGTCCAAAAGGTGGCACAGCTATGACTTAAACCCATGTTTTAATATAAAATCTGCTTTGCTTTCAAAACACCATTCTGATTCCTCATTCCCAGTTATTGAATCTGAAGTCTTGTATTTTTCCATCCCCTTTGAGCCCTGGCATGTGGCAAAATTCCAAAACCCATTAAGCAAGTGTCTGTGCTCTATCTAAATCCTTTGCTTCTTTCCCTTTCAGATACCAATCTGCTTTTTTCTTCTTTTTTCTATCCTTCTATTATTTCTTCCTAACTTACTGAATGCCTTTGGAAAAACCACTTCCCCTCCATAAAGTTTATATGGGGGAGGAGAGGAGAGGAGTCACACTTTAATTATTTCTAGGATCCTTTATGGTTTTTACATTCCATGTTCTGCGTTTTGAAATCTTTTCCAGGTATAATGTTCTCTACTCTATGTTGTAACGTTTCTCAGTCCTAACAAATATTTTATGTTCTATGACTAGTAAATTATGTGACCTAATGGATAAGGTATCTGATCCCTGTTCATCTTTCCATGGACCTCCCTATCAAAGACAAACTAATGGAATATGTACAAATTATGATGCACTAGATTCAGAAAATCTGAGTTCAAATTTAAGTTTTCCCACTGATTATCTCTATGACCAGGAGGAAGCAAACCCTCATTCATCCCCTCCTCATTTATAAAAAAAATTGGGTTATACTGGTTAAGGCTCTTAATCTTAACCAAGGGGTCTATTGATAAATTTCAGAGGTTTGTTTCAATAAGTGGTTTCCTTTACAATCCTCTGTATTATATTTTATGCATTTAAAATGTTATTTAGAAAAGAGATCCATAGCTTCACAAGACTATAAAAGTGGTTCATGGCACATGAAAAAAAGTTAGAAATCCTTGGACCAACTCATTTCTTTTCTTTATTCCATCTCATGGGAGGCTATGTGATATAATGGAAAGCATGCTACGTTTGGAGGAAGAGGACCTAAAAACAAAGCCCAGCTCTGCTTCTTACAACACGTACCTTCTCTGGTCCTCAGTTTCCCCACCTGTAAAATGACAGAGTTGACATTGGTGACCTATAAGGATTTCCAGCTTTAAATTTGTAATCTGTGGAGTTCTATGTTCTGAATTTCTTTCTAGTCCTAACATCCTATGGCATGAAATAAGGTTCTTCTTTCAGTTTTAACATTCTATATTTTATTATTGCTTGCTGTCGTACAGATAGTGGGAATGAGGAAACATAGAAACACATGTGGCCAATAGCCCCCCCCCTTCTTTTTCTAGATAGATATAGTATGGTAAGAGTCTTCCAAACAGAGATAGTCATAAAGAAGTTTTTATTGATATGCATATGTGTCCATATTTTATAACTCATTTGATATGGGCAGTGGCTCCCTGAACAGTTATCTCTGTAGTTGGGCGTCTAGTATGAGCTTAACCTATTAATAGGAGAAACCTTGTTAGAAGAGAGTCTTAAAGGCTGTCAAAGACTAAGTCAAATATATTTTTATTTCTGTAATCAACAAACACTAAACGTAATAGGATCATTTGTGCTCTATACCTTTCAGATGATTGTGTCACTGTGAAAATGTGGTTAAAGAAAATCATCTACAACAATCATTTGTTCCTTTCTCATATTTTCAGCAAAGATACCCAAGATTCTGTATAGATGATGCTTATAAAGATTTTGCAGGGACGTGAAATTAGACAGTGAGGGATTGCAAGTGTCTTCTAAGTTTATGTATATGTGTGTGTATGTGTATGCACACATGTGCCATACTGCAAGTTCTCTAATCTTTTCAATTTGGATTTTTCCTCTAATGATGTAGATCCCAAACCATTATGAATTCCCATCTCGTGTAACTCTTGTCCATGACCTCCATAAGATCACAACATTGGATCAATTCAATGTTGGGAACCTTCCTCAGTTTCTTTTGACATCTCAAGGATGTCAACAGGGGACATGGACTCTGAATAAATTCTCCTTCACTCACCATGTGACCATCCCATTCTCTTTGATATTCATGTATTTCTTTGATGACATGTTTCATTCTGCCCCTCTTTCATAATTCCTTGTTTGTAACGTGTTAGGGCTTATTCATAGCCATTCTGCACCTTTCCATTATGCTCTCATTAATCAAAACCTTTCATTTTTAAAAATATCTTCTTCTCTTTGAGACGACGTTTGAAATATTCCTGGTTATCAAAATTGTGCTCCCTCAAGTGTAATATTCATCTGTGTGCACTGTGTCCAGCTGCTATCCTGACTTCATTTTAAGCACATTTCTACTTCCTCAATCACACATTGGGTATCAAGTTGTTAGAGACTAAATGGGAGCAGTCCATTATCACTGATGATGACAACAAATCTAGAGATGCTGCCAGATTCTTTACATTTTTTTCCATTTATTTGTTCTCTTTTTTTCTGTTCCACTCATAAATATTCTTTGGGTATTCTGGTTCAATTTATTGGTTATTCTGCCATGCAAAACTCAGCATGGGTACTTTAAAGGGAGTTTACCAAGTTGCCCAGGAAATTATGTTTCTTGTTTTCTTTAGACACATAATAAAATTAACTCTGCCAAATATGGCACACAACTTGCTGAGGAAAACCCATGAGACTAATTTCAATTTGATGGCTATTTCTTTTTGTCCTCTGGTTTAATTTGTTTCAAGAATCCCAATATTGATACAGTTCCGCTCACTCACGTTGAGAGCACCAATAGCTAAATTATTGTGTGATGCTTAGTATTTCAGCTAGCCAAAAATTTTTGACACTATCATGAAATCAATCAATCAGCAAGTCTGTATTAAATCCTCTTCAGAGTCCAAATGGAAATGGGATTTTCTATATATATGGTGAAGTCCCCTGGAAATTCCTATTTCTGGATGATATTTGCTGATTGCCTCAAGCTCCAGAATACTACAGGACCTCCTCAGTGAAATGCATTCACTCAGAAGATATCAGCTTAGTAACTGACATGAGGGAAAAAAGAAAAATATTTAAAGTCAACAGTTTGGCTAAACAATGAGTTCTTCCATGAACTCAGATTTTTAAAAGATATATGCAAGAGACAGAATAATGGAGCAGGTAACTAAGGATAAATTAAAAAGAATTTCAAGGTTCTCTATGAATATTATCAGGAAGGCTAATTTCAAAGGTGAGCTGAAATTTTCAGTAGATACTAAAGACAATAAAAAGATTTACTTAAATCAAAGGGTGTAATTACAAAAGGAAGATGAATGAAGTCTTAAGACACTGACTTTGAAAGATAATGTAAGATTTAGAAGAAGGGGAATTACTTAGCCTTATTTTTATTTTCTTATCTCTACCAATAAGGGATGATCTGTAGATTGAGGATAGGACAAAAGGATTTGGAAGGGAACTTGGAAGGGAG
The DNA here is from genome assembly GCA_028658325.1 of Potorous gilbertii. Classification (NCBI taxonomy): domain Eukaryota; kingdom Metazoa; phylum Chordata; class Mammalia; order Diprotodontia; family Potoroidae; genus Potorous; species Potorous gilbertii. The sequence continues at coordinate 217,762,889 of CM053772.1, forward strand.
ATTTCATGTAATGAGATGTTAAGAGTATCTGGCTGCTCTTTACAGAGGTGAGATGGGTAGGTAGGTCACAGATAGACTGCTGCACCTGGAGGAAGAAAGATCTGAGTTTTAATCCTGCCTCAGACACTCATTTAGCTTTGTGACCCTAGGTAAATCGCTTAACCCTTTTTATCTCTGGCTTCTTTGTCTAAAAACAATGGAAGCAATAATAACTCTTCCCTCACAGGGTTGTTGGGAGATAAGACTTTTAGCATGCTTTGCAAACTTTAAAGTTGTATATAAATCCTAGCTTAATTTCTTGGCCAAGATAGTCCATATCATAAAAGGATAAAAGCACTTGAAGATGTAATTACTAAAACAGTATCCATGATCTGTGTGGAAACAGCAAATAGAAATATTTCCTTAGGATTGAAAATGAGCAAATATGTTGATTTTCAAAAAGTTTAAGAAGATAAATACTTCAAGATATAGACTAAATTTAACACAAATTCCAGAAACATCTTTAGAAGATATTCTTAAAGAATTGTGCTATAAGCACCCAGAAAGAAAGGAGGTGATTTCTTAGAACCAGCACAGGTTCATCAGAAATCAGTAGCATCAGAAAAATTGAATTACTTTTTGGGGACAACAGATGGAATTTGCAAGGACCAGGAAAAAATAGTCAATTTGACTGACCAGAAGATAGTTTGAAGGAAAATGATACATGGTTGGTTGGTTGGTTGGTTGGTTGGTTGTTGTCCTTCATACATCATTGTGATGGATCAAAATACAATGTGTCTGACTGTGGCTGATCAGACCAATAACACTTCAGAATGTTCTACTACAGGTTGAACATGAATAGGTCACATGAATATCTGGAGTACAGATATCTTTAAATTTGCATATTCTGTAATTCCGCTTTGCTCATAGATCACAGCACCTTCTTTGAGTTGGGCACACCATGCAGGATGGACCTGTGCTACTGTCTCCAATGTCACACAATCGATTCCAAGTTCTTCAGAGAGACCCTGAGATTGTCCATGTATTTCTTCTTCTGACCTCCATGTGAGCATTTGCCTTGTGTGAGTTCTCCATAAAATAGTCTTTTAGGCAAACATACGTTTAGCATTCAAACAAAGCCAGTCCATCAGAGTTGTACTGTACTGTACCGTAATAGAGTTTAAATGCTTGGCAATTTAGCTTGAGAAAGGATTTCCATGTACGGTAACTTATTTTTCCCAGGTGATCTTCAAAACCTTCCTAAGATAACTCAAGTGGAAGAGATTCAGTTTCCTAGCATGACAACGGTATACTGTTCAGGTTTCATAGGTATATAGCAATGAAGTCAGTGCAATGCCTTTATAGAATTTCAGTTTGCTAGACACCTCTTCTCTTCCATACTTTCCTTCACAGCCTCCCAAACACTGAGCATGAATCAACCTCATCTTCTATGTGTCCATCTATGGAAAATATACTGCCAAGGTAAGTGAACTTATCCACAGCATTCAAAACCTCTTCATTTGCAGTAAATGATGTTTCCATGGATGGATGGCGCGGTACTGGCTGATAGAGAATCTCTCTTTTCTTAGTGTTGTTAGGCCAAAATTAGCACAAGTGGCAGAGAATCAATACATACTTTGTCATGTCTCAGCCTCAGAGGCTTCATTGGGTGCACAATTATCCAGGAACAAAAAGTCTTACACCAACTCTCCCTCCACTTTAGTCTTGGATCATCGCCTTTTCAAGTTGAATAATTGACTCTCAGTATGGTAGCTGACCTTGATGATGTTCTTGTTCTTGTTGAAGGACTCTGACAACAGAAAATATCACGCTAAAAAGCATGGAAGCAAGCACACAGCTCTGTTTCACTCCATTGGTGACTGGGAAAGTGCAAGAGCATCATTCATTATCCAGAATCCATGCAAGCATGCCATTATGAAACTGACATTCAATACTGATGAACTTCTCTAATCAATCAAATTTTGCCATGATTTTCCACATGCTTTCATGACTGACAGTATCAAAGACCTTGAGCAGAACAACAAATGGTATGAACAGACTTCTGTTCTCCTGGCATATCTCCTGGAAATGTCAGGTGGAAAATGCCGTATCAAACATTCCTTGTTCCCTTTTGAAATCATACTGACTCTTGGGTAGATAGCCATCTTCAAGGTGAAGGATAAGTCTATTAAGGAGGATTCTTACAAGAATCTTACTAGCAATGACTAAGAGAGAGGACCCTCTGTGGGTGTCACAAAACAACTTATTTCCTTTACCTTTTCATTAATGAACAATGGAGGCATCCTGGAACTCCTGGGGGATAACTTTCTATAGCCGTATAACTGCAAACATTTTAGTTATCTTTTTGTATAAGCAATATACTCCCTGACTTTTAAATTTCAGCTGGAATAGAATCTGCCCCAGATATTTTGCCATATCAGGTTCTAGTGGCATTCAAAAATCTCTTCTTCAGTTGCAAATTTGGCTAGAGAGGGATTGACTTCAATTTGAGGTATATAGTCAATAGCTTCACCATTAGATGATGATGATCTATTGAGAAGAATACTATGGAAGTGTTCAGCCCATTTCTCCAAGATCATGTTCTTAACACTAAATATTTGGTTCCAATATCACTGAGCAGCTGAGATGCACCATACACCTTTAGTTCATTAATAGCCTTCAGGGCATCAAAAAAGTGCTATGGATTGCTACTATCAGGTAAAACTGAATTTTATTATACCTTCTTACTGAGCCAAGAATCCTATATCTCTCTAAGATATTTTTTCACCTTACTTTTGATGGAATTAAATGCTGCTTTCTTGGAGATGGATGAAGTCTCCTTCTGGTAAACCATGTGGAGTTCTCATTTTTTCTTTAGCAGCTTCTGAATTTCTCCATCATTTTTGTGAGTGTTCTGGCCCATATGAATAAATGTGATGTTGTACACAAAATCTCTGAAAGCTTCCCACTTTTTTCTGCAAATGATAAATAATAATCTTAGAAAGGTAGATAAGAGCCAAGCTCTGAAGGTTCTCAAATACCAAATGGAGAAATTTGTATTTAGTCCAGAGAGAATGGAAAGTCACTAGAATATATGGGGCAATGATATGGTGAGACCTGTGTTTTAAAGATATCATTTTGGCACCTGTGTGGAGAATGGATTGGAGAGTCATAAGGTCATTTGCACAGTTCAGATAACTAAGTGGGATCCTCCAAGCCAACTTAAGCATCAGTCCACTTTGAAAAATAATTATCAATAGTGAAAATCTCAGTTACCCTAAATCTGTAGTAAATTTTCTGATAGTAAATATGAAATAGTGGAAAGTGAAAAAGATAGGTCTTTAGCATCTGAAAATTTGGTAATTCAGACTCTGACCCTAGGAGTTTGACATCATTTAAGTTATTTAATCTCTCCTACACTTAATATCTTATTCTATAATTTGAGAATAACAAAATTCACACTACCAACCCCAGGGATGAAAAATACTCCAAAACATTAGGGGTATCATCAATGAGTATTTCTTTCAACAATACAAATTTCAACACAGTCATGCCTTCTCCTTTGTGATTCTTGTCCTTAACTCTTACTGAGATCTCCTCAACATATTTGTGGTCCTTTTCTCAGTAACGTAAGTCTTTGTGAATACCAATGCAGCACTGAGCCTGTCTACCGATTAAGCCTTGTCTTTGGTACATGACCAGCCCCTCTCCTTTTCAGATCATAAATTGCCTTGTATGATTATTATACTACTTATAGCACACAGTTCATCATTGGTAATAAGCTACAGTCTGCTTAAGTCTACTTTATATCTTTCTATTACTTTTTGGATTACCCACAAGTATTTTTTAAGAGATTATAACATTCTATGATTTCTAACTATTAAGAAAATATTGGTATTAAAATTTGGTATTTTGTATCAACTTGGCATCATTAAAAATGCTATACGACTTCCTGAATCAGCTAAAGTCAAAAAGCATTTATTAAGCACCCACTCTCTACCAGATGAGGTCTGCTAGGTGGTACAGTGCACAGAATACCCAGCCTCAAGTCAGGAAGACCTGAGCTCAAATTTAGCAACAGATACTTAATTGCTATGTGACCCTGGGCAAGTCACTTAAACTTGCTTGCCTCAGTTTCCTCATCTGTAAAATGAGTTGGAGAAGGAAATGCAAACCACTCCAGTATCTTTGCCAAATAGTTTCACTAAGAATTGGAGGTGACTGAAATGACCGAATAACTTTTCTAGACTGTGTTAATCCCTAGGAGAAAAAGAAAGGCAAAATAATGCCTTCTTTCAAGGAACTGAGGATCTAATGGGGAAAATAACATACAATCAACTGTAAACAAAATATATACAGGATGAATATTTCACTTTTGTCTTCCTATTCATTCTGGACTTAATATGTTTTGTGGGATATTTTTTTGTTTGTTTTGTTTTTTGTTCAGTTTTTGAAACTATCTCCCCATCTTAAGGGCAGTGAGCATTCATAGCCTGACCCCATGATTGACCAGCAGTGTTTCTGGCCTCAGCCAGTTCTCCCTTCTTTAGGTAGTCTGATGTCCCCTCACTCTGCAGGCTCAACCTATTAGTGTTGGACTTAGTTTGGACACTGCTTCAGTTTAGCCCATTGAAGCTTAGAACTCTGGAGTGCAATTGATCCTCCAGCCCTTAGCCTCACTGGTAGCAGAGATTACAGAGTCAACCATGCCTGGGCATTATGGATCTAAAATATCTGTTCACTGACTCAGTAGTCTATGCATGACACAGGTGCATGGCAGTCTGAGAAATTGGCAGTTTTCGTTCACTTGGGTTTTCCTAGATGAATTGCTAGACCTATCTCTTTTGAACAATGATAAATTTCATTAAGGAAAACAGAATAGTATTCTGGGGCTTTGGAGATAATTCCAAAATAGTACCCATAAACACAAGCATCTGTAGGAAATTCCTCTTCCATTCATGTTCTTTAGTAAGCATATACCACTCAGTTTTATGACTTGCTTGATATTGACAGTCAGGGTCATTGAACAAAGTTATCTCAGTGGTTGCATCTATCTTTGGGAAGAAAGCACTTTGCGAGTTATTTCACTACTTTGAATCTATATTTTCTCATCTTATAATGGGGTTAATAATCTTTATACTATCTACTTCACTGAGTTGTTGTCAGGAAAGTGCTATCAAAGTTTAAACTGTTTTTATGTTACTATCTTCATTTTGTGAGTTAGAGCAATTTAGGGACTTTGAGTTTTAATCATGGCTTTGTCCCTGAATTTTCCTTCCATTGATTAGTTTCTTCTTGTTAAGCTGTTGTCTTTTATCTTGCAATCAACTGCATGAAGACTATCTGTGCTAAGTCTCCTCTATTCCTGAAATAACTTCCTTTTGTAGCTAAAAAAAACACAATAATAAATCACCACCAAAAAAATCTCTTCCCCTGATGGATTATACTTACTCCATCTGTTGGGACCACAACCTCCAAACAGTGGGTGTTCACTGCTGTTCCCTTACACACAAAATCCTTTGTAATCTTTTTCATTGTCTTTTTAAACAAACATTTATCCTTGTAAAATTAGTTGAAATTTCCTTCCTGGAATTTTCTATCATTCATTTCTGTATGATAAACATCTTGAAGTATATTTCTTGTACTCAAATCTCTTCACTTGGAGTTCTGCTGTGGATCATACATGTTGTCCCTACTCTATCAACCAATGTCATTCTGCAAACATTCCCTGAGTTTCTATGACATCCAAGAACCTGTGCTAGCCCTACAATAAGCATTCTGGTTCAGGATCCCAGCACTAGGCTGAAACTGCTCTTTCTAAGGGCACCAGCCATCTCACACATGCTACGTGCAAAGATCTTGTCTCATTTCTCATATTTCTTGAACTCTTTTGATATTGCTAGCCATGCAAAAGGAGGCAAAGACTAGCTTTAAATTCTGGTTTTGCCACGTTCTAGCTGGGTGACTTCAGATAAAAGTCTCAGTTTTCTCATCTGGAAAGCAGAGATGACAATTCTTGAACTGCTTTAGAATACTTAAACTACTACAGAATACCCTGTATGACCTGATTTGAACCTTACAACATCCCGAGAGATAAGTGCTATTATTATATCCATTTTATAGATTAAGAAACTAAGGTAAGCCAGTTATATGACTTGCCCAGGACCACACAACTAAAAATTTTCTGAGGTAGAATCAGAACACATGTCTCCCTGACTCTCAGTCCAAGACCCTATTTCACCCCCACTTGACGATAATGCACTTCATGTATTTTGCCTCTTTTCCTATCTTCAGTGCTTAGCCTAGTGCCTGGTATGCTGTTTAACAAATGTTTAATGATTGATTTGTCTTCTCATTTGAAGTGCAGCATTCTTTCCAACCCACCAGGCTTCCTCTGTCATCTGCTGTCATTGGATAAATTCAAGCATTTTCAGCAGGCTTGCTAGAAACAATTCACTTGCAAAAAATAACCTGTGATGCAGTAGATGGTAAAAGGAATCTAGAAATGAACTGAAAATGAAGCAGGGTCATAAAAATAAAAATTACTTCCCTTCCTAGATATTTAAGATAGCATTGAAAAATTCAAAATAAAATATGTCATTAGAAAAATGGGGATGAATACAATCACAAACAAGGCTGACATTTAATTTGGTAAATATTTATTTCCTTCCAACATACTCACTGTGTTCTTTTGGGTATTTATAGAGAGGCTTGGTAATGAGCTGTTTACTCTGTTGTGAACTGAAGGCAAAACTAATGCGCATCTTGAAATTTAGCCACCTAATTAAATAAGAATAAGTAATTTCCCATTGTCAGATTGTCCCACATTCTGAATTTCCACTTACACATGTGGCCTGTCTTGTTGGGTAGACTGGAAAGCTATCAGTTTTCCTAAGGTAGTCTACCGTATGGTTAAAATTTACTAATTGCTCCACAACTTTGTAAGTGAGAACATATGGGTCTTGTTTTTCTTATGAGTGTTTCTGCTCAAAAACAAAGCGCAGGGAATTTAGAAGTCATTTTCATTATTCCTGTTAGTTGCAAAGACCACTGTAAAAAAAAAAAAGATCACTTGACCTACTATGCATGGTAGCAAGTGTTTTTAGTTTCTGTAACTTCTTTGTCATTCTTTCTAACTTTTCCTAATTAAAATGTCATTTCCCTAGTCCCTTCTCCTAGACATTGGGTTATGGAAGGACCTGGGTGCTATTAAGGTAGTTATGATAGGTACTAGGTACAGTTACAGAGAGTTGAGTCTAAAGTTAGGAAGACCTGAGTTCAAACCCATCCTCAGACATTTGCTAGACTGGCTGCCTCCATTTCTTTATCTTTCATTTGGGGATAATGATAGCACCTATTTCTCAGGCTTGTCAATCAGTTGATAAACATCTATTATGCCTCTACTATGTCCCATGCACTGTGCTAATCACAGAGAACACAAAGAAAGGCAAAACATGGCCCCTGCTTTCAAAAAGTTCACAGTCTAATGGGAAAGTTTAGTTGCAAGGATGAGATAATGTTTGTAAAGTGTTTTGTAAACCTTTAAGTATCATGGAAATGCTATTTATTATTGTGATAGTGACAGTTGTTTTTATTTTTGATACTACCTTCCCCTACCCAAAGATAAAAGAACTGACTACAGAAACACGAGGCCATTGTTCAATTTTGGGTGGTGGTAGCTATTTTCAATAAAGTCACTAGATATTTAAGCACCATATAGACACAACCAATATTTCAATTCAGTTCAACAAATATCTATACATTTAGTCATTCAACTGCGGTTTGTCTTTCATTCTCAAAGAGGACCATGACATCTGGGCGGTGATGCCATGACATGCAAGTAAATTGGATTTAAGTGAGGCAGAGTTGTGTAAAGTCACCAGCCTCACTTTCTCCTTTAGACCTATCTGGGTCCAGTGGCAAGTTATAGATCAGGATTACTAAATATCTACTATGTGTCAGATACTTGTACTAGGAGATAGGGGTACAAAGATGAGCGTAAAACAGTCCCTGCCTTCAAGGACTTTATGTTCTACTAGAGAAGATATCATTAAGCACCTGCAGAGGACCACATTGGTGGTGAGAACTGACAAAGCTTAGCTGAAACATGGGGCCTTATTCTCAGAGAGCTTATATTACATGAAGGGAATAGGAGATACACATTGATGTCCAGGACAAACAATAATACCTGGACCATGTCATAAGAAAACAAGTAAATGAATAACGGAAAGATTATGCACACCTTCAATCAATCAAAGGTTTCATAGGTCATAAAGTACAGGTTTAGAGCTGGAAAGGACCTCAGAGATCACCTAGGTTAGACCACTTTCCTCAATTTAGCAATGACTAAATTAAGTGCCAAAGAAGTTAAGACAATTACCTAAGGTCACCCAAAAGTAAGGAGCAAAAGTGTGGTTTTAACCCAGGTCCTATGGCTCTTTGGTCAGTTTGTCAGGTGGAAGTCAAGAAAAGGGACTGACTTACTTTGACTCCAGTGACTAGAGTTAGGGCCCCTAGGTGGAAGAGGATTTATACACAACAAAAGGAAACTCTGTCACAGCAACAGTTCCCCAAAATGGAATGAGATATCTTTCAAAGCAGTGAGCTTGTAATCCTTGTGGTATTTAAGCAAAGACTAGCGACATATTTTAAAGATGAGAAAACAGAAAGTCAGAGGAGTTAAAGTGATTTACCAAGTCACACAGAAAACCACACCTGGGATTTGAGCTCAGATTCTCCAAATCCAAATGTGTCACATGTGTCATCGGAGGCCTCACCTTCAGTAATGAGCGTCTCCATGGTTACTCATATTTGTACCTGGATGACAAACACATGTAGGTAAGAAGAATTGTGATTATTGTAATTAATAACATTAAATAACAACTAATATCCATTTAGCACTTTAAGACTTAGGACTTTACACGTTATCTCTGACTTCTGTTAAGTCTCCATTCCAATCTTATCTTTTATAAGTGGCCTTTCACAATCTCTCCAGCTGCTCTTGCCTTTTCCTTTGAGATTACCTCCTATCTACTCTGCATATATTTTGTATATATCTGGTACGTCCTAGTTATTCCAAAGTTGGCTTCCCTTTTAGAACATGAATGCTTTGAGGTCAATACTGTTTTTGCTTTTCTATTTAGCCCCATCATTTATCACAGTGCTTAACATATTCCTAGTGACCCTAGACAAGTCATTTCACCCTGTTTCACTTAGTTTCATCATCTGTAAAATGAGTTGGAAAAGAAAATGGGAAATCACTTCCATTGCCAAGAAAACTCCCAACGGGGTCACAAAGAATCAGACATGGATATAAAAATGACTGGATATCAATAATGCCATGTTCCTGGTAAACCCTTAATAAATGTTTTTGATTGATTTATTTATATTTCCTTTAGAGTTGGAGTCCTTAAGCATTAGCATCATCCTGAAGATAAGAGAGATGATCTCTAAGACAAGAGGGTAGCAACAGTTATAAGAGCCTTAAGGAAAGTCCTTTTCCTTTCTGCGACAGCTTGTAGCCAAGGTATAAATGTATTCCAGGCTATTGTTTCCAAAGCTGACCCTGATATGATGGGCTAAGAGTGTTGAAAGAGGAGAGAATCAGGCGAGATCAGCCCTGGGGATTGTGGTTAGCTGGGTGGCTTTCTTGATATTTCTGTATTTCCATTTTCTGTGTCTTTGCAGAGAGTTATAGCATCAAAGTGTCACAGTGTCTAACAGTAAGAAGGGACTCCAGACACTACCAAGTACAACTTATATCTGACCAAGAATCTTTTCTACACTCAATCAGACAAACAAGCAATCATCTAATCTTTCTTTGAGGGAAGGGAACTCACTACCACACGTGGCAACCTGTTACATTTTTGTATATTAATAGTATGTTGATGATGGGTTTTTTTTCCTTACAAAATGAAGTCTGTCTCTGCAACTTTAACCCATCATTTATAATTTTGCCTTCTAGGGTCAAGCAGAATAAATTGTTAAGTCTCCAGATATTTTAAGACAGTTACCGTGTTCCACCTCATCCATAAAAAGAGGGAGTTAAACTGAACAGTCTCTAAGGTCCCATTCAGCTCTAAATCTATATTCTATAACAGTTTCCTGGGACACTCTACTAGAGAGCTCCCTTCAAGGTGACATTAATCTATTAACACCTACTCTGTGTTCCAGTCATCTGACCTTTTTTCCAACTTCCTCATCGTTTGTTGTTTATCATGTTGTTCACTCATTTTGGTCCTGTCTGACTCTTTTTGACCCCATTTGAGGTTTTCTTAGCAAAGATACTAGAGTGGTTTGCCATTTCCTTCCCTAGTTCATTTTACAGATGAGGAAACTGAGGCAAACAGGGTTAAGTCCAGCCAATCAGTGTCTGAGGCCGGATTGGAACTTGGGTCCTCCTGACTCGTAGCACTCTGTCTACAGTAATACCTACCTAATAGCAGTACTTTTACCTAGTCCTTACTTCTTACTCTCTTTTCCACAAGCAAATATAAGAGATTTTGTCAAATGCTTGGCCAAAATCTAAGTATACTTGTAGAATTCTCCTGATCTATCAGTCTGGTAACTTGGTCGAAAAAGAAATAAAGTTTGTCTGGTCTAACTTATTTACAAGTAAACCAGGCTAGCTGAAGTGAACAGTGCATTGGACTGTGATGCAAGCTGGTGAAGGTCTTGAGGAACAGTTCCCAAGAAAGCACTAGGCTGTGGCAATGCTTCGTGAAAAGCTCCTTGAGACAGCCTTTCCGTATTCTCTTTAATGTCACCGGACCTTGAGAGAAAACTCAAGGGGCCCTAATGCTGAGAAGTTAGCAAGTCCAACACGGTGATTTTTTAAAACATTTTGAATAAACAAAACAAAACTAGGATTTATTAATTATTTTTGTCCTGACCTCACAGCCATCTAAGTCTTCCCCTTCTTGACAATGACCATGTCTGACATTGTTTAAAATATGCTAAGTAGTCCTCTACCTCTCTGCCATGGAAGGAGGTGTGTTTCATTTCCTCTTCACTAGGACATTTATGAGATTTTTACTTAAGTCAGAGTTTGACTTTCTTAATATTGTTATAGTCATTCTGTATGTTGTTATAATAATGACAGCAATCATGTATATAGTGCTTTAAGATTTGCAATTCACTTTACATATATTATCTCATTAGAGCCTTACTACTTGGAGATAGATGCTATTATGCACACACACATAAACATACACCTTTGTGTGTGCATGTCCGTATATATACATATATATGTGCGTATGTCAGTGTATATACATATCTGTATGTATATATGTATATATACATGTACTGTAGATAAGAAAACTGGAGCTGAGAAAGACTGAGTAATTTACCCAGGGTTTCACAGCTAATAAATGTCTGAGATGAGATTAGAACTCATGTCTTCCTGAATCCAGGTCCAGCATTCTATCCACTATATCACCTGGTTGACTCCTTTAATTGGTTCAGTTCATTTTGCTCCGGACTTGTTTATAAAACATTTTTAATGTTTCTCTAAACTCTGACTATTCAATATTTCTTATTCATTAAAAAACATTTCATTACGGCCATATACCAATATTTTCTCATCCATTCCACAATAATGCACATCCACTTTTTTTCTAGTCTTTTGTTACCATAGAGTACTGCTATGAATATTTATATATACATATATTTTATATATACATATATGTACATACATATATATGCCTATACCTATACCTACATACATACACACACATGCATTATATATATATATATATATATATATATATATATATATATATATATATATATGTATATGTATATATCCTTTGTTTCTGTCTCCCTTAGGTATGCCTAGAAGTGGGATCTAGGCCAAAGGGTCTGGCCACTTTAGTGTCTTGATTGAAATAATCTCAAATTGATTTTCATGGTGGTTGGACCAGTTCAGTTCCTCACCAAGAGTGTATTCATTTCCCTATTTTCCAACAATCTCTCTAATACTGATGCTAAATATCAATCTATTTTGTCAGTATGTCAGGTAAAACACCAGAATTATGTTAATTTTTACATTTCTTTGACTATTGTTAATTCAGAGTATGTTTTCCAGTAGTCATTTATAGCTACAATTACTCTTTGAAAGTTATTCATGCCCTCTGATGCTTTCCATTTCTAAACCTTCCTACCTGGAATAGGCCAGTTTAATTTTTTTGTTGTTCAGTCATTTCAGGCACATCTGACTCTTCATGACCCCCTTTAGTGTTTTATTGGCAAAGATCCTAGATAGGTGAGGTTGTATTTCATGGAGGAACCAGCCAATCTTCATTCTACTCCCCTTCTATCTTCTTGCCATCTGCTATTGAGTACAAATGTCCCACTTTTTAGATATGAAATTTTTTCATGATATCTAATAAAAACATTTTCCCATTCCATTTTGCTTCTCATGCTATCTTCATTAATTTTATTCAGAAAAAAAGATTTTTCAAATTTAGGTAGGCAAAATGGCTATTTTTAAATTTTATTTCTTCTACCCCTTGGTTGATCATGAATAATCCCCCTAACCATTGTTGTAAAAGTTATCTGATCATCTGATTCCCTTCTATTTTTTTAATTGAAAAATTAAAATTTTAATTTTAATGACTTTTAGTATTCAGGTTATATTTGCATTTTGCACTTTTGAGTTGGCAAAATGATTTCCCTAAACTACAAATCTCCCCTGTCACTCCCCTACTCTATAAACTCCAATGGCCCCTATTGCTTCTAGGATCCAATATAAATTCTCCCAATCAGCATTTAAGGGTTTTTGACAATTTGTCCCCAATTTTGTTTTCCACCCTAATTGTACATGACATCATTTTCTCCACTACATGATCCAGTAAAAAAAAAAAATGGCCTTCTTCAGGATGCTCAGAAAAAGATACCATCTTTTGTTTCTCAGCTTTTCCCCTATCTGTCCTCATTGCTTGGAACACATTCCCTCCTCACCGCTACCTCTTAGAATATCTTATTTCCTCTAAAACTAAGTCCAAGTTGAGGGAAGGGACTGATTTTGGTTTATCTTTGCATCCGCAGGGCTTAGCATAATGTCTCAGACATAGTAGGCAATAAATGCCTGATTGATTGTACACCCTCTTTTCCAGTCTTCATCATAGAAATATTAATTCTCTGATAATGAAACACAGCAGTAAAATCCTAAGAGCCTTACACCAAGCCATTTTCCAAGTCAGACCAAATTTTTTTTTCCACTAAACCAGGGAAAAATTCATTCTCAATACCAACCAGAAGGTCATGCACAAATGGGCTTTTCATTCCAACAACCTGCTGGGAAATAATCACTTTCAGATACTATAAACACCATCTATTAATAAAATGTATGAATTTCCCACAGATGGTAAAAAAAAAAAAAGAAGCTATTTATAGACTAAATTTTTTCAGGAAAGCTTTTGACTTAAGGCCAAGTTAGCATAAAATAAATGATGTTTTTATCATGGGAATTCTCATGCGATTTCAAGCCCAGTGGAAATGGTTTATGTCAAATTATATTAAATATGATAGTACACAGTTATAGTTCACATTTATAGACCATTTTCTGGTTACAAAGTACTTGATATTCATTATCTCATTTGAGCTGCCCAATGTAATCCTGAAACTGAGATAGCATGACCTTGGCTTTACAGATGAAGAAACTGAGGTTCAGAGAAGTTATGGTTTTCTCAAAATTGCTACAATATGACAATGTGAAGCCTCAAACCGAGTTCTTTTGAAACCAAACCTGTTATTCTGTCAACCAAAACCCCCAGTGACTATGAAAGTGATTCACATACTGTTGGTGTTGTTTAGTTGGGGGTGGGGGAGATATGATTTTTACATTAAATTCTACAGAGTATTGTATTGTGGAATCATTTTTAACAACTTTGAGATCATGGTCTCTGGTGCACATCCAACCCAACAAACTAAAGATTCATTCATTCACTCATTCATTCATTCTCAAGCATTTAATAAAATCTGTAAAGTATCCTAGTCACTAGCAATAAAAAGAAAGAAAATGCAATAATCTCTACCTTTAAGAACCTACATCTTCTTGAAAGCAGGGGTATACCATAAAAGGAAAATTTAATGAAAAAATGCAAATTAATACACAGAGGAGATTGAAGGTAATTTGCTGGGGCAGAGCCTTGGCAACAGAAAGATCACATTGCACTCCCATTAGGAGATGATGCTTTAGCTAAGCTTTGAAGGAAGTTAGAGATGCTGAGGTGAAAGTGGAGGAGGGAGTGCATTCCAGGCATGGAGGACAGGTAGTACAAAGGCATAGAGTTGGAGAACAAAATGTTGTGTGTGAAGAACTGTAAGAAGTTCAGTTTACCTGGGTCACAGGGAGCGTGAAGACAAATATTGTACAAAAAGACTGGAAAGGAAGGTTGGGGGCAAATAATAAAGGGCTTTTATATCTGCTCCTAGAGGCAATAGGGAGTCATTGAGATTTATTGAGAAGATAAATAACATAGTCAGACACCTATGCTCTAGGAAGGACATTTGAAATGGGACTGGAAAGGAAAGCTTTATTCATTCCTCTAAATATCTACTTAGTAATGCTAATGTAAGGACAGTTACAAAGGCTCTGCTGATCCAAAAAGGGATTAGTGAGATCTTTTGAAAATCATTCTTTATACAAATTGCATAGTTGTGCAACTATTTTAGAACAGTGAAAGTACCAGAAATCTGTGCATAAGTTGGTATGTCTACTTGTGTGTAGATGTCTGCATAGTTTTAGAGCTATGTATCTATGTATCTGTGTCTAGGTGTTTTAGTATCTAATGGTCTTCTTATATGTTTGGGTATATGTTGTTATATGTGTGCCTCTACCTGGAAATGCATCTATGGATATGTGTAACTGGCTGTATATGGGTCTAATGTTCCCCAGACAGTGTGCTTATGCCTTGAGAAGCTAAATAAGGTCACAGACATCCTTTTCATGTCTGAACTGAAACTTGTTCCTGCTGTGCTGAATCAAATGTGTTAATGCTGCAAGGCCCATTGGGCCAAACTGTATGTCTGGGCCTGGAAACTTCTGTTACATCCAGATTAGCAGAGTGAGAAACCCCACCCTGGGCAGTATGCCAATCATAGGTTTAATTTACTGTGAAGAAATGGAAAAAGTCTCCAAAAATTCACTTTCTCCTTCATCTGGACCCAAATGATAAAAAGAATCTGATAGGTTCCTGCATACCAAACCTGAATCATGAGGAGGGGCCATGTCCTTGAAAGTGACATGATGAAATTGCCATGTGGAATTTTGGATGAAAGTGTGATTCCACATCTTTATGTGTTTTCTCTCCTCAGGGATATAGCTCATCTGCAATCACTAATTGTGATGACTTTCAAGCTACTTAAAAAACTCTTTTCAGGCCCTTGGTTTTCTTAATCTCATTTCATATTGTTAAGTATATCTCCTGGCCTTGAACATCAGAAGAAAAATTTCCAAACAAATATAGCTCCATTAATGGAATGTGAATGTTCTCTAAATGTTCACTAGAACATGGACTAATGTATGCTGAATTCAAAATTATCATAAACTTGAGGTCAATCAACAAACATTTACTAAGAACCTATTATGTGCCAAAAATCTTTGCTAGGAGCTGAACAGACAAAGATAAAAGAAAGAGCCCCTGTCCTCAAGGACAGGAGTTCCACTAGGGAGGCAATAGGTAGGTATATGGTGTCTGAGTAGATAGAATGCTGGAAATGGAGTCAGCAAGATCTCAGTTCAAATCCAGCCTCACATACTTGCTAACTGTGTGAGCCTTGGCATGTCACATAACCTCTCTTTGATTCAGTTTTCTCAACTATAAAATAAGGATCATGATAGCACCCACTTTTGTTGCAAGGATCTAAATTTGTAAAGTGATTATGCAAGTTCTTAGCACATAGTTGGTTATTTATTTCCTTCTTTTCCTACCTAAAACTTAAGTATATACAAAATAAATATAAAGCAATTTTGTAGAGGACTCAGTAGCAGCTGGGGAATCAATTAAAGCATCACAAAGAAGGTGACATTTGAGCTAAGCTTTGGGAAAAATTAAAAAATAACTGAAGGTTTAAGGCAGTATAGGTAGACACAGAGATATTGTATGTATGGGGCCTTGTGAAAACTCTAAGAGATAGGAGATAGACTGATATGAGTGAAGAGGATGGCCAATTTGGCAGGACTATGGGTGCACAAAGGAATATTGTCCTGCAAGACTGGAAAGGTAAGTGGGTGCCAGGCTATGCTCAACAGTGGAGTCTAATTTTATACATAAGGTAATAAAAAGCCACTGGACTTGAGGACTATCCCTATGGATGGGTTGGAGAAGGAAGAGACTTGAAATGAGTAGACAGTATTGTACCAGTCCAGGCATGAGATAATGCTGTCCTGAAGTAGGGTGACGGTCACATGAGTAAAGACAAGGGGATGAATGAAGGAGATGTTGATAGATAGATAAGACTTGATAAATAATTGAATATTTGGAGTGAAGGAGAGTGAAGAGTCAAATATTTTGCTAGGAGTGTAAATATGACTGACTAAAAGGAGAGAAGTGAGCTTGACAGAAATAGGAAATCAAGAAAAGGGATCAGTTTGGAGGGCAAGATGAATTCTGTTTTGGAAACATTGAACTGGAGATGCCTAGAGGAACTCAGGAGGGAGACTAGTGCTAGATCTAGATCTGTACCATAGGAGAGATCAAAGAAAAAGAAAGTGTAGAAGAATAACCTTGGTTCCAGTCCTCTATTTCAATACTCAGAAAAAATAACAGGAACCCAAGGAATACAAATCAGAACCAAACAAGGTTTTGGCATTCCCTCCAGAAGCAAGCAAAAACTAATCTTAGTATTAAATTCCAACCATGAAGTAAATCTAGAAGAATGAGTAAATTCAAAGATTTCTATGATGAAAAAGCTATTGTGTTACCAGATGCCCCAGACTAAAAACTAGAATAGGAGAACAAATCCAAAACACCTACAAGCACAGTCCCAAAGGAAAACATGTTTGAAAATGTTGGCCAAAAGATCGATTAGAATTCCTGTGAGAAATGAAGATTTTTTTTTAAGGAGTCATAATGAAATAAATAAATAAAGCTACTAGAGAAATGAATTTTAAAAAAAGAAATGATAGGATAAAAGTCTTGAAAGAAGAATTAACAGTTTAGTACAAAAGCAATAAAACTTTTCCCAATTAACAGAATTCATGAAAACGAGAATGAAGAAAATGACTCCATGAGACAACAAGAAATAGTATAAAATAAAGTTGTTAAAAAAAACCCTGGAAAAAAGAAAAAATATGAAGTAGCTCATACTTTAAGCTCATACTACTTAAAATATTAAGTAGCTCATACTCATAAAAATAACTGAATCAGAAAACAGATCAAGGACAGAGAATTTAAGAATAACTAGATTAGCCTCCTGACAGAGGCAATGGATTCAGGGTACAAAAGGAAAACTATTTTTTTGGACATGACCAACACAGGAATTTGTTTTTCTTGATTTCGCATGTTTGTTATCAGGGTTTTTTTTTCTTTTCTTTTTTTTTTTTCCAATGGTGGTAGGAGGCTGGGAGAGAGAAAATAGATTTTAAAGTGGAAAAAAAAGAAAAGAATCACTGGGTTCCCTGAAAGAGGTAACAACAATAAATACAGCCTAGGTATCATTTCAGGAAGGGAAGGGTGTATATATGTATATGAGTGTGTATATTAGAATATATTCTAGAATTAAATAGAATCTATATATAGCATATGCGTGTATAATACTGCATGTGGTAGTATATATGTATAGAATATGTGGCTTACATGAACCAAAGGAAAAGGGAAAATATAAACTTACCTATCTCCTGAAAGAAAACTAAAAAAGAAAATTCTCAGGAATGGCATCATTAAAGTCCAGAACTTTCAGGCCCAAGAAAAAGTGCTGCAAGCAACTAGAAAGAAAGAAGTTAAGTACCAAAAAACAACAGTCAAAATCTCATAAGACTTATCAGCTACAGCTACTAAGGAAAAAGAGCTTAGAAAATGACATTCCAAAAAGCAACAAACACATAACCTTATAACTAAATATAAATTACCCAGCAAACATGAGTATAATCCTAAAATGTGGGGGGGACTTTTATTGAAAAGAGAACTTCCAAATATTCCTGATGAAAAGAATAGCATTGAGGATAAGTTTTGAAATACAAATACAATTGTCAAGAGGAATATAAAAAGGTAAATATGAGGGATTGAACATGAATGAAGGTGAAGAATGCACCTGTTCCCTCAGAATCTTAGTCATTTCTGTCATAGAAGGGTAAAAAAAAAAGACCGGTCTGAGAGCGATATTGTTATGCTTTGATGATTTTAAGAGAAAAAAAGAAAAGGAAAGGGAAAAGGAATGCATTGGGGAAGAAAGCAGGAAGTCGGGAAGACTTATTGTCTCACATAATTGAAATGTAGGAGCACTATAAAACCAAGGAGGAAGGAGTGTGGAATGAGTATCTCTTGAAACTCACTTGACTGGCTCAAACAAGTCAAAGGAAGGTAGAATAAACAAGGAGTTTGGTGTAGAAATACATTCAGCTCAACAAAGAAGCAGAAGGGAATGGGGAAAGGGAAGAGGAAAGTATGAGAGACCAAGTAGATGCAAAGAGATAAATTAGTCATAAAAAAGGAAACTCTCACTTTAGAGGGTAGATGCTGAAGGGGCATTTTAAAGGCAAAAAAAAAAGGGTAAACTTAGGTCTGTGGGCTTGACTTTCATTCCTGGAAAAATTTCTAGAACAAATTATTAAAATGGTGAGTTGTTAGCATTTAGAAAGTGAAGCAGCCATAAGACCAGCATAATTTCCAAAGGAAACAGTCATACAAACCAGTCATTTCCTTTATTTTTTTTCCACAAGCATAGTTGGGTTTCACTTGGTGTGTCGAGATTTCTGGTAACAAACAAAATCTCTGATACTTTTTTGAACGAGAGAAAAATATTTAAGTTTGATGACATTAGGTATATTCAGAATTGCTTCAGCAATATAATCAAAAATAATAATAAATTGTGTATATCGACCTGCCAAAAGGTCTATCGTAGACTGACTTAGGCACCTTGGTCCTTGGTCCTGTGCTGAGAAAGTTTTTATCCATGACTTGGATAAAAATATAGATACTACACTTATCAGAACTTCAGGTGCTATAAAATGGAGAGGAATTGCCACTGTTATTCCTTTGCATTTGAAGAGGACCAAAATGACATCATGATGGTAGGGTCAATATGTAAAATGACATCATGATGTCAGGGTCAATGTACAATGGGTCTGGCTATGGTTGATCTGACCACTACAAGCTTGGAAGGCTCCAACACAGGTCAGGCACAAATAGACTGGGTGAAGGGAGGAAGATGTCTATGAGACATGAGGTTCTAAATTTGTAGGCATATAAGTTCCTTGAAAATAGGGAATGTTTTATTTTTGCTGCTTTCAGTCCTAGCATCTAGCTCAGATCCTAACACATAGTTGGCACATAATAAATATGTGTTGATACATTGATAGAGCATTGATATTTAAAAAACAAATGGGAATATTAGGGAGAAAGGGAGTCATAAAAAAGATTTTGATCATTTAAAATGTTACAGAACTTCCTAAACATTAGCAAATTCAATATTCTCTTCCTGTTTAATGCTAGGTTCCATTTATTGCCCTTGCTAAGTAGGTCATTGTGTGTTGTGTCTATGTGTGCATATTTGTCTTTGCCTCTGTGTGTATATGTACATATGTATATGTATATTATTTATCTGTGAATATAGATATGTGTGTGTAGAAAGATATGTGTGTATCTATATGTTATGTGTATATATGTGTATATATGTATAGTGTGTGTATATGCACAAATCTGGCAAATATAGGTGTAACCTTCTAAAAAAGTAGTCACATTAAAGAATGAAGTATGAGAACACTACATAGTACTAGCTTTTTTACTACTCCCCCAATTTGTATTCATACTCAATGGTTGGTTCTCCATAGAGCAGCTGCTACTTTGAGT
>CM053772.1:217783379-217808609 GCA_028658325.1 Potorous gilbertii
CAGGAATAACAGTTGTAAAATGTCTCCTTCCCCCATAAGTCTGAGGCTCACTTCCAAAGACACAGTGTCTATCTCAAGGGTGGGCTCAAACTTAAGAGTACTATGGTAGTAGGATAGGTGTGTAGGATACATGCATGGCAAAAGAAATTCACAACGTGCTAGTATTTCAACACTTCGAAGTCTTTTCCTCTTTTCTGTAAAATCATCATGCAGCTTCCTTTGGGTGAAGTATCTCTGCTAGGTTGTTTGCTCACCTGGACTCCCATGGTCAGCTCTTCTCAGAGAAGAACTGAGGCTTAGAAAACGGGTTGCCCAAACATCACAAAAGCTGCCAAAATGTCAGTAGTTAAAAGTATCAACTCAGAAAACTCATTAACTTACTAATTTGAAAACATTTCCATACTTAGCAAATTCCATACTTAAGCAATTCCAGTCAATAGTAAAATAATACTATCCTTTCAAAATAGGAATAGTAACAGTCCCAGCATATGGAGAAGCCTCTCTCTTAAGAAAAGATCCAGTCATTCAAACCAAAGTACTGTCTACTTACTCATCAGCTAAACTGTATTCAATGCTGCAGAGAGAAGCTTTTGGTAGGGATATCGATCAGCAGGAAGCAAGTTGGAAAAATGGATCCAATTTAAAATTACCTATCTCTGGAGTGAGCCGCCATGTGGGAAGAATTTAGCAAGAGAAAGGCTAAACGGAAATACTGCTGGCACATCACATTTCTGTTTTACAGATACAGAGAGAATTAATCAAACTGAGGCCTGCTAATCTTGAGTCTGAAATAATTCAGAAAGGACAGGATTCTTAGGAGGTAACAGTAACGACGAGGAAACCCATCGACTCCAAATAGAAATTTTGTAGATGAGAAAACTGAAGTCCAATGAATAGAAGTCATAGCCAAGGATGTCAAAGCTGGAAGAGATCTCAGAAGCCACCTAGACCAATTTCCTTATTTTACAG
Organism: Potorous gilbertii; assembly: GCA_028658325.1. Classification (NCBI taxonomy): domain Eukaryota; kingdom Metazoa; phylum Chordata; class Mammalia; order Diprotodontia; family Potoroidae; genus Potorous; species Potorous gilbertii. Next base: position 217,784,349 of record CM053772.1, read on the forward strand.
ATGCAGAAAACTGAGACTTAGTGAAGTGATATGTCTAAGGAAGGGGTGGGGAATCTGCAGCCTCGAGGCCACATGTGGCCTTCTAGGTCTTTGGATGCCGCCTTTTGACTGAGTTCAAGTTTTACAGAACAGATCCTTTTTTTAAGGCCACATATGATCTTGAGGCCTCAGGTCCCCCACCCCTGGTCTAAGATCTCACAGTTCTTTATTATTAAACTGAGATTTAAATCAGCCTCTCCTGATGTCTAAAGTCAGTACTTGTACTACACAACACTGACTGACTAGAAACACTTACTTCAGCTTACTTCTTTTTATTTCTGTGTACCCATGTATATCTTAATTAGTGATATACACAGGAAACAAAAGCAACAAAGGAACATTTCTTTCTAATGGAAACTACCATTTTGTCTTGTCAGTAATTCAGGTTAGACTCTTTCCCCATCTTTATTTAAAATTAATAAGATTTCACACTATATGGGAATTAAAATTTTTAAACTGTATTCGCATCTTCCCACAAAAGATTCATTTTAGTTAAAAACCTATGGAAATCAAAGGCTAAGTAGAAGTTTTAATAAGATCAGGTTTTAAGGCTTGGGCTCTCTGCTAAGAAATCCCCAGGAGGAGAACATGCCTAGAAACATCCAGAAGTACAGTTTCATGCTTTTGTCCTGTCTTTTGTGCCTGTTAATCACAGAACAATTATTTCCACATATGAAAAATATAAAGGAATTACACCTGAATAATATTCAGTTCTTGTGCAATTTCTTATCCTCACTCACATCATACAAGTTTTTATTGGAATTGTTTCATTAGCTTACTTGTTTTCTCAGAAATTAACCCAGAGAAAAATTAATCAAATCAAACAATTTGGGAAATGAGCAAGCTAGAAACAAAAATATATAGAAATAACAGAAATGTAGCATGAGCAAGTAACTCTAAATTATTTATTGATTTTATTCAATCATTTCCACAGAAAATATAACTAAGTCATGTGAATGTAAAGAGGAGGAGATGAGGGAGGAAGAAATCACATTGAATGTAATGATAATAGCTAGTTTTATATTATAATTTAAGGTCATAAAGTCTTTTATGTGCATTGCAGCTTTTGAGTTTCTCACAGCTTAAATATAAACTACTAGCAGGACCTTAGAGAACCCAGTTTGTTTCTTGGACAGAGGAACTAGACCAAGCTTACATGGCCCAACTCTTCTTCTAACTAACTGCAAGTCACACCTAAGTCATTTCTCTTTTTGGGGCTTTACTTTACTCATCTGGAAAATGATGGAGTTGGATTAGTCATTGAGTCAATAAGTATTACCAGTTGTGTGACCCTGGGCAAGTCAGTTAACCTTGTTTCCTCATCTCTAAAATGAGCTGCAGAAAGAGATGGCAAACCACTCCAATATCTTTGCCATGAAAATCCCAAAATGGGATTCTAAAGAGGCAGACACCACTGATGTGACAGAATGAAAACAAGCATTTATTGAGCATGTAGTCTATGTCAGGCACTGTTCTAAGCTTTGGGGATAAAAAGGAAGGCAAAAAGATATAATAATTATATGAAATCTTTGATACTTTCCAGCTCCAAGAATCTTTTAAGTGGTGTAGTGTAATCATCATATTTTACAAATGAGAAAACTTAGACCTAAAGAGACATAGTGAATTGTCATTTTAGGCAGATCTAGGAAAGAAACCACTGCATTGTGTCACTATAGAAGGCTGCCAGGTAAGGTTTTCTTTCATTTTCATAGGTAAGATGGAGCTATATAAAGGATGAAACAATGTTCTAATGAAAGTGAAACCAGTTCTACCTGTTAGTCCAAAACTTTTCTCAAAATAACAAAAAAAACTTTAAGTGGAGAACAAATTTACCATTAAATTTGCATATATGTTCAATTCTTCAGAAGGGTATGATTTTTGAAACATAGGAATGAAGGAACTCTGTGATAATGAGTCTCTCCTCCCTAAAATTCTGGGGTTTTTTTAAACTTAATTATTCCAGTAAAGATACATCCAGACTGTAATAGCATTTATGCTTTTAGAATTATGGGGAAAAAATTATACTCTGAGTTCAGGATTATTCTTAAACTAAATATAAAGTACACATATATACACACACATATTTATACATGTGTACATGTATGTGTCTACACACATACAGATATACAGATATTTATACATACAAATATACATATATGTATATGTATAAACTACAAGTTGAAATACAATGCATCACAGCCACTGCTTCTCCTCCCCACAAATTCTCTTCTGCAGTAGCCACTAATGATGGTCTGCACTTATAATGGCTTACCTGCTCACAGACGTCCATCTCACTAGTCATAGGATGAGGTCACTGGAAGCCTAAAACTAGAAGGTTATTCATTTCAGTCATCACAATGGAAATGAAAAGAATCCAGAATTTGTTTGTCGAATCTCTGACATTTTCTCACTAGCTATGTGACCTTGGGCAAGTCACTTAGTCTTCAGGAGCCTCACTTTTCTGCCTTCTATCATGGGGATCCTAAAACTCATGAAATCATAGAACTTTGAAGTTGGAGGAGTCTCAGGGGCTATTTAGCCTGATGCAGAACAGAAAGAGAATCCATATTATGATATACTCTGCAAGTGGTCATTCTAACCTCTAGTTAAGTGGTCTGATTCCTCCTGAGGCAGTCTATTCTACTCCGGAATAGCTAGGGTTGGGAGAAAGTTTGTCTTCAGACCAAATCTAAACGTACCTACTTCAAAAGGCTGTTGTTGCTAAGAGAATCCTAGAGAAAAGATGGTGAGTTTATTGTCATTTATTTTCTCCTCTGTATACATTCTTTTTACAGTTATCAGGGGTTCACACATACTCAACTACACCTGTAGTTCTTACAGAACTAGTCCCTCTCCCATCATGACACATACAAACCTTCCCCAGGAAGTTGACGTCGTTATCAAGGTACTAGTGGAACCAGTGCTTTGAATACTCCTTCCTGGTTTTTGGTACCTAGAAATTAATAATTATAATGCCACATTTAAATAGCACTTTCCTCACAATCACTGTGTGAGGTCGGTGGTAGGAGTAATTTTATGCCCATTTCACAGATGAAGGTGATTTTGAGTGAGATTAAATGACTCATCTAATGTCTCATGACTACTGAATGGCAGCTAGAATTAGGATCCTGGCCATTCCTATGATCTGTTTATTTATAGCATACTATCTCATTGTTCGTCCTAATTCCAGATAATTTGTCCACACTTTTGGCCACCCACCTTGCCAACTCTTTCACTAATTTTGTCCTCTTGCTTCCCGAAGGTCTGCCTGGCTTCTGACTCACTCACTGTCTTCCCTGATCTTTTCAATATTTATGGAAACATTAACTTCTGAGTGTGTGATTAATTTCTTGTTGCCTCTCCCTGAAGTTCTCGTGCATCCTGCTGACTAAAGAGCCTTCCTCAGAGATCCTCTCACTCCTATGACCCATGGCAACCCATAAACCTAGCACTCTCACCTGATTCCTAATTTCCATTAACAATCAATACTGATGAGTCCTTGAGTCTGTGCTGTGTGCCCAGAACTACAGGTGTATTTCATGGATCTAAGAATTACAATCTTTTACCCAATTATGGTGATATATTAAATTTGTATCTTGTTCTGGTTTCCCTGACTACCAACTCTTCTCTCCCTTCTAATCAGTATATTAGGCAAGTTTATAAGTAACCTTCTTAAAAGAGGTTATAGAAGGAAATAAGATTGAAATGGGGACTCTAGAAGTCACATACAAATTGTCTTAAAGCTCAAAGGAATATCATTTACAAATTGTATCCTATCCCATAATAACCAAAATTCCTGTTGTGGTAATATGTTCTGAATTGACAGAAGCCATCTACATGCTAAGACAGGGTTCTGCTCCTATATTCCAGACAAATTCCAGATCAGAACATCAAGAAGATAATTTTGAGATGATGACTTAGAAGTTTTACTGATAACTTTGAAATGATTTGGATATGTTAATATCCAAGATGGCACAGATAGGAGTTGTTCTGTTTCCCAAAAAACCTTATAGAAATGAGACCTCAAACTCCTACCCCCTGAGCCCTCTTCCCTCCCCATCCGGGTCCATGCTGCTGAATGCTTCCACCTCTGATCCATGTTTACTTGTGTGATACTCTCTATCTCTCCTCCTCCCCATCCTCTTCTCCATACTACCTGTCTTCCTCTTCCCATTCACTATCCTATTCCCCTATAGTCATTCAAGGCTTATTTCTGTCTCCTCTATGCTTTATTAAAGTGTGTTTGCAGTCTGACTTCCCACCACCATTGTGGACTTTCCCACCAGGTACCCAAAGAACCAGGTGTGCCTTCCCCATATTCTAATTTCATAAATTAATAATCAGTTCAAGTGGTTTCTGACAACAACCAAATCAAAAGCAAAAATGTTGCAAATTTCTTGAGGATAGGGACTGTCATGTACATTTCTTAGTATCACCATAGCTTAGCACAGTACCTAGCACATAGTAGGCACTTAACAAATGTTTGTTGGCTCTGACTATATAATAGTACAACATTGTAGACAAAGCACCTAACGCAATCTTATGGTGTTTTAGGAGAGACACAGACTATGGAATATAAGAGAATACAGTATCCACATGCCTTAGTCTGGAATACTCTGTTAAGTTCTGTGTAGCAAAAACTGAAAAATGTCCTGGAGTAAGTAACCTGGGTGGGAAAGGATAGGAGATAGTCTGTATGAGAATGAATCAGTCAAAGGTTTAGGGGATGTTTAGCCTGGAGAAGTGAAGGCTTAGAAGTGACATGAGAGATGTCTTCAAATATCTAAAAAAGTAGGAAGAAGTTAGATTGGCCCTGCTTGATTCCAGTACAATAAGCAAAGGAGGCAGAATTTGACCAAGCCCTAGGAAAACCTTCCTGACAAAGGTAGAAAAAAATGAAAGGGATTGGCTCCAGTGATGGTGGGGTCCTTATCACCCCTCAAAGTGCTCAAACAGAGGATATATGAAGGCATGTTATAAAGAGGATTCCTTCGTAGTGATTGGATTAGATGGCCTCTCCTTTCCAAATCTGGCTTTCTTTAATTCTCTGAAGCTCAAACAAAACTGTGTTTGAATAACACAAGTACTGGCTTTCTGAGAATGCAAACTGAATGTTTAATATAAAATTCAGAAAGAATGTGAAAGGAAGGGAGGAGAGAGATAGACAGTGAGAGAGACAGAGAGAGAGACAGGGAGGGAGAGAGAGAGACAGAGACTGGAAGTGGGTTAAAGGAGAAGAAAAGGGAGAAGAAGAAGGAAGGGTGCAATAGAAGGAAAGAGGGAGAGAAGGGGAAAGTAAAAAAGAGGAAGAGGGAGAAAGTGTTCATTTTTCAAAGTTCAAGCAACTTTCTCCAAGATCTTCTTCTTCTTGAATAAAACAGCCCAGGGAAGGCCAACTCCAAGGAGAAGCATTGAGACAGCAGTCTTAGGAAGTCAATTCCCTTGTCTTCCTCAAGAGTCAGCACCACTGAGGCCTAGAACAGCTCTAGAGTGATGGCTTCCTTCTCTATCTGAGAAAAGCGGGTCACCTACTTTCAGGTCACCAATACTGCTTTAGGCAGCACCTGGAGCATTCTCAGAGGTCCCCCTCCCAAGCTGCCTGACCTCCCCAGACCTTGTTCAACTCAAAGAAGGGGAGGGGATCACAGCATGAAGTGAGCATGCTGCCAGCCCCAGACATCACCCAGAAAGCAATATCCATTCACTACTCTGACTGAATTCTGAATAAACACAAATCCCCCAAATAATTTTAATTACAAAATACAACCCCCTTAAGTGCATACTGTATAAATACATACACAGCATTTCCAAAGGCATGAAATGGAGAATTAAGCAAATGAATTAATTGTCGCTTCTTTGCCTAATTAAATTGGCCGTGCAGGCCAATCCCCAGCCTAGGCATGGGGCTCTGACATTTGTAAGGTATTTGTTATTCCATAGCTCCCCCCAGCCATCACAGTAGATTCCTAGCATAATGAAAGCCACAGTTAACATCAAACACAATCAAGTTTTACTTTGAATGAATAGCTAAAGACCCTTGGGCTAATAGGTGTCTTTAGAGGCTGGGAAGTCTTGGGGGAATTTAAAGTGCTTCAGCTAGTGAAGCATGTTCCCATAATCCACTTCTCATTAGAGAGGTGGTAGATGAAAGGCAGAAAATGAAGCAGCCTCTGTCAGTTATCAGGCATGGCCAAGGTGTGGATTTGATTTTCTTAACTATAATTCTTTGTTGCAAGGAATGGTTCCATTGGTGTAAGGCAGGGGTTTAGGGGTAAGGTTTGGCAGGTAACAGCAACATAAACAACAAAAAATCAATACAACTTTTAAAATAAGAACTGAGAGGTTCTCATGTAGGTCATGGGACTTTAGGTAACTCACTTTATCTCTGAAAATTAACTACACTATGAAGAAAGTATAATCTTACTTGGGATGTATGAAGTGTTCAGGGAGGACCAGTGCCTATGGTGTGAGGGCTTGTTGAGCCCTTTCTGGGGCTGCTCATCCATCTTTGGTGTCCACCTGTCACCCAGCTCCACACGTGGCTTCAAGCTGTAGCATGTGCATTGGCCACACCCTGGTAAAACCATATCAGCAGAGGGCTAAACCAAATTAAAGCTAACCAATGGGTCTCAAATCCATCAGTGAGTTAGGGAGCTACCTGACATTTGTAAGGTGTTTGTCAGAATGCAAACTGGATGTTTAATATAGAATTCAAAAAGAATATGAAAGGAAGGGAGGAGAGAGACAGAGAGAGAGGAGAGAGACACACAGAGAGAATGGAGAGGGGGAGAGACAGAGACAGAGAGGAGAGAGATACAGAGAGAGAAAGAGGAGAGAGAAAGGAGAGACAGAGAGGAGAGACAGAAAAGGAGACAGAGAGGAAAGAGAGAGAAGCAGAGAGAGAGATGGAGAGGCAGAGGAGAGTGAGAGAGAGAAGAGAGACAGACACAGAGAAAGACAGAGACAGAAAGAGAGAGAGATGGGGAGTGGGTTAAAGGGAGAGCATGTGAAGGCTTTCTCTGGTGAATGAGAACAATTTGTTAGTCCCTGGGGCCATGAAGGAGGATGAAGCAGGCACTGTGAAATCTTTAGAGCTCAGTCAGACATGGAAGATGCCAAGGTCATCCGCTGCATCCCAGGACCAGTTATTCTGACTTTGATCTTGTCATTGGACTTTGATGAGTCTGGAAGAGAAAATGATTCCGATGACTTAGTGTGCCTCTGCCTCACTTCAATCCAATTCACATGCAAGTCAAGACATCATCCAGTGACGTCATCGGTCCTCTTCAAAAACGAAAGATGAACAACCACATAATCTTATTACTGTACAACTGAGACTAGCCTCTGGATGAGGTAGCTTCTGAGGCTCTCCATCATCTTGGTTCAAAAGACCAGATAAAATTCAGCTTGTCTCAGCTTTGTTGCTATTTGGGCCCTAATTACTTTCCATGGTTTCATGATAACTTTTGATTTTTCTCTCCTGACTATTCCAAACAACATTATTCCTCACCCAAGCAGTCTTTCTTCTCTTTATTCCTCCCACATGGAAAATCATGGGTTTTAGAGTTTGAACACAGTATAACAAAAATTTAGTCCAAACTTATTATTTTACAGATAAGGAAACTGAGGACCAAGGAGTTTAAGAGATTGGCCCAAGGCCACACAAATTATAAGAGGCAGGGTTGGCATGTAAACCCAGGTCCTTTGACTCCAGGGTTCTCTTTCCATTACATGATATCTTCTCAGATTGGATGTTTGTTCCTCCAATACCTCATTCCCTCTATCTCCCCATTCCAGAAGTGTGCAATAGGATATAGGATATCTTGAATTTTAGGAGAAAGAACTCTTGATTTGCTAACAAAGGACCTGGGTTCAAAGCCCAGCTCTGGTACTACCGGTATAATCTTGCTTAAGTTAACACAGCATCCTTATTTGTTAAAAAAAAAAAAAGAAAACTGTAGCAGATGACTTCTAAGGTCTCTTCCTACACCCATTGTCTCATCAATACCAGCCATCCCCAGCTAGGGGCATTTATCTCCCTAGCCTCTTGGTCATTTCATGGCTACTACCCTGGCTTGACTGGGTCTTTGCTGCCCTCTGCTGGTCTTAAAAACCTAGATTTAACCCTGTAAGATCTGGCAAACCACTCCAAATCACAAGACTTGTTCAGGTTTTTTAAGTGCAAGTGCGCGCACACACACACACATACACACCAGGAACCTGTATTTTGTCTTTTTTAGTCCTTAATTTTGTATTTAAATCAGTGACTCACATCCATGAATAGAGAACACTAAAATAATGAAGGAATATGGAAGAAATGAAAAGAGATGTCATATCATGGGAATCTCTATTAAGATTTTTAAATGGCTGTTATTAGACAATTTATGCTGAAGGCTGGGAGTATTACCCCCCCAAAAAATTAACCAAGGTTAAATATTCAGTAGAAATTTATCAGACCTGAACATATTATAATGTTCTCTGAGAAAATTTACACAGAGCAGAGAGAAATTTCACAAAATTAAAATTAATAAGCATCAATTTGACATTCAAGCATTTACCCCCTGCATATTTTGGATACATCTAGCACACAAAGGACATAGAGGGAAAATAACCTTTAAATAAGAGTTGGGAAATGTGCTCAGGACCAACCTAGAACAATTATTAGCTCTGGGTCGCAGTTTCCTTCTCCTTAAAATGAAAGGACTGGATTAGATTGGGGAGTCTTCACATTTGAGGGGGAGAGTCAAGGAACGCTTTCAAGTTGACTGACCCCTTCTCAGAGTAATGTGTTTAAATAAATGAAGGAAATGCTAAATTTCACTTCAGGGTTAATATAAATAAAGAGTTGGTTGTTGTTTTTTCCCACCCAAGTTCATGGACCCCTCTGAAATCTTAACCATGGACCCGATGGACTAGATGGCCTCTTAAATCCCTTCCAGTTCTGACATTTTCTGTTCCACAGTGTAAGGCTTTCTCTAGCTCTGACATTCTGTCTTCCATGTTTTAAGCTCCCTCTCAGCTCTGACATTCTATGTACTATGTGTCTAAGGGACCTTCCAGCTGTAATGCTCTGGATCTGAGCTTCTCTTCAAGCTTCCTATTTATAACACCTAATTCTGTTTGAGTCTCTGTCAGTCAGAATCATTTATTTTCCTGAACATTGGAGATTTAAAGTGATATTTGTCATAATGCTTACAGTTTCTCATTCTTCCTTGCTTGCTTTCAGTTGGTAATCTCTCCCTCATAGGGATGAGAAAAATCAGGTCAGAAAATTCCACTTCCACTGTTGACGCCCCTGCTTTAACTCATTAACATTAGCAGATGTTTTCTGCTGTTTATACAGTACTTACAGGAATGGCATGATGTAAGATGACCCTGCTCACTGGTCTGTTGGGCGGATTAATGGCATTAAATATTATCCCTTCCCTTTCTCTCCTAACCATTTGTTCTCTAGCCCCAATTTTTGTCTCCTTGCCTTCTGAAGCACGTAGGTGTTCACAATCATTCTCTACATGGGGCTTGTAGCTTCCCACAGTACTGCTTGAAGACAAAACAGGAGGATTTTATTGTCGATGAATTACACCCAATTTTTTCTTCCAGACTGACAGTGCCAGACAAGTTAGTCTACAGTGTCCATTGAGGCTCTCCCCCTGATACCCTGACCCATACATAAGTAGATATATTCAGGACACAGTATACGAATCTCTCCCTCCTAATGAATGTTCTTTTCTCTCCCGGTTTTCCTAACACCGGTTTCTCTTGGCTCTAATTCTACAAGCCCAATGACTCTTCTTCCTCAGCCTCCTTTGCAGGGTCATTATCGGTATCAAACCTGACTAGCATGGGAGGCGGGGAGGCGGGGGGGGGGGGTGTACTTTAAAGCTGCATCCCAGACCCTCTTCTCTTCTCACTCTACACCAAAGGCTCTTGACCTTTTCTGTGTCATGGAACCTTTTGGTTATTCGGTGATGCCTAACGACTCCTTCTTAGAATCATGTTTTAAGATACCCAGAATGACAAAGGAAATTAAAAGTTATTGAAAATATTTTTGTTTCCTATCCAATTTCACAGACACTCTGAAATCTAGCCACAGAACCATTGGGCATTCTAGGTAAAAAACCTGTGCTCTATGGTTTTTCTCACTATTCTCATCCGTTTCTGTACATTCAATTATAACTCCATATTAATGACATCCAAATCAACATATCTCTTTTCTAATACAGTCCTGAATCACCAAATGTTTATGAGACATCTACACTTATATGACCCTTATGCATCTCAAACCTGACATGCCCAAAAGCGACCTGTTCCTGTAACTCCCCTATTTCTGTCTAGAGACTCCTTCCTTCCAGTCATCCTGGCATATGCCATCGGAGCCATGTTGGATTCTTCACTGTTGCTGAACTCCTCCATATTCTGATTAGATGTCAAATCTTGCCTGTTCTACCTCTTCTATATCTCTTGCAGCCATCTCATTTTCCCATCTGAACATTCCACTGGTACAACCAACCCTTGATTCACTCTCTTACTCAGAGCATTGTAAGAGATTCCTAATTAACTTTCTTGACTCCAGTCTTTTCCCCTCCGCACTTCTTTCCCCAAAAAATTGACGAATTGGTTCCAGAAGAAGGGATATGACCATGTCACTCCCCTGCTCAAGAAGATTCAGTGGCTCCCCATTTCCTTTAGGATAAAATACAAACTTCTCATTTTGGCATTTAATGTCCTTTACAATCTGGTCACAGCAGGGGCACCTAGGTAGTACAGTGAATTGAGTACCATGCCTGAAGGTAGGAAGACTCATCTTTCTAAGTTCAAATCTAGCTTCAGAAACTTACCAGCTGTGTGACCCCAAACAAGTTACTAAACCCCATTTGCCTCAGTTTCCTTATGTGTAAAATGAGATGGAGAAGAAAATGGTATCTTTACCAAGAAAACCCCAAATAGGGTCATGAAGAGTCAGACATTACTGAAAAAATGACTGAACAACCACAGTCTAGTCCCAACCCCTTTCTATACTGATTAGAGAATATTCCTCCTCATACATTCCATTTTCCAGTCAAACTTAATGACTTGTTCTTTCTCCAATATGACATCCCATCTCTTAGCCCTGTCTTTACCCAAGTTGTTTATTCTTGAGCCACTCTCTCATCCCGGCCTCTTGGAATCTTTGGTTCTAGACAAGGCTTAACTAAAGTGTCATGTCCTACAAAAGCCTTTTCCTCATTTTCTCCCACTTATTGGTACCTCTGCCTTCCAGAAGTCAGTCAGTCTCTCTCTCTCTCTCTCTCTCTCGCGCGCGCGCGCGCGCGCGCGCACGCATGCCTCTCTCACACACACACAAATGTATATACAATATATATACAAATGCACAGAGATCTACATATAGGTCTATATATATTTATAGATACTAAATACACAGATGTTTATATACATATATAATGTTTGTATATATATAAAGATAGATAGACTATCCCAAAAATCTCATTGTAGTTTGAAATATGTGTGTGTGTACATACACATATTTGTCTATGTACATGTTGTTTTCCTCAGTTAGAAAAAGCTCCCTAAGGGCAAGCAGATATTTTTTTGTCCTTTTATATTTTAGGACATATAATTAATTGGTTTATCTATAACTATATACAATATATAATTAATAATTTAGGGAATACATAAGGTATATTAATTAATAGATATTTATTAAGTTCTTAATTGAATTGACTGGAACAAAATTCACTCATTACAATGATATGATAGAAAAACTGAGCAAAAATAAGCTTGAAGAAAGGAAAGCAAATAACTATCGTTTTTTCTTCACCTCCCTCCCCAGCAAAAAAGAAATGTAAAAAGAAAGATTTATTCTACTTTAGATAATCCCAAAGGTTCCTTCATTTCTACATCTAGCTTCTAGTCCTAACCCAACCCAAATGTCACCTCTTCCAGGAAGCCTTTTCTGTATTCTTCTGTAAATTAATGGCGGGGCCTTTCTGGCTTCATATGACATTTCAACTTTTGGTATTTCTGGTAAGAAGTCTTGTGCAAGATTGCATAGTACAATTATGTGTCTCTTCCCCACTTCCCCTTGCTAGAATGTTAGTATTCTAAAGTTTGAAATTATGTTTTGTCTAAACATGTCAATGATTACATGTGCTGCATGAGCTTGAGCAGTCAAGTTTCTTCCTTTGACCTCAGTTTTTTCAACTATCAACTCCCATAACCATAGACTTTTTAAAGCTGTAAGAGATCCTGGAGATTCTCTCATCAACCCCCTCTTCACAGCTCATGAAATTAAGACCCTGGAGACAGGGACTGGCCAAGGTCACATTGCACAGTCATCAACAAACATTTGTTTCTATAAGGCAGTTAATTATCTGTTAAATAACCATTTAGTAAACACAATATGCAAAAGAAACATAGTTCATGTTCCCTGCCCTGAGCAGGCTTCAAATCTAGTTAAAGAGACAGAACATTTATTATTTCAAAGTATCAATGGCTTCCATATTCCCCTCTGGTTCTGTAATAGATCTACATATGCTGAGGAAGTAAGGTCTCCTAGATCTAGTGCTAGATTTATAGTCACGTGATTAGGGTCCAAATGGACTGTAGGATATCATGAAAAAAAATTGATGGAAAAGTCCTTAGAATTCATATTACTAACAAAAGAAAGGGAAAAAATAGAAAGATTCCTTTGAATAGGACTACAAAATTCATAAGGTATCAAGGAATTAACTTACTTATATGTGGTCGGGTCTTATATAAATAAAAAAATATTTACATACAGGAAGGCCTAAATAACTGGTAATATCGTCAATGTCCATGGAAGGGCTGTGCTAAAATGATAAAGATAATCAACAACATAATAATCAAGGAATTTAGCAACATATCAAATTCTGCACTGTATCAAAATTTTAAAAAATTTATAATTAGTTAAAATAATAAAATTTGCATGAAAGAGTAAAAGATCCAGAATATTAAGAGAAATAAAATTATAAGTTGCAAAGTAGCTATTATCAAATGTATATAATACTGTTAGAAAATCATAAAAGAAAACTAGTGCAACAGACTGCACTGAAGCTGCACTGAATTTGGAAGCACACGGCCTGGGTTTGAACCTTCTCTCTGCTTCTTAAAAACTAACTATTTGACCATAGGCAATGTCCTTGACTTCTTTGGTGTGTGCAGAAGCCATGTGGGGTTTTACTGAGTTCCCCCTGGGTTACACCGAAGCTCTCAGAGTGAGGCATGGGGGTGGGGGTTGTCTGGCCACTGTAGTCACCTCTGATTGCGTTAGAGCATGGGTAGGCTCAGCTGCTGGTGGACACCCATCCACCATGAAAGTGGTGGTTCTCCACACAGTGTCTGCAGGTTTTCCTGTCTGTTTGAAGACACATGGAGGGGGAGAAGGGTCCGGGTGTTGTTGCTTACCATCTCCACCACCCTGGGGCTCAAGCTCTCCCACTGGTTTGCTGAGGTGGAACTTGCTGCTGCATTGCTGGACCGTCCTGTACTGTTCTCCTTCAGTCACAGCTGGAGGGACCTTTCCTGTTAATCCTCCTAGCCTCTCAAGTTAACAAACTGCTGTACCCCATCTTTCTGCTGACTACACTGCTCCAGGGCTTTCCTGAGATGGTATTTTCTGGGTTTTTCAAAGTTAGTAAGAGGAGTAAGTGGACTACTACTTATTCCACCATCTTGCCTCCCAGAAATTTCTTTCCTTGACTTCTTTGAGATTCAGTTTCCTCTTCTACAAAATGGAAGCTTTGATAAAATGATTTCTAATATCACATCTCTCACTACAGCTCTGTTCTCATGACTTGGAAGCAAAAAAGGACACTAGTTTAATATTCTATTGTACACTCAAGATGACAAAATTCATGGGGGAAGAACACTTGATAGGAGAACTGTTAGAAAAACTTTAATATATTTTGGTTGAAAATATGTTTAGTCTGACATTTTACATCATATGCCAGTATAAATTTCAAATGGATAAGTCATCTTAATACAAAAGGTCATTCAAATATATAAATGGCTCTGCGATGACATTGATGTGGATATTTTCTTCAAGAACATATATCAAGGCTCATTTATGCTTCTTCATGCCATGTGACTCTTATCCATAGTTCCCTACAAGGTCAGTCTAGAATGTCAGTCTTATATGCTAGAGCTTTCTTCACTTTCTTCTATCATTGAAAGGTTACCAGTAGATCACACTGGCTCCTCATCGGTTACTCCTTTCTCTTACAACATCACCAGTCCTCTTGTTTTTCATCATATATTTCTTCATGGCATCCTTTATTACTATTTTTCTTTGGTGCTTTGTATTTGCTATGTGTTATGGCCTGTTCATACCCACCATGTGCATCTCTATTGTTTTCATATTGATAGTTATTTTAAAGTAAATTTATTGTCTTAGAGCCATCAATACTACCAATGAAAGAAAGGACCTTTGTTTAAGGGAGAAGTCTGGGATCATCAAAGGAGTTTTGATCTTTAGTAAAGTGAAATCAGTTTGCTATCTTCCTTCTTTTTCATTCTGGGTCCAACTTATCCATTTACAATATAAATCTGAGATCAGTGTACTGATGCATGAGCTCCACAGGCTGTCTATCTGATTGCTTGTCACAATTTGGACAATTAACATTCTTTATATACTTAATTGATTTTTTTTCTTTTATTGTGTTTAGTTGGATTAAACTCTTTTAAGGAATTATGAATCTCTTCTAGAAGGTTCTGCTCTCTTTCAAGAATTCATAAAACCAGCATGACATCATCCATAGACAGGAACATCTGAGAAACTTCACCATTCATGAAGAATCCCTCTTTAACTTGGACTCTATGTTAGAACTCCTCCATGACAGTGGGGAATACTTTTGGAAAGCCAGATTTCCCCTGTTTTTGTCTTACCTGATATTAACAATAATGTGGTCAGTGAACAATGTTGTTATATTTTTCTTATACTATTTAGACAAAAGCATGAGAAACACCTTGATCAAAAAATTAAGAGAAAAATGGAAAGTCACATGTTTTACACTTCCATTTAAGGGACAAATTGATAATAAGACAAAGGAGAAAGGCAATTATATAAGGCAAAATAGGCAATTTTCATGATATATAATTAAAATGTTTTAAACAATCATAATAAATTCAGTTAGAGAGAAAAGATTATAGAGATGAGGAAAATATTTGCACTAAATATGTGATAAAATTCTGACATCTAAAATCAACATGAAATTGTTACAAATCTGTAAGACTGAAAAACACTCCCTAATAGGTAAGTAAGCAAGGAATATATTCAATTATTTTTTAAAAAAGAAATGTATATATCAACAGCCAATTTTTTAAATACTCAAATCATTAATAAGATAAATGTACATTAAAACTACTTTGAGGTTTATCAAATGGACAATGATTGGGGAAAGAATTATAAAGGTTAAGATGAGAGGGGGTATGACATGTTGATATACTACTTACTAGTGATACCGTGAATTGATTTAACCATTCCAGAAAACAATCTGAAATTATATAACAAAAGTTGCTAAATTTTTCATATCCTTTTCCCCTAGGTTTTGACAGCTAGGTTTACATACCTCAATGATGTCAATTAGAACAACAATAAAAACACATGTGATCCAAAACCTTCATAACAACAGTATTTTAATAGCCAAAAAGTAATCAGTAACAAATTTTATTTCCAGTGATTGAGGACTGGCTAAACAAATCATAGGAAATGAATATAAAAAAGTATTTTATAATACTCCATGCCAAAATAAGACATCGGAATAAGACATTAATGGAGGATCCTTCCTATGTGTGCATACATACATACATGCATAGGTATGTACGTATGTATGTAAGTATATATGTGTGTGTATGTATATATGGTAGAATGGGATATTGGATAGCCCGCTTTGAAATCAGGAATACTTAGCTTTCAGTTTTGTTTCTGAAATACACAGACCATGGGGTCCCTAGGCAAGTCACAAACCTCAATATTTCCAGGCATCCTTCTCAAAGCATAAGTTGCAAAATAGCTACTGATCTGTAATGATATAAAAAGATTACTCTCAGAGAGTTCCCTATACCAATAAACTCACAGGTCCAGACTCTACCTCACATATTCACCTATAACCATCTATCTATCTATTATCTATCTATCTATCTATGTGTGCGTATATATTTTGTGTATATACACATATTCAGATATTGAAATATATGTCTGCCTATATATCAATATACATATAAGTGTAATATATGTTTGGATACTGATACGTATGTGTATAGATATGTAGACATGCATATTTGAATAAGAAAAGTGTTAACAACTGGTGAAGATATCAGGAAAGTCCCATGTGGGAAGGGGTATAAGAATTAAATTGTGAAAGAAGCTCAAAATTCTCCAAGGCAGGGCTGTGGAGAGAGTACAGTTTAGACACACACAGGAAACCAGTTACATAAAGAAATGAAGGTAGGATAAGGAATGGTTCCTTTTGAGTGGAAAGGAAGTGTAACTAGATCTCTAAAGCCCCTCCTAGGATCAAATCATATCATAAGTAGCGGAGTGGAGGTAAGGCTCTAATTTAGATTTTCTGGGATATACTAATCTTTTTTTCTATTTTTTAAAAAATATGTTATTTTTCCCAAACACCTGTAAAGACAATTTTCAACATTTATTTTTTAAAATTTTGAATTCCAAATTCTCTCCCTCCCTACTCTGCCCCCTTCATATGGTAAGCAGTTTGATATAGGTTATACACACTCAATCACGCAAAACATTTATATATTAGTTATGTTATGAAAGAAGACATATGCTCCCACCCCACTCTCCTAAAAAGAGATAATAGCATGCTTTAGTCTTCATTTAGGTTCCATCAGTTTTTTCTCTGGAGGCAGACAGCATTTTTCATCATAATCCCATTGGAATTGTCTTGGAAGAGGGTATCGCTGAGAATAGCTGTCATTCACAATTGATCATCATACAATATTGCTGCTACTATGTACAATGTTCTCCTGGTTCTGCTCACTTCACTTTGTATCAGTTTGTGTAAGTCTTTTCAGGTTTTTCTGAAATCATTCTACTTATTCTGCACAATAGTATTTCATTACAATTATATACCACATTTGTTCAGTCATTCCCCATTGATGTGCACGGGAGATCCTGCTATTGAGAAAGTCAGAGGAGCTAAATAAATGCTTGGTGAACTTGCTGATAGCTTTGTCTTCCCTGGGCATCTCAATGGGGCTTCTAAAGTTGACAAATGGGGGTTAAAATATGTAACATATATATATATATGTATATATATATATATATATATACATATATATATGTATATATATATATATATACATATATATATATATATACACACATATATACACATATACATCCATGTGTGTCTGAAATTTATATATACCTGTTTTACCCAACAAGCTTTTCTGGGGCTAGGGAATTTTTAATTCCTCTCAATCTTCCATGACACCAACCACAGCACCAAGAATAGCCTATTTCACGGAATTATTAGATGTCTTAATACCTGGGAACCTTAGAATCATATTAGAGCTAAAAGAGACCTTAGAGACATGGTTTAATTACCTTGTGTTACGAGTAAGGAGTCTATGATTGAATAGATGCTTCGTGAATAATTGGTTGAAGAAAGAGCTTTATGAGGCAACTCAGAATAGGTGGGACTCAATATTATTTTAGAACATGCATTCAGGTTTTCACAATGTAGAATGCAAGTGTGTGTATGTGTGGTAGTAAATATTTAACAACCAATTCAGAGGGGCATGACTCGGGAAATTAACAACACACTTTTAATTTAACTGTGAACATTTTCTCCACCACTTCTCTAAGGCTAGATAATGAACAAAACAATAAACCAGGCCCTGATTTGTAGCACTTGCTGAGTTTTGAGCTGTGAATGCTCACCCTCAAAATTTAACAATCTATTCTTTCAATCATGCCAGTATGAGCATGTTCCTCCACTCTCCTGGTCTAAGTCAGTGTCTGGTTGGCCATTTCAGATTCCAAAGAAGCCACTGCCAGGGACAAGCAATACCAGCTAAAGTGAGAACCACAATGCATGCCTTGCATCAATTTCATGATGTGAAAATAACACAAGAACCAATGAGCATCATTTTAGTTGAGTGGAAAGGTAAGTAGGTTACTATAGTGGCTTTGGGGATAGAAGCTCCAAGCTGGAAGAGAGCTCAGAAGTCATGTAATCCAACCCACAGGATTTAGGATCCTACACTCTGTCTACTCTACCAGAGAGGTCTCTATAGGGCTCCCTCCTACTCATTGCATCCCCAGTGGTGGGGGATAGGCAAGGACACATATTGCTGATTGTGGAGGGAAAGTATGGAGGAGGCTAGTCTACCTGGAAAGGAAGAAAGGAAAAACCCAGGGAAGGAATGAGTTGGGGATATTTTTTTATGCAGCAGAGGAAGTGTATGGGAATGGGGGGCTGGGGGGTTGTCAAACAGCCTAGAGTTCTTTACTGGTGATCCCAATTGAATCTAAATTTCTTCTCCTTCCTCAACAAGAGTCTGAGCATCTGCATCTTTCTATTCTACAGAAAGAATGCACTCATGATATTTTTTTTTGCCCACAAAGTGATTTCTCTACCCTAGTTGAAACTCTTTATAAGTACACTTTGTAAACTAATATAAAGTTTTAGAGCCCTGATAAATTTGATTTCTTTGTCTTAATTAGGTGTTAAAAACAGAAGTCTATCTCATTCCTCATCTTCTTTTCTCTTTCATTGGTAACTTTGGTTGCCTTTGGTATCATTAGTGTTTACCAGCTGCCTCCCAGCCCCACCTAAATGCACTATGCAAAGCTAAGTTGGCCTCAGGGAGCAACAAAACTGGCACCATGGTTTACCTGAGCAAGTTCCACAGATCAGTTTCCTGGATCTTGCATCCAAATTCTCCAGAAGAGGGTGGGAAGTCCCCAAGGTCTAGTAGCAGGTTATTTCCTTCTCGGAAATCTTCCCTCTGACATACTAAGGGTCAATGCCAAGTCTGGGGCTGCTCTTTCATCTTCCTCTGTCTTTACAGCTCCTCCTCTGGGGTTTTCACTACCAAGGCAAGTAAGCTCCCAATCTTTCCTGCAGAAGCCTGTTTCCGTCCTCAGCCTAGCACTGATATGTAGCACCTGTGGGCAATTAAGATGCTGCCAGCTATGAAATATCTAAGGGGCATGATGTTGTGCAAATCTCATTCCAAGCACCATCCCTTCACCAATCCCTTCTGTGCAGATGTCACAGAGCCTTTATTTTTCTGGAATTCAGTTATTTTTTAAGTACCTTCTCCATTCTGGGAAGGGTGGGGCTGAATGAGGGCAGGGCAAAGTAAACTTTAGGTATGATTCAAACCCTTGCCCTCCTGGCCCCTATCGTTTAGTAGCTTTGGAAGCCAACACTAAGCCTTAGAATGTAAACTCTGAAAACAAGGATTATCTCATTTGCTTGTACTTTGATCTGTAGTGTTTAGCCCAGTATCTGGCACATAAGTAAATGCATAATAAATGCTCCACCCTGGGAAGGTAGGTGACTATATGAGTACTGTAGGCTGCAGTGGAAATGCAGTGGGAGTGGAAATCACAGGGAGGCAGATCTGAGTTCTGCAGGAGCCAAAGATTTGTGATCTAAGCTGCCCAACAATGGAATGGACCCTATTGGGTGAGAGGAGATGGAGAAGAACATTGAAAATATATCAAAACACCTAAAACTATACTCAACATCTGTTTTTAACTCACAAAGACCCTATTCTATTAGTGCATTGTGGTAAAGAATAAAGTGTCACATCCTACTAACCGGGAAAAACTATGAATACAGGATAGCAACTTTATGTCAGAAGTCCAAGGAACAGGTTAGATAAATTTAAAGAGACTCTTTACCAGAAATTTAGGCAAAAGAGTTGAGTTTTTCATTTTGATTTGGTTAGTTTTGTGTGCGTGTGTGTATGTGATTTCTTTTTGTTTGTTTTAGGTTTTGTTGTTGTTTTAGCCACATGACTACCATCTAATAACCCAGAGAGGAATCGGTCTGCCTTGGTGGAAATTCTTCAAGTGGTGAAGGGTTGACAAATTGGAACATCTGCCAAGTGCAGAACCAGGATGGGTCAGAGACTGGTGGCCATGGAAACAAGGGATCAGTTGCCCAAACCTGGGTCAACCAAGTCTATGATATGTGTTTTCAAATATATTTGAAGGAATAAGGGATTAATCAAATTTGTTCTGCTTGGCTCCAGGGGGCAGAAACAAGAAGAATAGGTGGAAGTTAAAAGAGGGGTAAGGAGGAAGGAGTAGATTTCAGCTGATAGCCATAACTTTCCAGGAGTAAAATAGTGTACCTCATGAAGTAGTACACTGTCTATTATTACAAAACTTCAAACTAAGGCCTCTCACAGATATTTTTAAAAAGAATTCTACCCCAGGTAGGGAGAGATTGGACTAGATGACCTCTGAGGGAGCATCTAACTCTAAAATTCTGTGATTTAATTTAGATAAAGTCCCTCTAGCTGACATCTCTTTTTCACATTATTTTAAAAGGTATGGGGCAGTAAGAGAAAGAGAGCATTACCTCATAACTGAGCATCTGGACAGATAGCACTCCTACAAAAATTTAGAACACATAAAGACTATGTTCACAAGGCTCCTCAACATTCATAATAAAAAATATATATTATGACATAGATTGTATATATACATATATAAGTATGTGTATGTATGTGTGTATACATACATATATATATATATGTATATTTTTGCACAATGAACTCAGAAAGGGAGACAATGGGGTCTATTGGAAAAGGCCCTGAGTTTGAAGTGAAAGACCTGAGTTCAAAAATCAGATCTATTATTTACTCCCTGTATGGCCTGAGATAATTAACTTTAACCTCCTGGGTCTCAGATTCTTCATTTGTTAAAGTAAAGGATTAGACTAGGTGAATTCTGGGAGTCCTTTCTAGTTCTAAATCCTATGATGCTAGTCCGAAGACTTGGATTCTAGTCCCCATGTCTTTCTGTGTTCATCCTTCGTTTTCAAAGATGACCATGACATCAGAGAAATGATGACATGACTTACAGGTAATTTTGTTTGAAGTGAGTGAGGGCTGTGCAAGGTCACCAACCTCACTTTCCCTTCCTGAGCCATATGGACCCAGTGACCCAGTGACCAGATATTCATCAGGATTGGAGATGGCCCAGGATGCATTGGGAGACACTGACCTATTCAGGTACTCAGAGTTCCCATTAGGTGACTAGGTCTCTTTAAGAAGTAATCAGGGAATGATCCTTTTAATGAGCAAAAGAATAGAACAAGTAAATCAATCTGAGGGAAAGAGCAACAGTTACTATTGATAACCACTCTGAAGCCAGGAGTGTCCAGAAAAAACCATTAAGTGAAGTTTGGGTCCCCATGTATTCACTACATGATAGATGATGTAGCCCATTTAAACCTGCTTCACAGGATCGTTGTGAAGAAAGTAATGAATTTCTAAACCTTATTGAACTATAGAAATGTCCGCTGTTGTTATCAGCTTCACCATTCTTCAGTTTTCCCATCAGTGTATTAGCCTAGATGATTTCCAATAATGTTTTCTTAACTCTAAAGTTCTATGATGCAAGCGAGCATGGCAAAGAGGACAAAATACTGGTCTTAGAGTCAGAAAGATTAGGTCTTGAATGCTGATGCTAATGTTAATTAGATGGATGTCCATGGGTAAGTCATTTCATCCCTCTGAGACCCAGTTTCCTCATCTGTAAAACGGAGATAATAAAGCCAGTTATATCTTCCTCACAGGGCGGTGATGAGACCCAAACATGATCTATCTGGGAAGTGATTTGAAAAAGTGATATGAATGTCAGTTCTTATTATGTGAGTCTTTTTCTGTGAAAGATTCTGAGATATCTTCTATTTCTCCTTTTTTCCCTTTCTTCAGTGGAATCTAATAGTCCTATTGCATCAATCCCACAGTGCCTCATGCCTTATTATTCTAAGTTCTTAGGGAGTTTCTGAAACAAATGTTATCATGTTGAATGTTATCTCCTGCTAGCCAGACTTGAACTTGGAGATCTCTAATCAATGACTCGGAGAAGGAGGAGGGAACTGTTTTCTGAACATCACAATGTCCCAGTAATACCCACTGTGGGGTGGGGAGGACTTTTCCTGTCTTCTGATAGTGTTTCATTAATGTAAGCTAAGACACATTGAAATTATGCCTTAACAAGGGACTTTTCCCAGCCAAACTATTATTGGAACAAGTTCTCTGATAAGAGAAGCAGGATTAGAAAGGGCTCCCTGGTAGAGATAAAAAATCACTTTGTAACAGATGACACCTTGATGCTTAGAAAGAGGTGTGCAGTAGTACCACTGATCATTGCTGCAGATAATGGAAGAGGCAGAAGGCAAGAAGATGGCATTTGAATTTCATATAAAGGTAAGCCTGGACTTTAATTATGAACCACATAAAATGCAGCCACGTTAAATCATGAGAGGAACTTTGAAATCTAAGCAGTCTCCTCACACATAGGATCATAAGATCAAAAACTAAAAGGAATATTAGAAATCAGCTGGTCTGACCCTCTGTTTATCAATGAGAAAGTAAGCAAGGTAGCCCAATTTAGGCAAGTTCACAAAGCTGATCTTACTAACAACAGATTCACATTTGAAGCCCCCCAACACAAAATTCATCACTCTTTGTGACTATACTAGACCATCATATCTCTGAATGGTGGCTGTTGGAAAACTGTCTGCTTAGCCAACGTTGGAAATATTGAAATTACCAATAAGCATCTTGTTATCTTCTAGCTATGTGGAATATAGTGGGTGGGTCATAGTGACTTCCTATATGCACTCAGTTTCAAACTGAATAGTTGTCTTGGAAAAGTGAGCCACTGATAGAGTCATATGCCTGGAGCTGACTCTTGGAGGAAGTTTTCTGTGGTTAACAATGCAGGACCCTCTTGATTCAGAAAAAACACTGTCCCTTAAAAAGGAACACCTTGACTGACCTTCAGATATAGCAAAGTATGAAATTCAGAAGAGATTTGTGTTACCTCCCATCCTCAGAGGGAGGAATTGAGCAATAGAAGAAAATATTTAAACATGGACATGACCAGTGTTCAGATAGAAGGTGAGATAAAAATCTCCTGAGGCAACCCTTTCCCTCTTCTTTTTTTCTGGCAGAAAAAAAAAAGAATCATTTCCTTACTGCTCTGCTCATCTCTGGTGACTACTTAGGAAGTTTTCCTGGACTGAGATGAGAAGTAATTACAATCTACCTCCAACCTTTTTCAGGAATATTTGTGTCTTCTAGCTTTAGAACTGCTTGATATTTATATTAGCAATTCAATTTCATTCAATTCAACCAATACCCAGGGTTTCTTCATTTGTTTATTACATTCTTTTGTTAACAAACATTCTTTAAATACCTACTAAGAGAAAGTCATCGTGTTGATAATGCAGGAACAAAGATGAAACAGTTCTTGCCCTCCAAGAATTCATGATTTTTTATAGATTTTTGTTTTGAGTTATCTGTGTGCATTTTGTGCTATCCCTCCCCAAAAGAATTTAAAGGAATTTGGGGGAGGAAGGAATTAATTCTACAACACTGTGATTCTCAAATTCAATTTAAAAAAATTACTAAGTACCTTCTATATTCAGCACATTGTTTGAGGTATAGAGAATATACAGACAAAAATAAAATAATTCCTGTCTTCAAGTAGCTTACATTCTACTGGGGCAACATAACCTATGTGTAGATAAGGAAATACAATACCATTTGAAGAAGAAAAAAAATTAATCCCTAACTGTAGATCAGAAGAGGGCTTCATGAAGTATATTTACATTGCATTAGAAATTTCCCTGAAAAACAAAATTCTCTAATTCTTTCATGGATTTCAGTCTGTGACCTTTCTCTCTTCTAGTGCTTAAAAGATCCCATGATAAGAGAACATTGGCCTTTAGCAGATTGAGGGAGTTCTAGGATTATAAACAGATAACTGGTAGAATGAATGTAGTCAATATCTCTCCTAATATTACATGTGTTCCAGTGGTCAAAATAGCATAGGCACAAAGAGCTAACAGCTACTGTTGAGGCAGGATATCAGTCAGGAGACCTGGATTCAAGTCTTGGCTCTATTATTTGCTTGCTATATAACCTTGGGCAAGGCTTTTCGTTTCTCCAAACTTCAATTTCTCCATTGGTTCAACAGAA
>CM053772.1:217809109-217825848 GCA_028658325.1 Potorous gilbertii
TTTTAACTTGGAGGATACATATGTCAATGAGGTGCCCCATCCTCAGACTTGTACTCTTCAACATTCTTATAAATGACTTAGAGAAGGTGTCTGTAGCATGCTTGCTAAATTTGCAGATGAGTGAAGTTGGTAGGGATAGCTAATGTTCTGGTTGACACAAACTGTATCTAAAAAAAAATTCTGTAAGTGAGAACAATGGCAGAATCACATAAAATGACATTTAGGGTGGATAAATGTAAAGTTTTAATTTGGATTTTAAAAGTCAACTTCAAAAGGGAAGGTATATCTCAATAGTTTATATGAAAAAAATGCCTAAGATTTTAGGTGACTGAAATCTAAATATTAACTAATAGTTTAATATGACATTCATCCTTTCTCATCTGTATTAGCTTTCCTGTGTAATGGAATTTTGATATTTTTGTGGACTCTGACCAAACTTGTGCACTTCACATCTCTCTGTGAATTACCTAATTACTACTATCTGACCTTGAGCACAGGTTACCACTTAACCTCTATGGGCCTCTTTTCTCACATATACAAAATGAATGAAATGGGCCAAATGGTCTCTGACATGCCCTATAAATCTAAATCTGTAAGTTTGTAACTCTGCATTCCTTTGGTTCTTGGTTTTTCTTTTTGTACTCTTCTCTGGGACATACCATTTAGGACTATGATATTGATGAAAGAGCCCTGAACTTGACCTCAAAAGACCTGAATTCAAGCCTGAGGTCTGATTTCTGTTAACTATGTGACCCCTTCATGATATCTTTTCATCTTTTTGAATCTTTTCCTTCTTCATAAAATGTAGACAATAATATATTCATCAATTGAATAAAGTAATAATGTCTGTAGATAGATATAGATGTCTAGACTGATAGAAGGACACTTAATTATGTACTTATCATATGCCAAAGAATGTATATTCAGCACTGGGAAGACAAATTCAAGTCTACAAGGTCTGCCCTCAGGGAGCTGTCATGCTAATGAGGAAGGACTGCATTCAAGGAAACTTGGAAAGCTTCTGGAGTCAGAAGTGAGATGATGGTCTAGGTCTCAATTAAACAAAGCAGAACCTCACTTTAGAAACCAGGTGTTCTAGTGGTGGAACAGACCAAGTTTCTGGTGGCAAGAAGGTGACAGTGATATCCTGAGAGTAGATGACATGGCTTGGAGACAGTCAGTAAATGAGGTAGATCAGCACAAAATAAGGTAAAAATTCATCTATCAGACAGAACCCTGGTGATGCCCAAGATCTGATGAAGCCTGGTGGGGCCTGGACATATGACTTTATTGGTATAGGGAATTTCAGATGAGGAAACTCTTTCTGTCATTGCAATTTGTAGTCTTAGAGAGTTGCCTGAAGTCCTAAGAGGTCACATAGTCATAGTGCCCAGAGTCACATAAGCCAGGATGATTTAGAGGCAGCCAGACTTGAATCTGGGTCATTTTAACTCTGAAGTCTGCTCTCTGGCCACTATTCCAAGATGCCTTTCATGGTGTGTGAAGACTTGTGCAAAATATTAGTCTTATAAGTAGATAAAATGCAGTACCTCCTCTCATGGTGAACACAGTCTAAAGGAGGGCAAAGTGATGTACACAATGTTCATAGCATGAACAAAGGCTCAGAGATGGGAGACAGCAGAAGAGCCAAACTGTGTTGAGCCTTGAAGGCTAGAGTCAGGATCATGGTCTACCTCAGAGTGGTTGGGATGAAGGTGCTTGGCAAACTAAAAAGTCTCCTACAAATGTCAGTCAGTCAGTCAGTCAGTCAATAATCATTCTTCAAGCCTTTACTATGTCTCAGGCACTCTGCTAAACAGTGGGGATAAAAGGAATAGTCTCTGAACACATGGAACTCCCACTCCAATGGGGAGAGACAACATGCAAACAACTATACATGTGCAAATGATGGTTCAGTGAGGACTTTGAGTCCTTAGCCACTAGAGGCTGTGAACTTTGGCCATGAGAATAGGTCTTCTATACCTTGTGTAGTTGGCTATTAAAGGGTCTGAGAAAAATGCATGTTTTTTGTTTTATTTTGGCCCAAGGAGGCTTAAAAGATCTGCCTTTTCTAGTTCCAAGGATTAGATTGGAAACGGATACCCAGCATACTCACCTAAATGACCCATGAATCATGAGCTTATATTTTCTCCACTTTCAACTGAGGGCAGATTTGTTTTTTTGCATCTGGGTGTCAGAATCACCTCTGAGAGCCTGTTACTCACACTGTGGCTGTCAGCAGGAGGTGTTCTCTCTTACTACTGCCCTTGACTCCATGCTCTTATACTCAAAGCCTTGTCAGCTGTGCAGGGGGAGGTGGCTGATTACGCAGGCTAGTGATTAAAGTGATGCTGATAGTTTGTCTGTCCTGGCATGGGATGACATGGGGACTTTGCTCTTAATGGAGATCTGATGCATTGGCAACAAGCAGACCCTATCATCTCTCCATCTCATCTTGAAACATCCCTCAGGGCTTGAGGCCTCCTCACCTTGGAACATCCACCCATCCCTGTGCCATCCTCACCCTGAAAAATCCCTTCACAGGACTCACCATTTCTCCCATTATCAAGGTACTATTAGGGCCTCCATTTTATGAAGAAGCCCAGGCCAGCCAGTCTTCATTCATTCCTGGCTCCATTCCTGGCTTTTTCTGGACTTCACAACTTATGCCTACCCCCATTTTCAGCTTCATTTTTGTGTGTATTAGTATATAATCTCGTTGAGGGCAGGGACACTTCCTTTTCCTTTGGATTTATGTCCCCAAAATTTAGCACACTATTTAGTCCAGGGGTGGGAAACCTGAGGCCTCAAGGCCCCATGTGGCCTTCTAGATCCTCAAGTGCGGCCCTTTGACACTCAAGAGCCACACTTGAGGATCTAGAGGACCACATGGAGCCTCGAGGCTGCAGGTTCCTCACCCTTGATTTAGTCCATACTAAGTACTTAATAAAGACATCCAGAGCTTCTGCTCTTCAGACACAGCCTTGAATGATCCAAGGATACCCCTAGACCATGACGAAGCATCAGAAGAGGACTTCAGAAAACATTTCATAGTATCTCACACTTAGGTTTTCCTTTGCCCTTACTATGAACAAGACTCTTTACATACCTTTTCTCATTTGTCTCTCACAATAATATTGCCTCCCTCTGCATTAGCCACATCACAGGGCTATTTAGTGGAGAGTGTTCTGAACTTGGAGTCATGGGAACCGAGTTTGAATCTCCTCTCCGTCACGTATTATGTGGGTGATGCTGAACAAATCTTTGAACTTCTGTGGGCCTCGGTTTCCTACATTGTAAAATGAAATGTATGTGACTAGATGACTTCCAGTTTTAGATCTCTGATCCCCTAAGTATTATTGCCCTCATTTTGCAGATAAGGGAACTGAGGCTGAGAGATTAAAACTCGAATGCAGCCACATAGTGAGCAGTTAGCATGTCCAATACTTGTACTCGTGTTTTCTGACAAATTGTCATTAGTATATCATTATAATCATGATAGACTAGACAAGTATAATTTGGAAAGCAGAAATCATAAGCCTAGAAATATTCTATCTCTAACCTAGCCTCCCTAAAAACATCCCATCTCTAGCCCAGCCTCCAGCAATATCCCATCTCTAACCCAGCCTCCAGAAATATCCCATCTCTAGCCCAGTCTCTAGAAATATCCCATCTGTAGTCCAGCCTCTTTAGAGAAGCAGTTTTAATAGCTAGGCAAGTTAGAGCTTGGTGATATTAAGGTTGATGTTTATTTTTGGTTGTTGGTTTTTGGGTTTTTTTTGTTTTTTGTTTTGTTTTTTTGAGATTGTGTCTCCCTATCACTCATGAAGTGAGGTCACCATTCTTGGTCCTGATTCCAACACACATCAGCACAGAAGCTTTACCCTGCTCTGTTTTTCCATCACTTTGACCCTCCTTAGGCAGCCTGGTGATCCTCAGTTGCCATAAGCTCACCATATTCATGCTAGGCCTCATGTAGGTCTTTAGATCAGTTTCAGCTCTACTGTAGCTCAGAACTCTGGAGCTTAAGGGATACACCAGCCTTAACATCCCCAACAGCAGGGACTATGGGTGTGTGCCAGTCTGGAATAAGAATATCTGTACCACTTACCACCAAGGACCATGGGGAGAAACAAATCAGATAATTCAGGTAAAGTGGTTTGTGAGTCTTAAAGCACAATATAAGTGTCAGTTATGATTCATAGTAGTAGGGGAGAGAAGACGGGTATGTAAAACGGTAGTACCAAGTAAAAGTAAAGATGCAATAAGAGAATGATCTCTTTGGGGGCAAAGAGGGATCGCTTCTGAGTGGCGGGATCAGGGAAGGCTTCATGGAATAGGAAACACAGGAGTATAGGGGAAACAGGACAGAAAATACAGGACTCAAGAGTATTCTGGGGCTTGTGAAATGTGTAAATTATCAAGGATTCAAGAATGCCAGGTAAATACTAGATGGGAAAACACTTGTGAAAGCTATGTGAAAGTACATCATGACTATGTTCCAAAATTTTCTAAAATACCTAGTTTAGACACCACCTCAATCTGTTCCTTGCCTATGAAAGAGAAATATTCTCAGTTGCAGGTGTCAAAATTAAGATACCCAGCATATTTCCTGATTTGTTTCCTCCCTCATAAAAAGAGATCACCAAAAGATCAATTTGGAATACAAACATTTGATTAAAGTTTGAATGAATTTATGCTTTCTTACCTCTCCATGTGACTAACCTCAACTCTTCAATAAACGTTTATTAGGTACCTCCCATATTAATTAGGGACAAAAGGGAATACCCTATCCATGCCCTCCACCTCACCCTAACAAGCTATCCTAGTTGCCAAAGCTAGCATTTATATAGCATTTTAAAGTTTGAAAATTACTTTAAATGTGTCATGAGAATCTGGAGTGTGTCCAGGCTCCCTAAGATGACATCTCTCCATGTGAAGGATGCTAGGAAGCTTTTTCTGGAAGAATAGTGAGCATATGAAGAAGAAGTGCTTTGGAGAGACAGACTATGGAACATTCTGTAACTGATTCTGCTTGGCTAACCATATTCTGGAGAGGAGCTCTTTGTTTGGCTATGGAAATATTCAAAAATTTCCATCAGCATCAGTTATGGTCGCCAGGACTTTTTTTTCTTCTGGGGCATCTTCTGTGGCAACTTTCTTTCCTATAGTCCTGTGAAGGGAGGGTAGTCTCTGATTTCATTGGTTTCAGAATATCAGGAGAGTAAGTCACCATAAGCTAGGAATTAGAGCTTGGCCTGGATTTCTTCTATAACATAGCCATCAATGCCTCAGGGAGCAAGAAATGATCTTTGGAATCATCTTTTGGGATGCCAACGTGGGTGTCTTGACAAATTTTGATGTGAATTGGGTGGAACCAGTGCTGAGCTAAGTTTCCAACCTCTTACCTCTTCCCCCTACTAAGTTTCTGCATGTATGTGTGGGGAGGGGTGTGGCTAGTTATGTCTCTGAGATTTTTTGGGGGGAAATGTTTGTACGTTTGCTCTTGCTATGTCTATTAAGTGAATATCCCCTGGTAATGTCAAGTAGTCACATGGAACTGGAATGCTAGTCCTTCTTCCCTCAAAATAGGGCAACACAGAGAGTGGAGGCTCAAATTGATGGCAGTAGGAAAAAAACCATTCCAACTCCCTCAGGGCACTTGAGGACTTTTAGAGGGAGGCATAACAGGCCTGGCACTGGGAGAAAAGAACCAGATGTAACCAAGTTGCATCACACAGCTAGTAAATGTCTGAGGCATAATTTGAATTCAGGTCTTTCTGACATAATTGCCTTCAAAGAGCTTAAAAAATGGGAGAAACAATGGATGTAAATCAGAACATACACGATAAATGCAAACTAGATGGAAAATAAATTTAGAGAGCATGGCACCAGCAACTGGAGATTAAGGTGGGGAAGAGGAAAACCCTCTTGAAGAAAGTGACCTTGACAGTATTCTTAAAGGAAGTGAGGCATTCTAAGCATAACAAGTTGGAATGGGAAAAGCAAAGAAACTACATGGAAAAACTATACAAAAATATATAATAGCCATTCCTAACATGCCCTAAAAAAACTAATTTAGAGAATACCTAATATGTTACCTGTCTATAAAAGAAAGTCATTTGGAATTGTATAGGTACCAAGACTAAGACATCAAGCATAGTTCATGATTTATTTCCACTCCCGTATAAAGTGATCTTCAAAGCATATTGATTGGAAGGTCAGTTTGGAGATAGGAAAGAAAGCCTGAATGGAGAAGAGCCAGAGTGGAGGTAGGGAGATAGAAAATGGAGATTCACATAAGAGAAACAGCTAACAGTCATTATGGAGTGCTTGGAGGGGAGTTGAATGTGTAGAGATTGGGAAGCTAGGAAAGGTCCAGGCTATGAAGAGCTTTAGATGCCAAAAGGAGGTCTTTAATTGGATCTTTGAGGTCATAGCGATCCACTCAAATTTATCTGATAGGGTAGGGGAGGGATTAGGGTATAATATGGTCAGATGATGCTTTAGGAAAATTATTTTGGGAGCTGAGCAGAGGATTGATTGGAATGGGTAAAGGTTTGCAGTTGGAAATTGCAAGGATTTTTTTTCTTTGAGTTATCTAGCCATTTATTAGCAACTATTAGATGTTTGTTGTACAACATAGGTAGTAGTTGACTCTACTGGAAATTTCTTATATTCTTATACAGATTCTTTATAAATGCATTTTTCATTACTAAAAAGCTTCTACCCTTTTTAAAAAAAATTACAATTTGTAAAATGATTCTTAAAGCTGAATATGTACTCTGAAAGCAAATTTAAGATATGGTAAATGCTTTACATATTGTATAGATAATCTAAAGGCTATCATAATCTCAGTGAGAATGGATGATCTGAACTAGGACAGTAGTAGTGTGGATAAGGAAAAAGGCACCTGTGTGACAGATGGAGAAAAACTAGATACCTGATTGACTATGTGGGTACTCAAGATGCTGTATGTCCTTTGTCTCAACCTTGATGTCCCTTTTGTAGGAATCTGAGTCTCAGTGAATGAACATAAAGCTTTGTTTTCATATTAGAATTAAACCTACTGTGTTACCTTCAGCCAGTCTGAATTTCCTAGGTAGAAGGCAGCTTTTATGCTCAACCATGGCTAAATACATGCAACTCCCTAAAAGATTAATTAGGGAACCTTCTGGGGTCTATCCTATTAACCTGTAATTAAAATGTAAAGGCACTTACACTCCATGACCCTTGGTTTAATTGCCTCTGGCTGTGCTTTGATATCACATACACTCCAGGAAAACAAGTAGGGAGGAAAAATCATTGATAGTATAAAAAAATTACTCTGGCTATAGTCCAGATTTTTGGTGGTCCCATGGCGTGGCTTGGTTCTATTTCTTTTATTGACTAAGGAATCACTTAGTGTAAAAGGTAAGGGGAGTGGGTCTCACCACCCCAGTGCTTTATGGAAAATGCTCCAGCTCAGCTTCTTCAATCAGGAAGATTTAGAGTCTGTCTATCTTGTTCAAGACTCATTTCATAGAGGAGACTGTTCAGGAAAACGTGTGTTCCTTGAGACTGGAGACTGTTATTCTCTTTTATGCCTAGCAAGGTAAGTGTTTACACATAGTAGGCTCTTAAAAACCATTTGTTGAATGAGAAAATTGAGAGCCTGAGAATGACGTGATTAGCATAAGGTTATCCAGGTAGAAAGTACAAGGGCTAGGATTAGAATTCAGATCTTCTGTCTCTAAATCCAGGGCTTGATCCACACCCTGCTCCCTCCCTCCTCCACCAACTAAACATTTTCTCTACAAAACTCATGAATGACCTGCCTCTTAGGAACTTGGTAGGGATGAAGATTCCATTGGGTAATGGGTGAGATGGCGCTTTGTTAGTCTATATTGAGATAAATGCCACCTACTCAACTATGAAGCCTTCCAGAATTCTCCAAACACATCTCATTTAAAAAAAAATCTTTTATAATCATTTATAAAACACTGTCCTCACACCATAATTCTGTTAGTTGGCACCTTTTACTCTTCTTATGTACTTATCATCAGACTTTATATTTATATCACATTTTATTATATACTATTTTATTCAAATTATTTATATTTATTTTATATTATACTTATTTTACTATAGCACCAAATAACCCTGTAAGTTAGGGATGGGAACCAGATATATGTATAGCTAATGTCCCATGTGAGGAATATCCCTTAACCAAGGCAAGTTGATACTTTCTTTGTAGGGGATAATCCTAAGAAGGCTGCCTAGAGCTCTAAAGGGTTAAGTTACTATTCCCAGTCATACTAACTGTATATACATGTCAGAGGCAGGATTTTAACCCTGGTTCTTGACTTCCTGGTTAACTCTTTATCCGTGGTGTGTGCTACAGTATTTTGTTCTGTGAATTATTATAAATATTAGTGCATTCATTTTAGAGATTACAAAAAAGGGGTGGGGGGATCTCCAAGACTGAAAGATCACATCCTGTCTCTCCCAGGGATGTTTCTAGGTGCATATGCTTGGGCAAATGGGTGGATATAGAAGACAGTGTAAAATTCAGAACGTAAACAGATATTAACCTCAAGGCTTGGCTGAGATAGTATCAAAGATACCCTTGAAATTTCAAATGGGAAAATAGATGCAGGAGTACGATTCCGGTCTGGGTAACACCTCACCAGGAGGCAAGATTCAGGCAGTGCTGGGAGAGTTAACTCTTTGGTGGATAGCTTATCTCTTCAAAATTTTGCTCTATCCTGTCTGCCATATACCTTTCCAATGCTTGAGTCTTGCTTGCTGGTGTAGCCCACTTAAACTGAGCATTTTTATCCCAGCTCTCCATTCTCGTATATGAATCTTACATGCTGTAGGAAGGTTGGATCTCTCCCTAGGAGCCTAGGACTATCCTGGAGGAGTTAGGGTGATTCTCCAGTGGCTTAAGCTCTCATCATTCTGTTCATCTCCACGAAGATTATTGCTTGAGAATTATTTAGTTGAATAGTTAATCAGCCAATTAGAATTCCTTCAATTCCTGCTATGCTTCAGACACTAGGTGAAGCATTTCAGCAGATTTTAGAAAGCAGTATTTACCAAGGAAGAACAGCAAGAATAATTAGCATTAAATATCTCCCTGAAAGTAGATAACCATCTCCCTATAAAGTACATATAGAGTCCAGGAGAAGAGTAGTGGGAACCAAGCTTAGAAAGTCCATGTGGCAACGTGGTCCCTCACCATTCCTGGCTACTGAGAAAGTCCTCTTCTCCCCATCACGAGGTATTCAGAAAGTTATCCTTAAGGATGGTGAATCTGAATCCGCTCTGTCCTTGGTGCTCAATGCAGACACTATTGGTAATTGCTACTGTGTTGTACATTGGTGGGGACAATGCTAGAATACTTATAAGAAAATTTTCTGGGCCCTTTGAAAATTTAAAGGTCCTTCGCCTCCAGCTACAATGGGGTTAGGAGAGAGGGAAGAAGACCTGGTCAAAGCCAAAGCTGGTCAAAGCCAAAGTTTTCTCGGAAAGTGCTTAGTTCATAGGAGAAAACTTATTGACAACTGCAGTATTTATAATTCTTTGATTTTATCTAATTCAGGTCCCAGAGGATACAGTGAAATGCTTCAGCCAATTGGAAGACTTCCTGTCTGGCTTCATCAGATGACTTTCAAATATCTTGCATCTTTTAGACCTTTGATTGAGCATCTTTTATCACTTACTTTAAAGGGGGGATGAGGTTGAGTAAATCAGTTAGCTAACCCCATCTTTACACTAGCTTAAATGCTTGTCACATCTTAAGCCAGCTAGTAGTGGTAAAACTTTAGGCTCCCATGAATTCAGCAACTTACCCATCTGCCTGCACAGCTCATGAGCATCCAAACCAGGTGTTCTGATCCCAAATCCAGAGCTTAATCCATTGTACTACATTACTGACCTCTCATATTCTAATAGGCATTAAAGTTATCTGTAAATTGGTCGTCACACTTCTAAGTCTTATTCATCTTTATTTCTCCATGGTATTCTGCACACAGTAGGTGCTTAATAAATTCTTGTTCAGTTGAATGTGAGTGAGTATCCAGCCAATATCTGTGGGCAGGATGTCCAGGTCAGAGGTGGGGTTGGGGGATGATGGTGATGTATGTATGTTCAAGGCTGCATAGGGCCATGGTATTGTAACTGTAAGTAGTTGAAGGGGGGAGGTCTCATACTATTTTATATCCTTGTTTAGAGTTATGTGCCACCCTGGAACTCCTTTCTTGCTGTGTCTCATTGTTGATAATACCTTCCTAACCAAACAGGAAATATTTTCTCATTTTGACAAAGTTTTCCTCTTAGTACTCTGAAAGAATTGTAAATGGAAGCTGCTAGGTTAATGAAACTACCATGACTTCAGCTAAATAACACCTAGTTTTGCTGAAGTATATTCAATCACACCCTTTCTTTATCAAGGATCGTAACAGAGTTTGGGAAGTGACAGCATCTCACTTTAGGGTGGCATGGTGGAAACCGTATTTGATTTGGAGCTCAAGAAGTTGAGTTCAAATACTGGTTTCACCATCTCCTGCCTGTGGTACCCTGAAAAATCACTTAGTTTTGCTGTTTACTTATCTGTCAAATGAATTGTGTTGGATGAGATGACCTCTAAGGTTCCATGCAGTTAAAAATCTCTAACCCAATGAAAAGGGGGACAGCCATGAGGCAATGGGAAAAGCTTTGACTCATTGATGTGTGAGACCTGGGTTCAAATTTCAATTTTTCCTCTTAGTAGATTTGTGATGTTGGACAAGTTTCTTAATCTTTCTAGGCTTCTGCTTCCTCATCTATAAAACTATGGGGTGATTCTTGGTGACTTCCAAGGAACCTTCTAGCTTGGGCTAAAATAAGCAGGAAAAATGTGACTCTTTGTGGGCCTTACATTGAAAATGGCTATATTTAAAGAAATTCTGCTTTCAGAATATTGAGGAACTCTCAGTAGCACAGCGGACAGAGCACTGGGTCTTCCTTCCTTCCTTCCTTCCTTCCTTCCCTCCTTCCTTCCTCTCCCTCTTCATTCTTTCATCTTCTCCTTCCCTCTCTTCCTTCTTCCCTTCCTTTCTTCCTTCCTTTCTTTTTCTTTATTTCTTTTCCTTTATTCTCTCCCTTCCTTAATTCTTTCCTTCCTTAATTCCTTCCTTCCTGCCTCTCCCTCTTCCTTCTTTCATCTTCTCCCTCTCTCCCTTCTTTCCTCCTTTCTTTCTCTTCCTTTATTCTCTCCCTTCCTTAATTACTTCCTTCCTTCCTTAATTACTTCCTTCCTTCCTTCATCTGAGAATAATAAGAATAGCTTATATTTATGTAGTTTTATGTTTTTTGGCAAATCCATCATATTGTTTGCTCTTTATAAACATTCCATAGGGGGCAAGATAAAAATTATCATTCCCATTTTACAAAGTTAGAAAGTTAGGATCATTGAGATGAAATGACTTATCCAAAGCCAAGCAGCTCATAAATGAAAGAACTATGAGTCTAAGCCTCGAACTGGTCAGAGCATACCAAATTATCTATCTGAAAAGTGTTTGTAAGTCTTGTGGAAAAACCACACTATCAGAGCAAAAAATGATCATGAGTTGTGTGCTCACTTGTAGATACTGATTCAGAGAAACAGATAAGTGAAAGAATGAACTAGCATTTACTATAGAGCTAGGACTGTGGTGAGCATTGGGGACACAAATAGAAAAAACTTGACAGTCACCATCTTCAAAGACCAGAAGGAAATGGGGAGATGACTCATCTAGTTGAGTAGTGTTCAGGGAAGGGGGTTTCGGTAAAGGAAGTCACAGATATTGTGAGCAGTCATATGGCAATTGCTTGACATCTCCTTCTCAAAAATGAAAGTGGTAATTTGACTTAGATAGAGGCGTTAAGGGGGGATGGTATGTTTGCATTTTGACGTTATTCCAATTTGACCAGGAAATGGCATCATAGGGGCTGGATCAGATAAGAAGTGGCAAACCCTCATGATTCCAAAGCCCAGCTTCCCTCAAGGAGTTGGAGGGCCAGGTGAGAGGTGGAGACAATAGATCAGATACACTCTATGAAGATGGACAGGGAAGCAGCAATAGGTGACCTTCCTCTGATGTGTTTGATGGATCTTTAGGCCAGTCGGAGCTTAGCACTTAATTAGAGCTGGGCTTATACAAAGAGAAAAGTTAAATAATTAACCATGGAATTTGACCATTGTTCTAAGGTCAGTCTGAAAATGTATCCCTCATTTTTCTCTAGTCTCTTTTTTTTGGTAACAGAGCAGGACCTCAACAATAACTGTCTCCTGCTCCCAATTCCAATTTATTTTGCTTCCAACAACATCTCTCAAACTGAAGATAATTTTGCCACCAAGGCTGCTAAGGATGAATTGAGTTTTTCCTCTCTACATGTTCTGAGTCTGCTGTTTGATAGTTTTGTGACCTTGGGCAAGTTGCTTATCTACTGTCTCTGAGCTCAGATTTTCATTGGTAACAAGAAAGCAGTATGCTCACATTAGAGATGATCTCTTGGATTCGTTCAAGCTCTCATTTTATGTTCTAAAAATGCTTCTACCTCTAACATGTCGTTGTAGGTGGCATATTCTTGTCCTCTCTAAATACAGTGTGTGTGTGTGTGTGTGTGTGTGTGTGTATGTGTACAGTCATTGTTTGGGATAATCTCTGTTATTACACAAAGACTCGTGGGATGTTTTCTTGATGGCTTTCATCTTCCCACTGACAGCTTGGTTTTCAAAACAGTAGTCTTTTCTGCTCTTTGTTATGAAGCAAAGCACTTAACTCCTCCAGTTCAGAAATAGAGGTCATTTGTTAGGACTCAGACAAGACACTAACTCTGGTGTGTAAAAGAGGGTAGGCTGCAGAAATTTGCATTTGCCTGCTTTGAAGGTGTTTCACATACAAGCTAAGAGTCTCAGCTTTTTATCAATCACCTCATCTAGCAGTGGGCCTAGAAGACAGAGCACTCAACTGGTGGAGCTGTTCTGGATTCTGGGTTGGAGTCTTGACTCAAAAATAAATTTAAAACAATTGACAAAGCACTTTTTCTGTACCCTGAGAGAGGTCCTGGCATCTATACAAAGATAAATGTGATGGGATCTCTATCAAGGCCAAATGACCTTGGTCAAGTTACAAGATCATTGAATATTAGAACTAGAAGGTATCCTAGAACTCTGTTTACTTCATTGAGCAAATGAGGATTATTTTATAATTGCCTACCTCACAGGGTTATCATGAGGATCACATGTGATCTTATGGGTGAAAACGCTTTGTAAACTGTGTAACACTATACAGATGTGAGAGGATTAGCATTACATCTGTTGCTATTTGTGGAAAACTATTAAGCAAGGGTTTTCCTTTCTGTTGATGAAGCATGATGCCCATTGGCACTGTCAGAATATTCTGGGGTTCTCCAAGATGTTACTTGGAGAGTGACATATTGAGTTCTCTGGATAGAAGTTTTATTTAATAATTCTTCACATTTGTATCATACCTTTTGGGCATAAACATTCATTTTGAGTCAATTTAACAATCATTAAGCTTCTACTCTGTGCAAGGCACTGTCCTAGGTACTGGGAATACAAGAAAGAAAATGAAACAGTCTCTCTTCTTAATATTCTCCTTGGGAGATGCAGCATGTTTATAAGATGGTATTGGAAGGTATACAAAGTAATATAAAATGATTTTGAGAAGAGAAAGGCAATCATTGGGGGTGAGGGTGGGTAGGGAAGATCAGAAAAGGCTTCTCATGTGTGAGGATGTGAGAGATACTTGGAAGGAAAACAAAAATTCTAAGAAGTGAAGATGATGAAGGATTATATTCCAGATAGAAGGGACATAACCTATACAGTCACAATAGAATACACAGTGTCATGTAGAAGAGGGGAACAATAGCTAAACAACTTGGATTGATGGCTATAAAGATGGCATGAAGGGAAATAATATGAAATAACATGGGAAAAGTAA
Organism: Potorous gilbertii; assembly: GCA_028658325.1. Taxonomy (NCBI): domain Eukaryota; kingdom Metazoa; phylum Chordata; class Mammalia; order Diprotodontia; family Potoroidae; genus Potorous; species Potorous gilbertii. Next base: position 217,823,083 of record CM053772.1, read on the forward strand.
TTGGGAGTCAGTCTCTAGGGGGCTTTAAATGATAGCATTTTGTATTTTGTCTTAATAGAGTGATAGCATAACCATATCTGTTTTAAGAATAGAAAAATTTTGTGACTGGGAGAGTATAGGTAGGGAAACGAATTAGGAGGAAGATGTAGAAGTCCTAGTGAAAATTAATGAGGGCTAGAGATGAGTGTTTGTGTTTTTTGAGTCAGGAAGACCTGAGTTCAAATTTGGCCTCAGATACTCACTGGTTGTGTAATCCTGGGCAAGTCACTCAAGACTGTTTGCCTCAATTTCCTCATCTGAGCTGGAGAAGGAAATGGCCAACCACTCTAAAATCTGTGGCAAGAAAACCCCAAATGGGGTCATAAAGAATCGAACATGACTAGGCAACTAAAAAGTATGGATGTGCACACATATCTGTACAACATGCTTGGTTGGTTGGTTGTTGTCCTTCATTCTCAAAGAGGAACAAAATGACATCACAATGTTGGAGTCAAAGTACAATGTGTCTGACTGGGGCTGATCAGACTAATGTATACTTGGAAAGTTCTACCACAGGTTGGGCACAAATAGTCTGTATGATATATAATATTTATATAGATATAGATACTGTATTTATTATAGAAGATATTAATATGTATATATTATACATGGTTGGTTGTTGTTCTTTGTCTTTGAACAGGAACAAAATGAAATCACCATGATAAAGTGAAATTTCAGTATGTCCCACTATGGCTGATCAGACCAGTATGAGCTTGGAATGCTCTACCACAGGTTGGGCACAGATAGTCCATGTGAATATTTGGGGTGGATATCCCAAATTTGCGCATCCTGCATTTACTTTGTGCTGTCACAATTCTTCTTTGCTCAAAGAGTAGAGCACCCTTTCTGATGTGGGCACACCATGCTGAGTGGTCCTGTGCCAGTGTCTCCCATGTTGGACAGTCAAATCCAGAGTTCTTGAGAGAGACCTTGAAAGTGTGCTTGTATCATTTCTTCTGGCCATCATGTGATCGCCTGCCCCATGAGAGTTCTCCATAAAATAGTATTTTTGGCAAGCATACATTTTCCATTTGAATAATGTGACCAGTCCATTGGAGTTGCGCTCTCTGAAGTATAGTTTGAATACTTGGCAGTTCAGCTTGAGCAAGGATTTCAGTGTCTGACACCTTAGAATCTTCCTAAGGCAGTTCAAATAGAAGCAATTCGGTTTCCTGGCATGGTGCTGATAGACTGTCCATGTTTCACAAGCATGTAACAATGAGGTCAACACAATGGCTCTGTAGACCTTCAGTTTGGTAGTCAAATACCTCTTCTCTCCTAAATGTTTCTTTGGAGTCTCCCAAACACTGAGCTAGTTCTGGCAATATGTGTGTCAATCTCATTGTCAATGTGTACATTTGTCAACATGACTAAAAACATAATGCTAAAAAGCATGGGAGCAAGCACAGCTCTGTTTCACTCCACTGGTGACTGGGAAGGCATGAGAGTATTGTCTATTATCCAGAACCTGGGCAAACATGCCATCATGAAATGGACGTACAATATTGATGAACTTCTCTGGGCAACCAAATTTTGACATAATTTTCCATAATCCCTCATGACTAACAGTGTCAAAGGCCCTGGTCAGATCTACAAACATTGTGTACAGACCTCTGTTCTGATCCTGGCATTTCTACTGGAGTTGTTGGGTAGCAAACACCATATCGACAGTTCCTCAGCCCTTTCTGAAGCCACACTGGCTCTCAGGTATATGGCCATCTTCCAGGTGAGGGAGGACTCTAGCAAGAATTTTGCCAGCAGTGACTGAGAGAGATTCCCCCTGTGATTGTTGCAGGACAATCTATTCCTTTTACTCTTATAGAGATGGACAATGGAGGCATTCTTGAACTCCTGGGGGATGACCTCCTCTTGCCATACAACCTGGAAAATCTCAGTCAGCTTTTGTATGAGCAATGATCTCCTTACCTTGTAAATCTCAGCTGGAATACAATCAGCACCAGGTGCTTTGCCACATGAAAGGAGCCTAATGGCCCTCAAAACCTCTTCTTCAGTTGGAAGTTCAGCTAAGGAAGGACTAACTTCAACCTGAGGTAAACAGTCAATGTCCTCAGCATTGACTGATGATGGTCTGTGGAGAACACTATGGAATTGTTCAGCTTATCTCTCTAGGATCATGTCCTTATCAGTAATCAATGTGGCTCCATCAGCATTGAGTAGTTGTGATGCACCATAGGTTTTTGGTCCATAAATAGCTTTCAGGGAATCATAAAGGTGCTTTGAATTGTTACTATGAGCATAAAACTGAATTTCATCTACCTTATTACTGAGCCAGGAATCCTGCATCTCTCTAAGCTTTGCTCGTACTTTGCTTTTGATGGAATTAAATGCTGCCTTCTTAGAGATGGAGGAACTATCCTGCTGGTAAATCCTGTGGAGTTCATGTTTTGCATTTAGCAACTTCTGAGTTTCCCCATCATTTTCATGATTTTCAGTTTTGGTGTTTGTGAGTATTCTGACCCAGATGAGCAAGTGCTGTGCTGTACACAAAATCTCTGAAAGTTGCCCACTCCTTTTCTGCTTCACTGTTACCAACTGTGTGTTGGCTCAACTTTCCCTCGGAGTCAACAACAAACTGTTCACGCTCAGAGAAGAGCTCTAATTTGTTGACATTAATTATTCTGGTAATCATTTTGCCTTGGGAGTGGCGCTTTTGATGGATGAGAACATTTAACTTGGAAAGGATAAGTTTATGATCAGTCCAGCACT